>JAXDDW010000003.1:162500-370000 GCA_034670385.1 Hoplostethus mediterraneus | reverse complement strand
AGAGGGAGAGAGAGAGAGAGAGAGAGAGAGAGAGAGAGAGAGGGAGAGAGAGAGAGAGAGAGCGCAGACGTGATTTTTCCATGAGTCTTTTAAACCTGTTTTAATGAGGAATCTTCCACTTCATATGTCTGTGCTGCAGTAACAAAAAAAAAAGAATCTCGAAACGTTGCAGTCGACCCACTGAGGCAGAACTTAGGAGAGAGAGAGAGAGAGAGAGAGAGAGAGAGAGAGAGAGAGAGAGAGAGAGAGAGAGAGAGAGAGAGAGAGAGAGAGAGAGAGAGAGAGAGAGAGAGAGAGAGAGAGAGAGAGAGAGAGGTTAGGAATGGTTTCCCAAGAAGGAGTACAATTAAAAGCCAAATCTAATCTCCCTCTGGCCAGCCCGTGTCTTCGGTCTGGTTCTCATGTGATTATCGGGTGCTGATGACGCACTCGCACCCAAGGGAAACCTCTCCCTCTCTGCCTCTCTCTCTCCCTCCCTCTCTCTCTCTCTCTCTCTCTCCCTCCCTCCCTCCATCTCACTCTCCTTTGTTGGCATCACTTTCAGCTGTTTTTTAGAATAGAAAGACGCGGGGGAGAAGAACGTGATGAGGAAAGAAGAGGGACGCCAGACGAGGAGACTCCCCCGTCTCGTCGCATTTTGTCGGTGAAACAAATCCATCAAACGTTAAAAATCCACTTGAATTAAAAGAAAAACTCCACGACAATTTGCAATTTCAGAGCTGGGTGGTTAGCGTGACCGTGGCTGAACAGACAAAGAAAAGAGCCTACAGGAACTCCACGGAGAAAGACGTCACAGTACCGGACACACTGTTTGATTGACAGGCGATTGAAAGCTCTCAGTCAGTCGGCGGGACTCGTCGCCAACTCGCCGACCTCGGACACAAGGAAGCTCTTGTCTTCCACCATCACGACTCGGGGGGGGGAATACAGCGGGCGCCAGTCTACGGCTCGCTGCATTTGTCGGTTGGTCGATTGTCCGCTCGTGTACACCATCGGTTCATGGCGGTCAACGGGCCCGTCAGCAATGTCTGAGTTGAACGGTGTCATTTTAAGGGTTGACAGTAAGTCAGTGTGTTGTCGGGGACACCGGGGACACTCATCACACCAGCTGCTCTGTACATGATGCAACTACCAAGAAGAGAATTGCATTTTTTCATCATTTCATTTCATTTCTTCATTTTTTTTACACAGCTTTTCATGTCTTAATTCAGCCTCCTTTAACCCCCCTACTCCATCCCCTATGTTGTCTTTCATCCTGACCCCTGCAGGCCCAGACTAAGCAACCACCCCCCCTCTGTGTTCAACCCGCTGCCTACCATCTGAATAAAACGTTTGAGTTTCACGCCGCTGAGGAACCTGGGTTTTGAAGTCCAAGACTGAAAATGGAAGTGTGATGGACATGAAATACAAAGCAGAGTCAACACTCCTTGTGCTTCGTCCCGGGACAAACCCAAACAGGGTTTGTCAAATAAAACACACGTTCTGCAGCCAAATCAGTGCTAGTTTCTGTTCTGTATTATATGACAACTATAAGTAACATTAGTTATTAGTGAACAAAACTTTTGAGGGTCACTTTGCTGTAGTTCAACGTCTTCTAGCGTGAAGTAACTGGTCGCTTGTACATCTAGACTTTTGAAAACTTTTGAAGACTTTCAAAATAAAAGGGTCAAACTGTATTAGTATGCACACAAACTAGGGAAATGAGCATGCTGTGAGAAAGAAGAGGTACGCTGACACATTTTTTTCCTAATGCAATTTTCAAATTCAAACAAGGGGTGCACTCCAAAATGCCTCCCGCCCCCCACCGCTCAGTGAGAAAGGTGCACAGCAGCTCTTTGACATGTTCAGAACTGGAGACAAGCGCTCACAGCGTGGCGGCGGCTGCTCGTTGTGTTCCCGACGCCACGACGACGCTGCGTAATTACATCCATACGCGCCTGTCCTGTTAGCGCTTTGTGAGCCTGAAAGCAAGACACTTTGTGTGACGGTGCAGTTGTCGCACAACAGAAGCAAAACAAGATACGTCAATGGAAACGCTTTGTATCCCAGGAGAGAGGGAGAGAGAGAGAGGGAGAGAGGGAGGGAGAGGGAGAGGGAGAGAGAGAGAGAGAGAGAGAGAGAGAGAAATAGAGAAACCTCACCACCAACACCAAGTCATCCGCAAATTGTACAAGAATAAAAAGTAAAGTGCATTGAACTTGACGTTAAAAAAAAACTACACAGATAACTGGGGAAATGAGTGTACAAAATATGACAATATAAAAGCAACATGCAACCCTACATTGAAGAAATATTCCCAAAAAATAAATAAATAAAATACAAAATACAACAGCTACCAGTCGTCCTGGGTGAGGAGGAAGATAAGCATCACCTGCCACCACCAAACCCAGCTCTGATGCATTTCAACGCTATCTGAATCAATATGAACATGGAGGAATTTGTGTACTAATAATGATAACTGAGTATTATGTTTAAAGGTTAGTATTAAAGATTCATTTCTATGTGTTATGACAAGGTATATTATCAATATATTCATATTGATAATATTAATAACTGTATTCATATTGGGGAAATATTAGGTCAAGATGAAAACAAGTTGTATCACCAGTATAACCAGTGATTCCTCCTTAAGAGGCAAACAGCCCGATTGGTGTCAGGCGGATCCCATGGGTCAGAATGACCTGGGCCCGGTGCCCATTGGTCTGGTAAAACCCAGTAACTGAAGGCCTTTAGTTATCATTTGGACAATGATAACAACAGGATGAGTGTTGGAAAGAAGCTAAACGTTTGCCAAACCCTTACCAAGAGGAGAGGGACGGAGGGGGGGTGAGATCCCATTGGTAGAAAGACCAAAGGAGGAAGTATCCTAATGATAACTATATAACCTGTGTGCATATTGTTTAATATTTAGTCTTGTACTCTGCAGAGACAAACTCAGGTCCTTTTTTGTAATAAAAGGTTCTTTAACAAAAGACTTCTTCTTCTGGGTGATTTTTCCCACTACAATTATAAGAATTATTTGTTTGTTGTCATATTCTTGTCCTGCGAATAAAGGTTATATGAAATTGTGTGTGTGTGTGTGTGTGTGTGTGTGTGTGTGTGTGTGTGTGTGTGTGTGTGTGTGTGTGTGTGTGTGTGTGAGTGAGAGAGAGAGAGAGAGAGAGAGAGAGAGACATAGCAGCTGAGTGGTCCCCTGAGTGGTCACACACCGGACTGCAGTCTCCCGGGAGAGGGACAGATGTGATTCATTCATCATTTATTTCCATCGGCTTGTTTTTTTTCCCGCGCGAACCCGCCGGGAACAGCCCCCCCCCCGCCCCACACACACACACACACACACACACACACACACACACACACACACACACACACACACACACACACACACACACACACACACACACTCCCCCGCCCCAAGTGGCTCTGACATCAGCAGCGGCAGCTCTGCGTGCGAGGTAGTGATGATGATGATAATGATGATGATGATGATGAGGGTTGGGGGGGGGGTCGTTCTAACCACTTTGACTTTGAAGTGAACGCAGTAAATCAAAAGGTGGGTGAACTACGGCAAGCACAAAGCAAACAACCGCCAAAATGTGAACAAAAATCAATGTGTGCCATTCATAAAATGTGTGTGGCAGTATAGTGTAGTGGCAGTTTCAACACGCGCGCGCGCGCGCACACACACACACGCACGCACACACACACACGCACACACACACACACACACACACACACACACACACACACACACACACACACACACACACACACACACACACACACACACACACACACACACACACACACACACACACACACACTCAGAAGTGTGCTCTCCCCCTTTCCCAGCCATCTGCCTCCCAAATCTACAACTGATGCGTCTATTAAGTTACTAGTGCAAGTTATGTTAGTTTATAGTGACACGATTCTCCAAAGTCACTCCGGCTTTTATTGTTAAGCATCGTATGGCGTGCGAGCGTGCGAGCGTGCGTGCGTGTGTGAGAGAAAGAGAGAGAGCTGCAAAAGCTCAGTGGATGAAAATCAGTTTTGCGCAATGCTGCCGTGCACAATAATCAAACCCATCCCAAAGCCTTTCATCCATAATCACAACCTTTACTTTTCTATTTGCGCCGATCTCCTTCACCCCCCCCAACTCTCTCTCTCTCTCTCTCTCTCTCCCTGACGGATGCTGTTTGCAGCAGCGGCGCGTGTTCAGCCAGATGCCGGAGACAGCCGTGGGAAGGTACGGTACCGGTACCCTACAACTTGCTCCGGATCAAGGGCACGCTCCTCGGTAACCGGTGCTGAGTCACAACCTTAACACGGACATATCAATTATTGTTCACCATCGGTTGCCACCCCGTTACGCACACCGTCCTTCCCCGACACGTTTCCCTCCGCCTGATTCTCAAGTCCACCGCGGTGCAAGTTAAGTTTCTTCCGCATCATTTTTAAAATATATTTTCTGTACTTACTCAGATGGAGAGCAACAGGCAAGAAGAGGAGACGAGCGGAGTTCACCGGGGATGCCATTCTGGCCCGAGTTCGTTCGTCCCCTGACAAGTTCAGTTCCCAAGTTTGCGCTCCGTGCTTGTTGCGGGCTGCTGGGGCCGGTGGTAACTGCCGGTGGTAACTGCCGGTGATAACTCCCGGTGCCTGGTGCGACAGCTCCGTACTCCGGTGTGAGAGGATCCACAGTGCGCTCGTCGTCCGCTCCGCTGAAAAGGAGGAGGGCCCGTCTGTACCGAGGAGGAGGAGAGGGGGGACGGTCCGCAGCGCTCACCAACTCCCCGATGAGCCGCACAGGATGCACTCCAGTCTGGGTGGATGGAGGGTGGGTGGAGGGTGGGTGGGTGGTGTACTGGTTTTAAGCCTCCGCCCTGCTGAACTGCCCCTGAGCCCCGACTCCCTAACCTTTGACCCTGGCGTTTTTTGTTTTTTTTTAATTTTATTTTTACAGTGAAACCAAAATGTCGAGAAGTGTCACTTACATGTTTTTACACGCTTTGCCCACAAAATGTAACAAGAGGCTTACTTTAAAGGGGCCCTATCACAGCAACTCAAACCTCCTCTTTATAGACATATAGATGTTAACACTGTTAAAAAAAAGTTATTGGATTGTCAGAGATGTTTCCTTCTTACAGACCAACTCTATTAAACACATCTGCAACTACTGGACTTGGTCCCGATTGGCTCCCCTCATTTAAGAAGGACTGAAATCCGTCCAATCAGTCGTTTGCGGCATTTGATCTGCAAAGCCTCCACTCAGCAGGTTTAACTCATTTGAATGAGGAGCTGCTGTTGGCCAATCAGGGTCCAGCATTGACCGTTCTGCCTGTGAGGACTTGATTCAATATATACCTTTCTACCTATCAACATTATTCATAGTATATTTGAAAACAAAATCATGGAAACTGAATATGGGACCTTGCAGTACCGATGCAATGGCCCAGTCTGTTTCAGATCGCTCTATAGGCTTTCTGCACATCTAATAATACAGAATATTCTTGGGAGTCGATGAACCCCGATAAGAAAAAAAAAGAAAGAAAGAAAAGAGGACAGAATTAATTGAACAAGTCTTTTTTTATTCCAAAAACGTTATGGGTAAAAGAAACTGTAAAATATACAACATAATCATACAAGCAGAGGAAAATGAACACAATGGAAATCTGTCATACACAAAAACCAGATATCCAATCTTTCCTTGAGCAACGAACGTGGACAAGAAAATATATATACTGTAGCATTTATGTGCAAGCTTTCAAAATGACATGCTCTGAGCTCGTTTATCTCTATTCTTGTTATGAATGAACCCTGCTTATGAAACAAATAACCACCTCAGACCATTTAACAGAGATCACGGTCTGCTGTTAACACCTCTGAACTCAGCCGTGTCGAAGCTCTGACCGCCATGTCAGATGAAAACATAAAGCTGCTCAAGGATAAAGCAGACCTTGGGAACTTCCTAATTTGGTACAATGAAAGATGAATCATTAAAGGGCTACCTACGTCCCACCACATATTAACCTTGGTAGGAAGATGAAAAGATGGATGCAGGCTTTGGACTAAGGAGCTCACAGGGTTGCTCAGAATGGAGTAACCTTGGAAGAGATATTGGCCGGCGCTGCCAAATACAACAGGCATCCCCGACATGTAGGCTCGCCCGCCGCTCAAACTTCTAATGTCTACTCAGCCTTATTTATCTAGCGCCACGTCTATAGTGCTGCTGCTATAGATAACGAAACTCAAAACGCCAAGGGTCATGTCTCATTGAAGCTCAGTCCCAGGTAAATCAAGTGGAATTGCGAGGGCAGTGGAATCACTGTAATAGCAGAGTATTGGTCTGGTTGCATTAACATTATTTGGAATAGGAAAGAGAGGGGGGAAAAAAAGACACTTTGAAAGCACACACTGGCCCAAGTTGTGTGTTTCTTACAACTCCCATTCAGAATGAACTAGAAGAGGGGAAGGCCTCAACACCATCGAACAACCCGGCCGCCCACTCTGAGGCCAACAAACCAAGGCCTATAACTGAAATATAATAATTAATAGTAGTCAAAATAATATTTCTGTCTCTCCAACGCTTCATATAGTAAAACGAGTATTCAGACATCCTTCCCAATCAGCTGTCTCTGTCGTCCAATAATGTTTGCAAACCTAAAACATACATGTCTGCTGTGCCGTTTGAGCCTTACATTTGACCCATTTATCACACTTTGTAGCCACAACTCAATAACCCCCGATTACCTAATGGTGACCATCAATCCTTGTACAAGTTAAACGGAACCGCAAAAAACTCTTGAGTTAACAAGTTGTCTAAAGGTTCAAATGGGATCAAGTCTCCATGAGTGAAGTACAATAAGGCACTTGCTAGACAAATTCAACTGAACAGAGTCTGAACACAAGAGGGCCAAATGAACTGCATGAACTGAGTATTGTACAAATCAGAGAACCACAGTGGCCACCCTGTGATCAACTTTTGCAATTGGGCTGGACACAAATTCTCATACAATTTCAAGATGAACAAACAGTAAATACACAACCTGAAGGCAGGCTCCTGAATGTTTGGTGGGAGTTTGAAATGAATCGCCCAAGACCAGAATGCTGCATGTATCCAAAAACCATGACTATGAACGTGTTTGCAGTTCAACTAAGTGCTGCCCCCTAGAGCCCAGGAGAAGTTCAGGTTTACACACATTACTTGGATTAGCCTGATAAAATAAAATAGTCAGTGACATTAATAATGCGTAAGAAGTGTTTTCTAAATGGACAATAACTACTTTGATAAGTGTTCAAGCAAGTATACAAGTCTTACAAATACTAAGGATATATAAAAAGGGGCCAACGTATAGAAAAAAACATGGGGTATGGCCTGATCAAGTACAGAGCTGTACACATGGACGGCTGCCATCCTGGATGTTGGGCTCAACAGGAATTCAACCCTTTAGCCTGGAATACCCTCATATATGCGTTTGTTACACCAATAGTGTTCGCCGGTTATTTCTCATGCTTTCCCCTTGTATCCTTCAGAAACCCTCGTTTGAAAGGCTTCAGAAAAGGAGGCCAGCTAGAGAGGGGGCCATGAGAAATCTCAAGCTGCTTTTCATCCTGAATACTTCCAAAGCAGGTCCAAGTTCATTTCACTTTTCAATTCAATGGGTACAATCTCTTCAAAATATTTGAAAAACATTTGTCCTAGGAAGCTTGTCATCAAGGACAAGGACAAACATATGAATGAATTGGCTTCTTTTTTTTTTTTTTTTAACTGGTCTGTGGTGTCAATGGTCTCCAGACCTCCTGTCTTCACTTAAGGCCACCATACAAAAGCGACATTTTGAGGATAAATACATGGCCAACTTTCTCATCAACAATGACCATGTCTTTAAGCGTACCATTGTTTCTTAAAGCCCTCGATGCCAGACATATTCATCTTGTCCCATTCGCACATCTCCTTCCTCACGGGAGGAAATATTTCTCATCTCAGTTGCCTAGAAAAGTAGCCCCTGTATCACAACCTACAGTATCACAATTAGACTAACATTTCTATGATGGGTTAGAGGAACGCAACAGAACAAAAAGAAACAGCAATGTTACATGTTAAGGTCTGGCCATCTTGACCAGCTCAGCTGAACACTTTCAATGTCTTTTGGACATCGGCTGGAGAGACGTCAAAGGAGTGTCAGGTATTGTCTGTCTCTGCTGTCTGGCTGGCAGACACAACAACCAGGAATTTTCAGTATTTTCTGAGACAGGCTTCTGCTTTATATGACCAGGAAAAAAGGATGGGACAAAGCCAGAAGAAATGTCTCTTGAGAACGAAATGAGCAGTAACCAAGGTCGGGAAGAATCTACAGTAAACTTAAGAGTCTCTCTAACAAAAACCAAGAACAATCCTTCTGTCCAGACCATCGCTGCCTTGCATTAAAGGTGTATCCAGGAAAAAAAGGTGACAAAAACAAATAGTTTCTACCTCCTAATTGGACAGTTCACTGGTGCAGGGAGGGCCAGAGAGGAATGGAAAGAGGAGGAGAAGGAGGAAGGAGTTAGGGTGGCGTGGGAGGTCAGGAACCAAGGGAGTGATCTCGAACTCTCAAAGTCATTTTGGAGCACTCGTCTTCTTTTTCCAACAACCCGTTACATTAACTCCCCAAACCCCATTCCTGCTCCTCCTCCTATTCCTCATTTGTCGGCCCAGGGTCCTCGGGTGTTTCTGGCCCCTCTGGGCAGCTGCAGTGACACCATCATCATACATCATGGTGGCTCAACAAGCAGGACACTGCTCCAGGGGGGATGAAGTGTCCTTGATGCTAACCAGGGATCCCTGTTCCCCTCCAACACTTAACTGCTGGTGGAAAAAAATAATGAAACGGACCCATGTCCAGCATCTTAGCGGAAAACTCCCCCTCTGCACCAGACTTCAAATGAAGGACTAGTGATTGACCAGGCCCTGCAGCATCATCATTAGGCGCCGTGCCCTCTTGGTGAGTGGGCTGTGGGGGTCTTGCTGCAGGAAGGCGAAGAGCTTCGGTCTAACCTGGGCTAACACAGCCGCCATGTGGTCTCGGGTCAGAGGGTCGCTGTGGTCCAGGTTCATCACCGCATCCTCCAGGTAGCTGGACAGGGAGGGGAGAGATAGAGGTAAGCTAACTACAATGAGAAAAAACAGATAGATACTTCCAGGCAGGCAGATATTTTCCAGGTAAGAGGAAGAAAGAAACCATTAAGCATTCATTCATACTGCACTATCATCCCTAGCCATGGGGGAGGGAGACAGAGAGCAAGAACACGAAGAAGAAAGGATGACAAAGAAATTAAGGGAGACAGTGTGATTACTTGTGTTGCATGGAAAGAAAAGGAGTCAATTGGAAGAAGGTACACGTCCTATACAATCTCCCTTCAGGAAGAGACGTTTTTAACCGAGCTCTGGTATGGATAACTGATGTATCCACGGACAGCTGTTCTTGTCTGCTGGAGTGGCTATAGAGAGAAAGGCCAGGTCCATCATAATGTCTCGACTGTCTCCAGCAGTATGAATGTCGACTGCCGTCCTTGATAGCCCTCCCTGGCCGGCAGCCCGCTGTATTGATGTGTACTTTGTGTTTGTGCTCAAATCTCACTGCTTCACTGCAGAAATGGAGACTCCCTCGCTCTCACAGCTGAGTGTCCTATTCCTCTCCCTCCAGCCATCCTCAACTAAACTCCTCACATCATTGTTTTAGTTAGAGAGCTGGCGGTTAGTCTGTCAAACAGAGCTACATCTATTTCTATTCTGCTCTCTTCCCACCCTCACTGTATGTGTGTGTGTTGTACGTCTCACTGTACAGAGCGTACCTGATCCCCATCTAACATCATTGGAGCCGCTCCCACATCTCCAGCTGGCCTACAGCCAGTGTTCCCCAGAATGAGCGTGCGTACGTGCACACACACGCACACGCACGCACACACACACCGCAGGCCTATCACATCCCCATAACACTGCCAACATGCCCTTTAAAGAGACATTTAATGGCCTTGCTCACCAAGCTACAACGTGCAGAGATATTGATAGACACCTAGACCTTTCTAAAGTTAATGTCTTGCCGAGATCATCCTGAGCTCCCTGCAACTGATTAGTGTCCAACTCTTTAAATATCCTTTGGGAAAAAAACCTAAGTTGGCCTTAGTGCTCAGTCGGACCACAACACTCAACACTCATAACATATGACACAAACTAAGACCATAGCTTTTAGGGATGATGAGACCCTCCCCAGTCCTTTCTAAAAGGGACATTGTTTCTCTCTGGGCAGCATTTACTTTTACTTCTAAGGTGTATCAGACATATACAAGAGAGAAGGCTCCAACTTATTCTACTTGTATCTCATGCAAAGGCCTTTGGCAAAAAAACACCCAACTACACTGCCCAGGTGTCACCGTTCCTGTGGTATCCAGACTGAAAACAGGTATAGGCGTATTTACATACCCCCCCCAACTATGGCCTACACGTGCTCTGCAAACAAAAAAACAAATATAATACTTGTGCTTTACCTGTCTTAGTATTGCTATACTTTTCCCATCAGCTGTATCCCCAACACACCACAGCACTACTTTCTTCATGACACCATCGTCATAACTGTACTGAGGTCTGCCTGCATCAGGAGGATTGAATTTGTTTGTTTTTAAAATCGTATCCCAATATTGATATTAGGAAGCAAAAAAGCCAAACAAAACAATCCATGATGACAAGACATTTTAAGTCTCTATACCCATTAACATCAGAATTAATACATTTGTCCTTCGTTTCAACCCCTCCTACTAAACTTCCACTGTCCTCACCATGACCCATCAAACCATTATTGCACTCTGTCCTAATAACTCTTTGGACAGAACCACGCCCTTCTGCCCTCATCTCTCTCTCCAGATGGTGCAGAGCGGCACCAGAGGGCCAATATTAGCAGCAGTAGGCAGCTGCAGTGTAAACTCAGAACCCCGACAGGTGATCTGGGTCCTGGGCAGCGCTGTAAAGGGACTTGGCTCCGACAGAGAAGGTTTGTTGGGGGGCATATTGAAGAGTAGAGAGAGAGAGAGGTGGCGAGGATGGAGGAGAGAAAGGGACTTAAACATGGGGTGGGGGGCTTTGAGGAGACACATTAGCACAGCTTGAGGAGAAGAACAAATAAGAGCAGGACAGAAACTGATGATGGATGACTAGAAGAAAGAAGAGAAAAAGTGAGGAGAAGAGATCCAAAGACAGAGAGACAGAGCAGACAGGACATTGCACTGCTATCCACAAGACCATCCATGCTCCCCGAACAGCCATCTAGCTGTGGCTACAGACGGAGCAGGGTGATGGGGTCAGCAGTTTAGCACCGTTTAACACCGGGGAGGAGAGGAATAATGGAGATCCAATAGAGATGAGATGGGGAGCAAAGGTTTAGCTAAAGATTGGCTTTGTTACTGATCAAGGGTAGCACAGGACACACCTTGTGCAGAGCGGAAAGTGCGTGGTGTGCAACTGCAACATTTGTGCTCACTGGCACCGTCGCGTTTTGAGAAATGAGTGTAAAATGAAACCAATATTAGGAGAAATTGACTTTTTGATACAGTTCAAAATGGATTTATTAAACTTCATGTCCCGGTGTACATGCTGAGCCGCACCTGCTGCGATGCAAAACAAGTCGCACGTCAAACCATGATGGAGTGAATAAATGAACCATTTCATGAAATTATCATTGTATAACAATATCCTGCAAGTACTGTAAAAAAAATAAAAAAATAAAAAAATAAAATAAAATGCTGGTAGTGTAACAAATACGCTGCCCGACTGCAGGGAACTTTACGACAGGAAACAGGTTTTACCAATGCAGCATTGTGATGTAAAAGTGAGACTAATGAAAGCAATTTTGCTGAACTCGCAAAAAAAAAAAAAAAAAAGGTAAAAATGTACAGTGACTGTGGTGGTTTTGTTAAAAAAAACAAAAACTTGAATATTATGCTTACCTCCTGTTTTTTTATGTGATTATTCAGAGGAAATTGCACTGGAAATCAGAATGTGCCTGAATGGGTCTGAGACTTTGCAAATGAGGGGAAATCACAATATCACAGCTGCTCTTCCATCATTAATTTTTACATGAAATCATTTTAAACATAAAAAAAACTAGTATCCTGATATCCTGATCTCTCTGGACATCCACATGATCTTCACTTTAGGAATGCATCCATGTTTTTGGGGGGATTGTGTGTGAAGTTCATGAGAAAGAAAATGAGAAGCTGAGTTGTGTGTGTGTGTGTATGTGTCTGTATTCCCTGTCACTCCACTGTATACTACCACCTAAACCATAAATGCCATCAAAGGTAACCATGGTTCCCTTGGTTCACCCACCTGATCTTGAGCTCGGAGCGGGTGGTGATGTTGGAGGAGAGCTGCTGGATGAGCGACAGCAGCACAGGCTGGCTGAGTGGGCAGGGGTGCTGACCAAACACCTGCTGAGAGTCTATGGTCTCACACACATACAGGACCAGGTTCAGGTCTGTCGCCGACAGGGCCTGGGGGGGAGGGGGGGGGGGAGCAAGAGGGGGAGAGAGACTGTTAGTATGGCAGCAGTGCAGATGTCAGCTGAGAGCCTATAGCTTCACGTGCATTAAAATCGGACACTGGTAGAGCCTGTGGAGAGAAAGAGAGAGGAGATAGTGGCTACGTTCACATGCACCTTTGATGCCCTGCAATGGAGTATCCTTGCTGCCAGGAATAAAGCTATAAGCAGAGTAGCCGCTAGCTCCTCCTTCCCTCTTTCTACGTTACTTCTAAAACAGGTCCACGAAATGATGGCCCCAATATTAAGGACTGTTTGCTGCCATGTCGTGTTGTTGATAACAAAAACGCACCCACAACACTACGTGCGCAGATGGTGAAATCCAAAAATGAAAGGAGTCAAATGTTTCCATGCCACAGTAACCTGTTTAATATGAAAAGTAAAGCAGGCATCTTGACCAGTGTGAGCTTAATCGGGATATTCTAACCAATTAAGACGTTTACATGTCTGACATCAAAACCAGGTTACGCCACTCACTGGGTTAAGAACTGAGCAGAGTAAACATAGCCAAACAGGCAGGGGGTGTGGAGAGGGAGAGGGAGAGGAGAGGGGGGAAAGAGAGGGGGGAAAAAATAACAAAAGGAGAGAGGAGCAACAGAAAGAAAGAGAGAGAGGATAATAGGAGAAGGGAAAAGGGACACGGTGTAGCAGCCATTCAGAGCAGGTTCAGGTGTGTAGTTTAGAGTGCCGAGGGGAGAAAGAACACAAGCATAATGATATAACAAGTCAGCAGGTCTTCTGACAACGGCCACTATAGGAGGACAGACCAGCACAGCTAATGCACTAGTGGGGAGTTGGAGGATATTGGCTTGCTGTGCCTCGTAGTCCTGTAGGGATCAGTGTGTGTGCGTGTGTCAGTGCATGTTAACAAATAAGGAGTGTGTGCGTGTTCATTACTTGTTGGAAAACTTGATTCAGTGTGTTGACTTGCTACACCTGGTAGTATCAGTGTGTGTGTGTGTGTGTTACCTGCTGGAAAGCCTGGTTGAGCTGGCCCTGCTGTAGAAGCTGCAGTATGTTGGCCTGCTGGGTCTGGTAGTCGAGGTGTGCTGTCGGGACGGGCGTGCCGGCTGCAGACCTCATGGCCTGCATGATGCTGGAGGTGACCGCCACCTGCTGCTCCTTCATCGCCAGGCTCACCTCACCTTTAACGATGCGCTGCACTTGGCTCAGGATAGACTCCTGCAGACTGGACAGGACAAAGAGTCGAGGAGGTAGAAGACAAAAGAGGAAACATGAAGACGTAAAGACGGTATCTTTATATTACAAGTATTTTAAACCAGTGCCAACACTGGCCGTTGTCACCAGGTGGATTAATTCCAACAACAGTTTATGTAGATGTGTCAGAGAACATTGCAGAAATGGACAGTATTCACAAAGCGCTCATTCTTTGAGTTTTGAACGTTATGCTCCGTTCACCAAGTGGATGCATAATGCGCTTTCATCCAGCTACCAACACCTGCAGCTTAATATAGGCTCCCTCTTCATCCTTCTCAAAGTTGAAACAGATTTTCAGGCCCTCAGCCTCAGCCAGGTGTTGTCATTTCCTTTTCATGATTTTAAACTCTTTACAGAGTTTTGCCTACTACTTTCTCTGTGCTCCACCCCGTACAAATCTATACACCCCGGAGGCCATGAAATTAATTGCAGAGGGAACAAGAGGCCCGATCGAATTGATGTTCTTACATTAGCCCGAGGATTAAGCTTTGCTTGTTTCTGTTCTGCAATCCATTACACATGTGCTCAATAAGCAGTGACTAAGGCCAGGACTGCTGGCATAGGCACCTGCTGCTATGCATATCTGATATTCCAAGCGTCCACTAGGAGTGTCAATCAATGCTATCAGATCAATCACCGCAAGGGGTATCAAGCAGGACTCTTTTTAAAGTTAGTAATCAAACAACATGTTGCTGCAATAGATCAGCCGCCACATCGGTGAGAAGAGGCATGCCCATTTATACCATTACCATACATCCATACAGATCACTGATGGGAAAATAACTTACAATACAATAAGGATTTCTATTGAATTCTCAAGTGTTGAATGAAAGATGGAGGAGAAAAGGCAACAGGAGAAGTGACATGATGGGGTCGGATTACTGAGTGGCGATGGATCAGCAGAAGGTCGGTCCTCTACGGGTCACTGGGTATGTGGGGTCAAACACCGAAACCACACAGTGTGTGGAGGAGAGAGGAAACAAGTACAGACGCTGTACCGTATCAAGGCACGTTTCTGGTGACGACATATGGAGCAACTTAATTATTACTTGACCTTTCTAGGTGATCAGCCGCCTGAATCACTTCAATGGAAAAGACAGTAATGTTTGCAAACTTGCATACATACACACATAGAAGTTCTGCTCATCAATCTGACATCAAATACAAGAGTGTTGCTTCATGATAATAAATATTTTGCTATCGATCCATCGATCCATCCACATCAATGCATCACAGAAGTGGAACCTGGAAGTATGTTCTCCTGTTGTGGGGATTACAGGAGTTTTGTGAAAAATTGCAGCCGAGATATGAAGATCAACTTCCGTTTATATATTGGATACTGTTAAAAGTATAAAGGTATTAAGTGTCTCATTCTGACTAGCTGACTTGAATTTGGCTCTTAAAGCCATGATGCCACAAACACTGATTAAGGCCGTACTGTATTGTACTGGACCACAGTCACTTGTTTTAGATTGTTGACGGAATGAATGCTTCATTTTTGAAAGGTAATAACAAACATAAACGTGAACAACAAAGTGAATACATCTGAATAAAAAGTTATAATCCACTAGAGAGGCTCCAGTAAATCATCTTTATCAATCGCTAGCAACTCTAAGAGTGTGATTGATGAGGGGTAACTGGGTTACATACTTTCCCACCATCATCTGGAGCTGGTGCTGGACCTCGGTCCGGACACTGGCTGTGATGCTATTGGCCATCTGGTCGGTGGAGCTCTGGAAGCCGTCTATCATCTGCTGGAGCTGGCCAATCATGGGGTCCCGCGCCTCCTGCTCCCTCTGCTTCCTGTTCTTAACATGTGTCTCAAGCTGTTGGATGTCTAAAGGGGTGGGGGTCAACAAAACATAGTTTCAGAGTTTTTCCTCCCACACACATGGGAGATGCAACAGACGCCACATTAACTGAAGGCTTGTAGCTAAGTGGCAGTGTAGACATTCGTGCAGCATATGGGAGCACAAAGCAATAGTAAATATTCCCAGACAAGACCCTCAACCCCGAACTTCATCATGTAATAATTTAAATTGGAACATGTTCATGAGTGCGCTCATTGGGCTACATTCACAAATGATTTCGTAAATGATTCATAAATTTGTCGTATTTGTGTGCGTACGAAAACACGAACGTGGAATTCACGTGTGGGAAACCTCGATTTGTTCGTAGAACAGGTGTATATTTGATGAATGGCAATCGTTCATAAATTGGATGCGCATGCCTGTTGAAGCCGATTTGCAGGTCAACGCTGTTCAACACCGTAAAAGGCTGCAGACTGCAGGGTCGTGTGGAAGTAAACCAGGGAAAAGTTTTCAGAAGCATCAGCAGCAGAGTCACAAGAACTGATAAAAGTAAAGCATGGCAAGAAATTATTAACGCTGTCACTGCTGTTTCAGCAGAAACACACACCGCTCTGAGGTGACAAAAACAAACAGTTTGACATGAAACTAGATTGAAAAAAAGTATAGGGAGAAGTAGACGCGTATTATCAGCCACAGGAGGACGGCAGCACTGAGCCGCTAACCGACATGATCAGAGGATCAATCAATAACAGGAGAGACCTCACTGTCGGGTGTCCAGTCGGCATTGGAGCTGGACTCAGATCAGATCCAGGCTGCATCTCCATCAGATGGTAGGACTGTTATTGTATTTGTAAGGTGTCCAGTCCATGTGATCAACCATTACTAGTTGGATCATCTTGTGTTGTTATGAATGAGAACAGTTCAGCAAATACGCCATTTCAGCCTATTTGGTCTTTATTTTCTACAAGGCCACTGAAACATCTTGTACATCATGTACAACACCATGTAATTGATTTTTCATGAAGAATAAGAACCTAAGAACCTTCCCGCATGTTTCCAAACACTCAAACGAACAAATTCAGATTCGAACAAAATGCTGAATCCGACTATGTTCGTAGAAACGTTCGTACTAACGTTACACGATCAAATCTGATCGTACGCAGGTTGAGCTCTTGTAGTCTCCACAGGTACTGAAGGGCCCCCCTTAGTGCATGTTATGGCATTCTGGGTAACATAAAAAACCCATCTAGCTGGCAGCCAGCTTCCGGAGGTGGGCCTGAGCACAAAGCACCTCTCTCCTGAATAAACAGACTGCTTATCAACACATCAGTGCCCCGGCTCAGTCTGAAAAGACATCATTATAAAAGGCTGTCCCTGAGCTTTCTGAAAGACATGATTATTTAATTAGACTCTCAGATACACAGACCCTGAACTACGAGACACAAAGGGAAGACGCAAGGGCTAGTTACAAGTAAGCACCATGATCAAGTGTCTCAATAGGGACATTGGCCGTCACAGGCCACCAGAACAGCTTGGAGGTGACCTTCAAAAAAACAAAAAACAAAAAAAACTCTAGTGATGGGATGTGAATTTTTTTCTCTAGCCAACTGAAATAAAATAAATTACTGTCAGTCAGAGTCTAGAAGGCCACATTTTATTTCTAAGCTTGTTTGTGCAAATCTTGTTTTAAGAAAAGCATATTTGTGTTCAGTCCCTTCAGTTAAATGACCAGCACCGGTATTGAACTTTATGTAAAGTCAGTATTTGCAACCCCTTGCTTGCAATAACTGAATCACACCTCCTTCCCATCAACATCAACAAACTGTTTCTTCACTTGTTATGCTTTTCCAGGCTTTAACTACCGCCTCTTTCAGTTGTTGCTTGTCCGCTGGGTTTTCAGCCTTCCTCTTAAACGCTGTTAAAAAGTGTTACGCTCCCTCAATACGGTTCAGATCTGGAGACAGACTTGGCCAGTTTAAAATGTTCCACTTTCTCTGTCTGATGAACTCCGGTGTTATGTGTGCAGTATGTTTTGTGCTCTGCTGCAATGACATAAAATTTGATGCTCAGTGAGTCTGGTGGCATTTCAGACAAGATCTGTGTGTATATCCCATAATTCATCCTGCTGCTGCCATCTTCAGTTATGTCATCAATAATGTCTGTCAGCCATACATGCCATACAAGCCATGATCCCTCCAACATGCTTTCCTGATGAGATGGTGTGTTTACAGTAATTGGCTGTCCCTGTTGTTTGCCACACATAAGCTTTTCCATCATTTGATATTTATTTTGGTCTGTGTCCATAACAACTCCTGTGGCTCATCTTGGTATTTCTTTGCAAATTCCAACCTGGCCTGTTTGTTCTTACTGCTGATGAAGGGCTTTCACGGTTCAGTGTAGCCTCTCTCAGTGTTCTGCGGATTGTGGTATTTTACATCTGCATGTTCACACACTGGAAGTTATTTTGGATTACTTTAACAGTAATTCGGGGGATTTTCTACACACTTTTCTGTCATCCACTTTTTGTCTTTTTTAATGGATGACCTATTCTTGGCCTGTTGGTGACACCACCCAGTGGTTTCCTTTTTTTGCAGACATTCTAGATTATTGATTTGGCGATCCAAAGTCTTTCACTAATTTTTGTGCTTGTCATCTTCAAAATGACCTCTTTTCTGTTACAGACAATTCTCTGGTCTTCATTTTGGTTTTTGCTGAAGACTCAAACGGAAGTTTCATAGTTTCGACCTTCATAGTCCCTTTATCTGTCCCAATATCTAAGATCATCTATGACCATCTGTTCAGTAATTGTAAAACATTCACACATGAAAATATCCATAGGTGAAAGGAGATATTTTCTACTTTTGTCTCCTAATATTTTGAAGTAAAATCCATATTTCTTGAGCATGCAGCTAAAAGTGACTAATTTAACCTTCTGTCCCAATACTTAGATAATACAATACAATATACAGTGCCCTCCGCACTGTATATCTTGACTGTGTTTTCTTTGTTAATAATGTGTTAGTCATGAAGTTCATGAGTTCAATGTGGTCCTCGAGTGCCTTACATTCTTGTGTGCCTTGTTTGAAGCTGTCGTTGATCTGCTGGAACATGGACTGACATCCCCTCTCAAAAACAGGCAGCACAATGCTCTGGAACGCATCTTTGTAGGCCGCCTGGATGGGACCCTGCATTGCTTCAGCTGCTGCTCGCCCAATGGCATCTGTCGTGTTCTGGAAAACAGGAAGTAGGTACAGTGAGAGGGGGAGAGGAAGTGAGATTGGGTCAAAAGAACTTGGAAAGTGTACATTCATTGTTTGTAAGGAAGCTTAAAGCAGAGATGTATAGGAGACAATAAGGAGATTACTCTGGACAGGATAGAAAATGAGAAGAAAGAGGGGGGGAAGTGAGCGACCCACCCACCTTAGATTTGACCACCTTGCTGACATTGTCCTTCAGGGTGACCTCCACAGCGGTCAGCTTAGCAGCGATTGTGTTGCTCAGCTGACTTGTCACTGGCTCCAGGCTCTTAGAGATGGCTGGAGGAGGAGGGGGGGTGAATAGATCAATACAACTCCTCTACAACTCAAGGCAAGAGAAAATGGCTGCAAATAAAATGAAAGGTAAGAAACTCTCCAACTGTAATAAAGTAATGAATGAGTGTGGTCTTAAAAGTTAAAATGTCCTGGAAAACAAAACTGAACAATCACATCCTGCTACATGTGACCGTGTCAGCCCACGAAGCCTAGTGATGAGGACGTACAATAAACAGCTTCAAACTCATCTTCTGGCTAGAGGCTCTCAGAAATGATGGAGGGAGGAAGAGAAGAAGAAAAACTGAGTGGATAGAAGGAAGACATGTTTAGAAATGAGGACTGACGAGGGAGAAAATGTTTTAAAAAAAGGACGATCTAATCTAATGAATCTACATGAATACTCATACAGTACTAAGCACTATGCCAGGGTGATCTCAAGCATGTAAATAGACTTTATGTGTTGCACTTTATTGATGCACTGCCTGTTACATGCCTTTGCCTTTTAACTGGCTGCAAAACAAAATTCTCCAGATAAGATAAAGGATCAACAGATCAGTGCCGCCTTATCTATTAAAGATACAGACTGCCAAGGCCTTGATACAAAGGCAATATTTTGAGACAATTAAGATAGATCGGCTTTCAGCATTGCTGGGTATTGCAAAATTGGATGTCAACGTTGATAACAAACTAGTGTAAGGACAAATAGTATGAAGAAACAATTCTGCTGATGGAATTCAACATCTGCATTGCCTCAAAATGTTACTTTAGATGTGGCAAGAGGAGGAAAAGGAAGAGGATGATGAAGGTAGATCTTCCACCAACTACAGACAACTGTCTGAACAGCAACAGGCTCCAGCCTCTACCAAGGTCTGAGATAAATGAAGAGATCCGTTCTCTTTAGTTACGGACTGCAAAGCATGGCTATCAAACTGAGGACAGGATCAGGAAATAAAAAGCTGTCTGCAAGTTCCACTTAGAACTGGCTGGAGAAGAGGAGGGAGTCGTCCAAAAGAAAATAACTTCATAATAGGCAGTCAAAGAAAAACAGATCTGCACACGTCAATCTCTTGAACAAGCATAGCATTATAGGTGGGCGGAGGTGAGGACAGAGATGAGTACAAGGCGGAATCCAAGGACAAGAGACAAAAAGAAAATACCGATGCGCATCAATCTGCAGAATAAATAGACTCTTAGTATCTTAAACAGCAGCCGGGTGTCAGGTAGACATTTCTGAGTAGAAGCTGTTAGTAGCCAGTCATTCTCTATGGGAGGTAAGCAGTGGGATGGGAGGTGAGAGAGCAGGCAGCAATATTGAAGCGGTCTGGCAGGCAGAACGGTACGCAGGCTCAATCTCGTCAAACTTCTGTGATCTTACTAATCTCATGCACATGTGAGCCCACCTGCCCACTCAACACGCCGCGCTGTGCTTGACATTTGAGGGTGGTTTGTGTGATCAGTGAAACAACTGTTTGCCATTTCCGTATTCATTTAACTCTGCATTCTACAGCTGTATGTGGAGAAACTGATTTGCACATGTTAACCAATCCAATTTTAAGATGATATTATGCATATTAACAGGGGGGAAAAGGGGGGGGGGGAAGCGAAGGTCGGCTGTATGACATTTTGAAACGGGACAAATGCCAACTCTCGAGTGCCAAGTGTATCATTTCTACAAATTAAGACAGCTGGGAGATTCACAGAAAGGCTGCACAGATATGAAAATGGTTCCTGCTGACAAGCTAAAAAGACCATTATAACCTTATTATGTTATGACACTGTGGTGGTGGTCCACCCAGTTTCTCTCTCTGGACCTGAATGCTGCTTGGTATTGAACACCACGTGTCAGTGGTTCCTCTGTATATTCTATTTGTGTCTCACTGTGTACGTATGTGTATCCTCTGTGGGCTGGACTGAGTGTGTGTGTGTGTGTGTGTCCTTACTCTGTGGGACTGTCTTCTTCATTTCGTCCCGTAGCACTTTGTCCATTCTGTTAGTCAAGGCAGAGCTGAGGGTGTGGCTGAGCTGCTGGCTGAGTTGTTCCTGAAGCTGCTGCTGACGACTCTGACTCTCTGCCAGCACTCGCTCTAGCCTGCGCTCTGAAGTCACGAAAGGTCAAGGATAGCAAGAATAAACTGTGAAGAAGCCTACATTCAAGACTGGTAATGGCAATTCTATACGCGTTCGTACAGACATTTGCGTCTCAATAATAAGATATCCTGTACACAGCATCACTTTTGTCCGCTACTGAGTTACATCGAGTGTTTAGTGAGAGCGAACACGAAATGCAGCGGAAGCAATGGATCTGCTTCTAAAGGTTCATATTAAAGTTGGATGTTGTCAGAGCCCTGAAAACTCAGATCCCCAAAAAACCAAACTTTCCAGTGATGGAGAATTTTTTTTTTTTAACATTTTCAACACTGATCAATTGACAAAATGTCAATGCTTGACTGGAGCATGCAGTACAATGTGGTGTGAGGGGCTTTATCTACAGCATATTTTATATTATGTATTTTCGATCAAAGGAAGTAAGGATTTGAATATCCAATGTACAGTAAATGATAAAGCATCCTATGTGATAATTACATTTAGGCTCAAATAAATGCCTGACTTATGCTCGTTATACTTTATTACTCTGGTTTCTGTCAGATGCCCTGTGCTGACACACAGGCAATGGGATCAAACGCAGTGCACTGTTCGATTACAGTCTCTCAAGGTTTATTGGTTCAAAAGGCATAAGTTATGGCTACTATTAGAGAAGTGAGTTCCACTGCAGCATAAGTTTAACATTAACTTGGTTAACACATGCGGCCCCATGTCCCATTAGGGATAAGGAGGATTAAAGTAAGTGGTTAACAGACGCTCCAAGCGTTGCTCAGGGAAAAAAGGGCTGACAAAGATAGTGAGCACAAAAGATGAAAGTTTTTCCTCTCTCCTTTTGCAAATGTCTTTTCTCAAGGACACTTTTTCCTCGCTCTATTCAAGTGTGAAGAATCCCTTCCCAGGAATGGGTAAGCTTTGCTATTGTACTCCAGTGTGTTCCAGACCTCAAAGTACAAGGTGTGTGGTCAAGGACAAATTCATGTTGTTCCTGGTTCAGCAGAAGTTTTTTGCTGAACTCAAATCTTTACTTGAATCTTGGCAGCCTGGTTGCTTAAAAACGCTGGGGTGCATTGTGGATATGAGCTTGGCATTTGGTGTGTGGCAGACATACAAAATAAACAAACTGTTTTGCTCCACAACTTCTAAAATGTCCGATAAGTAAGAGTAGTGTTAAGGATACGTTCCTGCTCCTGGTGGTTGGCCATGACGTGCTCTACCTGGGCCATAATGGAGCTCTGCAGGGCGTCCATCTGACCACGCAGTTCCGCTAGCTCCCTCTGCTGGCCACGCAGCAGCATCAATAACTCCTCCTGAACCTCCACATTCATCTATAGGAGGAAGGGAGCAAAAGGGATAGAGAGAGAGATAGAAAGGAAGAGAAAGAGATAATTGCTCTATCGTTACGGTAAATACACATTCCACATAGCATGAACTCCTCCTCTGTGGGAATACCAGTCAAGAGGAAGAGAGAGGAAGAGGAGAAACAGAGAGCTCATATACCATAAGTGGGCAGATGGATGGATCGATTGAGAGGAAAGGTAATACTAGAGTAACAGAAGGGACAAAATAAATCTGCAGTAATATGATGAAATATGCCTCATTGATTGACGGTTGCATAGTACATTAAAGTTCTGCCCAGGGCATTCAACAAACGTAAGTGAATTGCTACTTGTCTCCAATGTCCCTGATGGAATATCAAGACAACATATTTCAAAATAGAACTGGCACCACATCTTCCCGAAATAAAGAAACCAAATTACTATGGTAGTGTGTGTGTGCGTGAGGACGGTATGAACTATACACAAACAAGCTATCCAAATGCAGGGATTGTTCAGGACCACCTACCTGACTGGGGGTCTGTCTGGACTGGGAGGATTCACTGAGGAAAGAAAAGAGAGAGAGCGTGCAAACACTTTAATATGAATGGAGGAAGAAACACAGCTCACGAAACGATCGGACACTGCTTGCGCTGAAAAGAACATGCATCTTCAGCACCTTGAGAAACATGAAAATCACAATTGGACAAGTAATCCCATTGAAGGCAGGATCTGTTACAGCCTTCCAGTCATCTTTTCTTTTAAGTGGTTCTTAAGCCAGATCAAATCTCATCTGAGGCACCGGACTGGATCTAATCAAGCGGGGTGCCGGGAAACTCTGCAGTGAGGTGTTACGCAGGGATGTCGCTGCACAATTTGCAATGCAATCCAATATTGGACATCTTTTTATACAAGGACAGGCAAACGCAGGTGCCTTCACCGTGAGAGATCAACACACCTGTCCTCTTTCTTGCTCTTCCTCTTCAGTTTGGGCGAGCCTCGCGGCGAGGTCTTCCAGTCCTTACTGGGGAGTCTGTGAGAGGAACGAGTGCCACAGTTTCCTGAGGACGACGCCAGGCTGGCCACCTCGTCATCATGGTCACTGGACACACACACACAAGCATATACGATTTATATAGTTGTCATCTTCTGTTGTTTGATTGTGTGCAGCATTATTTTGTGTTTTATACAACATGGAGACCTAAGCAGTCATAGACCTGTTTCTGATGAGTCCCTGTGTGACAACAGGAGCCCGCAGGCTACATACTAGTGTATGTTTTAATGAGCCTGGGCCCCTGGGTGAGTGTGGGTCCTGGGCTGACACATTTTAAGGAACACTGGTGTACAGGAGTTATATGGGGTGTTGACAAATGAGGCATGAACAAGGAGACGGTATGTGTATTTTGTGTGTGTATTTCCTACCTCTGCTCTGCGCCAGGGTCCTGGCTGTCATTCTGCACCAGGTGATAGGAGCGCCTGTGGTAGGGCGAGCTCATGTGTCTGTCGTTCAGCTCCTCTCTTGAGCTATAGCATAACATGTAATACAACACACAGAAATGCATGCCTGTAACTAAAAGGCTTTGACAAATGGCTTCTGTTTTTACACTGCTGTCACAACTTCAAGATATAGACGCCACAGATGAGCAGCCCCGTTAGTTCACCAGCCAATTAAGCTGCTGCAGCTTCTCAAAATGTTTATCCATTTTGGAGAAAAAACCCCAACTTCCTACATTCACTGCTCATAATTTAGTTACATCTTTTGTGAGTGTGTTCTCACCAGTCTCCAAGTCCATTGTCCCTCAGACTGTTCCTTGTTTCTCTGGTGATATCGGGCGCCGCCGGCCAAGGCGTGTGGCTGACGCTACCATCGGAGGCCCCTCCCCCTGCCCCAGCGCTCTCCTGCGATAGGGCGGTCTCCAGCAGAGACGGGGTGTGGCTGAGTCTTGGCTCCGCCTCTACTGCCCCACCCACCGGTCCACCGACGCCTCCGAGCTCCAGGGGCAACAGGCTGAGACTACAGAGAAAGAGTTTGGTTTACTGCACACATTATACTTAGTAGCACATTAAATGATGCTGCATCATGTTAGTGCTGTATCAGCATAAAGTACATCATAACGTAGAACACTGTGGCCTGGATTCCTACACAATTATTCATTTTTTCATAATCATAAGAGATTCTGAGTATTAATAGCGGTAACACTTAAAGAGTCCAATGTTGATACTCAACTAACTACAAGTAAATGTTCAAAAAAGTGTCACGTGCCCATTTGCTGTATCTCTCCAGACTATGTAACCCCAACCCGACCCCATTTCTAACCCTGACCCCAACGTTAAGATGTTGACACACTGTTGAGCATCACCTGAAACTCAGTGGACTTTTGTGACACGTTATACTCACTTGATAGTAAGTTGAGTATCAGCATTAGACTATCCCAAAGTGACACCAATATGACTGGCTTCACCATCTTATCCATCAATAGGAAAAGATGCTTTTCCATTTTATTTTAGCACAAAGACATAAATACTCCATATACTTTGAGAAGGCCCATAAAAACCATGCATCTGTATCAGAAGATGACTTGTTTTTCCTCCTCGTACCTGCTGTTGCTGGCTGCTCGCGGCGAGGAGAGGAGGTGCAGAGCGGAGGCAGCGGAGGCCATACTGTCTGCCTGGAGGGCTGGAAGAGACAAGGGCTCCAGGCTGGAGACTAGCCCACGCTGAAGCTGCAGGGTCTGGGAGGCGATCTCCGGCATGTCCTGGGACATGGCCGTGGAGGCTGAGGAGATGACGTCAGGGGAGCGGGCTCTGGTTGGCGAGACCTGCAGCGGCAGGAGGGGAGGGTCCAGAACCTGGGGGCCTTCTAGAGAGAGAGGGCTGGTGGGGCACGCCAACGCCTGGGGGTGGAGAGAGAGAGGAGAGAGAAGTAATGATGTTAGAAATGTGCAGTTATATGGTGGGATGGAAAGGCAGGAGTAGGACTGCGCTTGTGTCTGGTCCTACCTGCAGGTTCTCCAGTCCAGAGAGCAGCAGAGAGGCAGCTCTGGGGCTGCTGGTGGAGGCAGTGAGTGTCAGGCTACTGCTGCTGCTGTTGTCTACTCTGTTGGGGCTCTGACTCACATCCTCTAAAGCTCTGCACACAGGGAGACAGACATGCAGTACTCAGATACATACTCACTGTCATCTGGACATATATAAAAAAAAAAAGCAGGAAATAATGGTAGGGGTAAGGCATGGAAAAATACATCTCCATTAGCAATGAAACAGAATCTGTATCCAAAAACCCTCACTGGTCACTGTACAACACAGTAAGGCAGTAAGGCTCTCATACCCAGTAAATTCTGCCGATGCAACTGATGTGACCATAGAGATACTTTATTTTAGACTTTGAGGGTCTGTCACTGACTAACCCTTACTATTATCACTATATGTTTTATCCCAACCACAACTACCTGTTAGTAGAGTCAGAGTTGCTGCTGATGGCTGTTACAATGGTCAGACTGCTGGCGCTGCTGCCAGGAGATTCTGGTACCTGGAGGGACAAAACATAGTCAGCTTCAGGTAGCAGAGGAAATGAGGGGGGTGGAAAATGTTGATTAGGTGTAGAAAAAAATAAAAATAAAATAAAATAAAATCCATGAATAAATGAATCCACAAATAAATCGTTGGTGATCTCAAAACCCTAGTGCAACGTTCCTCAGCCCCTGTGAGATGCTCTTTACCCATCCTTCCATTATTTCTCCTGCCACTCTTCTTGATATTTAACAGTTCAAAAGCCTGGAGTTGGCAGGGAATCATGTTAGGAACTCCCAACATGGACAAAACAAAAGCACAACGCAGATCACTGGGGCTACTGCTCGTTGTTTTGGGTCACATCGCCCAATCACATTTATGATGAAAAATCTCCTACAGAGAAAACAATAACAGTATCTCTTAATGCTCTGAACATATCCATTCCCTTGTATCCTGTCCTCTCCCTAAACACATGGGTGAAACCTACTTTATAGTCTAAGATCATATGAAGGTACAAGTAGGAACAACTGATGATACAGGCCCAAAGGGTTTGGCGTGCATCTATTGAGTGCCTCTAGCAGCACTCGGCAGATGCAGATGCTAGGCAACTAATGAAAACCAGTTTGAAGTACACTGCTCATTGGTCAAAGCTGAAGTGTTTTTTAAATTTTAGCTGGGGTCAGGCTGAGCTCTTGACGCAGTTGAGGATGTTAAACAGCGCCTCCTTTCCATTTGGTAAGAGGCCAGAGACAAAAAAAGACTAATCGGAGTTCATACCGAAGTGCTGGGGGTCATGAAGGCGTCAGGGGTCATCAGCTTGGGCATCACCCCACTGACTGGGCCTGAGGGGGACAGGAAGTCAGCGGGAGCGGGAAACAGCGGGATCTTCCTCAGGTCGTTCTGGGAGCCGCTTCCCAACTCCTTGTCAGAGCTTTGGTCCATCAGATGGTCTGAGAAAGCAGCTGGAGCCAGAAAGCGAGTAGATGTGAGAGACAGACTGGAGACCAGGAGGTTGCACAAGACCTCAGCACAAGACTGTGGCTGTAGTGGGCAGCTCCCAGGTGGGAGGTGTGCTTGTGTAACAGTCCTTTTCCACTGCAGCTACTGCCCAAGGTTTGCTGCTGACGGATTCTGAACAAAATGAAAACAGTGCCAGGTTGCACATTCATGCTTACCAAAGTCATCCAGAGAATCAGAATGGGGCAGGAAGACAGCAGAGTTGGAGCCCTGGTTGGGCTGGAACCAGATCTGGACATCCTGCAGAGACCTGAACACACACACACACACACACACACACACACACACACACACACACACACCGGAAAAATCATCATGGGGTGAGAATGGTTCACTCAGCATAATTATAGTAATTCAAAATATTGATATTTTTAATCCACCTAATGTCATTTTAACATTGAGAGAGCAGACAACAAATATTGGATGGTAACCCACTTGGTGTGGACACAGTAGAGTTTGATTTGGATCCCAGACTTGGACTCCATGGGTCCTTGGTTGCCCTCTGGAAGTAAACACACACAACACTCTTTAAGTTATGCTTTGCTTGCTTTGACATTCCTTCAAACTACAAACAAAGACTGGCAATGATCAATGGTGCAAATATTTCTTCTCTCCTTTCCACTACTTTTTAGTCAAGTCCCCAAAACTGACCAAAAGCTTGAAGCAGATCATTGACTTGCTGTTCTGAAAGATGACATTTTGTTGGGTGGCATTTAGAGTCTATTATTAGTCTAAATGACTAATATCACTGCAATACATAGATGAAAGAAGATCTATATTTAGCATCATAAAAAACATTAACGGGAACAGGGATGACTGAAGGACTGAGAGGAGACATTTACTGTGTGTGTGTGTGTGTGTGTGTGTGTGTGTGTGTGTACCTGTGGTCATGCTCTCGCTCTCCTCCTCTGCAGGGAGGACCTCAGTGTGCCGCAGTCGGCTGTGGCTGACATCCTGGACGCCAAAGCTGAGTACAGGGTGGGTCAGCAGGAACTCGGACACGGCTGTGAAACTGGCCTTGCCTTTCTCCTGGTCCTGCCGGAGCTCCATGACGTACAGAACCTGGCAGGGTGCAGGACAACATCAACCAATACGAATAACGGCTAGGGATTTCAGACATGATAGTGAGTATAACACTTCAGAAAAAAATGTTTCTTTTGTTTTTCTACATAGAATTAGACCAATACACATTTACTAGCAGAACTATTCTCATTCTATTTCTTGGACAACATCATGTGAACAGTTCCGCTAAGAAAGTAATCAATACGGCTTTGTCGTGTACAGATAATGCCTACTCAAGGTGAGACGAGCTGCAGATGCTGCCGCTTCACTTAATTCAATAAACTTGATTGATGTGTTAACACAACAAAAATTTAATTATTTGTGAACATTCCCAACATCCAACAACTAATAGGGTTGTGCTGACCTTCCTCTGTACGTCAGTGAGGATGAGATACTCGGCGGACAGGTCCAGACTGGCCTTCAGACTAGGCAGAACCAATGAGTTGAACGGGTCTGGAGAGAACCTAGAAGAGGAAGACACGAGCATTAGCATCTTAGGGCTTGTGCACATAAAGATGGAAATCAATGGTTTGTACTTAGGAACACAGAAAATAATACATCGACAAACTCCTGCCGAGAAAGATGAATCATTCTTTAAAATGACCAATCATATTCTTGCTGCCAGAGACTATATGATGTACTTTTTATAGTGTGCTGATTATATGTACAATGTAAATAATAAAGTAAAATACCTAAAAAAAAACAAACACTACATTGTGGTATCGAACAGAAAAACCTGTGCTTCAATATATTATTGCCTGTCATTGCCCTGTTATAGATATAATCAGTATAATAAGTTCCTCTCTCATTTATCCAGACCAAGAACTGGACCCAGAAAATCTGTATCGGTCCTATTAGACAATACACAGAGGTTATGGGTCAGGTGTCATTCTAGATTTAAGACAGCAGTAACCTGATGGTCTGTAAGCAGGTCCAGGAAACGGTACACCACATCTTCAACTCCTGGTTCTGATCCGCTCCAGTTATAAGGAACCGCCAGAAAGGAACGCTGCAGAGAGTCCGGGGGAGACGAAGGAGGGGAGAAAGAGAGTGAGGGTGACATAAAAATCAGAGAGCATGAGCCAGAATACAAATAAGTCGCACTCTTCATTGCGTGCTGTGTGTGTGTGTGTGTGTGTGTGTGTGTGTGTGTGTGTGTGTGTGTGTGTGTACTAACTCGGGGTCCTGCTTCTTATGGTTGTCACAGAACAGAAGGCAGGAGAGGGGACGTCCTCCATGAGGCAGCCATTCATGAAGACACCTGGAGGGAATAGAGCGGGGGATAGAGGGGGAGAAAAAGGGGAGGGGAAAGCCAGCAGAGTGGGAACGAGGGTCAGGTTTTTCCTTTCAGAGAATTCAGCTACTTCCTGGCTGGGAGAATGTTCATTAGAATTATGAAGTGTCAAGAGTACATAAAAAAGGTACATTAAAGTTTCTTCCTATTGTACCTCGTAAATATGTCTTCCTTCCTTGCATACCTGGGTTGGTCTTGCCCCCCCTCTATGTATATCTGCCAGAACTTGACGTATCCATCGTGACTGGCCGTGGCCAGGACGGTTCCATCTGGAGACAGGGCCCCTTCACTGACCCGCTGGAGGGACAGACACGAAACAACTCTTACTGAGCCATTTGGCTGCATAAGTAGCAATCAGTTTGCCCACGGTGGGCAAAACTGAAATTACAAAAGATACTTAGAAAGGATACTTTTTTTTCTTCTTTTAAAAAGGTTCCATTTTTTTGTTACGTTTTTCCCCACGATGTGACATTTCAAGTAAGCCGCAGAAATGAGCATCGTTTCATGTGTGGGTCTTGTACGAGAATCAGAAATGTGGCGTGTTTTCCCCAATTGCCACTAGAGGGCACCAACGAGGGGACAGGCACAGGAAAGAGGCAGCAACAGGTTAAAACCACATCTTAGAATCTTGGAAGTCTTTGAGAATCTTTGTGAAGACCAGCATCAAAATTGTCAAGGTATTATATAAAGGGGTGCCAGAATTCATTGTCTTTGCAATTAACCTCCATTTAAACCCACCTGAGTGTCATCAGGGAGAAGCTGTCTTTTTTATAGGTGTCCCCTGTAATAATCTGCCCCAACAGATCTACAGGGCAGGGAGATGATCAGGAAGTACAAAGCCTCAGCGTCTTTTCCTGCCTCCTACCTGAGTGTGTCCCTTGACTGTGATGAGGCCATCCTTTAAGTCAGCGGCATCGACAGGCCAGCTGCTGTTGTTGGCTCGCAGGACCTCCAGGTCCCACACCTCTGCCTGGGAGGGAGAGGTGGACAAGGTCAGACGAAACCAGGGAGAGGGCAAGGAAGGAGGGCAGGAGTAGCAGAGGAAGGATGGGACATGATGATAGGTAGAGGAGAGAGGGTGGCAAAGCAAATGTGAGGGAGCCTGTTAACTTTTATCCACCACAGTGAGTCAATTACGTATTCTTAGGTACAATGGCAGCCTCACCAAAAACAAAAAGGTTTTTAGAATGGGACAAGAGATTTGGATTACAGTAAATAACACAGCACAGGGAGATACGGCAAGAGGGTTGACAAAAGAGGAGGCTAGATAAAGATATCCCCCAGTAAGGTAGAGTGGAGGCAACATAAAGGAGTGGCTTGAGAAAGAAATGCAGTAAGGAGAGAAAGAAGACACGAGAATAATAAAGACAATACCCTGACTTGTAATTCAGTGCTTACTCGTTTTTCATATCACTCAGTTTCAGTGGTGATTTGTCTCAGTTGGGGCAGTTTCAAATAAAGACATTTTTGTGTTATAACACGTTAAGTTGGGTTTGGCCGTGCTTTGTGCTGTGGAAAAGGAGCTATTCGTACCCCTCTGTGTATTCATACCCCAGCCATGAGTCAAATGGTTAATTTGGGCCAGACATTTTCTCTCCAGGCATTTCGGCACCTGACTCAACACTATTTACAGGTCTTATTCTAGACAGAAGATCTTGTGGGCTTGATAGAAGAAGGAAAGTGGCAGGTGAATTTTCTGACTCACCAGCCACTGTGCCTGACGAATGAAAAGGTTTGATGGCATGGTTTCTACAACTACAGGGTGATGAGGGCCAGCCCACTGAGGGCAATCGCCAGTGTGCCTGTTTTTTTCCCAATGTGTGGTCCCAGGCCAGATTTGAACCCAGGACGTCTGTGGTATGTGGTATGTGCCATCGACCACTGAGCCACCAGGACGCCCCAGGGACAAACATTTCTGTGTGAAACACTCATACCCTGTCTTCGTGTAGAAGGGCCAGGGTCTGGCTGGTGTCCTCCTGGTTCTCTTCGTTATCATCCAGGATGAAAGGGCACCAGATGAGCCGACGATGGGAGTTCAGAGGAGTGTCCTCTGGCCGTCGGATGTGGACCACCACCTGGTCTCTGTGGAGGACAGGGGTTAAGGGAAATGGGAGACAAGGGGGGACATCTCAAAAGACTAGGCCTTGAAGGATTTTGGGGTTGAGATGGCAGATGCTTCTGAGAGTGAAAGAGGAGGAGGACCAAAATAACATCATACAAAAATATTCACTCACACAGAAAAATGAAATAATGAAAGTTCAAAAACCAGTGCAGACACTAGCATGACGCGACATACTATCTTGCAAGTTCACACATACACTCTTTGTGGTCCTCCTTATCCATCATTCATCATTCATCATGCCTGCATGCCCTCCCACACAGCAGCTCCCTCCCACTAATCCCAACATGTCAGGATACAGTATCTTGCTGCTGGTGTAGGTGAGCTGCCAGACCACCAGGTTGCCGGCTTCGTCTACACAGCCCAGCAGGGAGGAGTCGAGGTGGGCGAAGGCCAGGTCTGTGACGGCCCCAGTGAAGCCTTTCAGCAGGGAGCGCTCAGCAGATCCCACGCTCAGTACACGAATCATAGCATGGTTGTTGGCTGCTGAGGGAAAGAGATGGGTTGGTGGTTTAATGTTGCAATGTGTACAAAGCCAAACAGAGACATAGGACTATTTTCTCACTCTTATACATACACTCTCTTACACACAAGTAGCAAACACATTGATTACAGGTAAGGCTGCATGTTTCCACTGCATTACTTCCAATAGCTTGTAACATGACTCTTTCTTGAATCAGCTGATTTGTAGACTGCATTGCAGGTTGATTGCCAAAAGGCAGAAGTCTGCTGTCCATTACAATGCAACGATTAAAAAAACGTGAAAAGTGAACATAAGAACATAAGAAGCCAAGTCATAGAAGCCAACTTATTAGCAGATACAGATTCCTCCTCATCCAACTCCATCTGTTTCCTGTCGCACTAATGGTGAGCTGTACTGCACATCTACAGTATGGCTAATCTTTCACCCTTATTTCAACCCTTTCTCTTGACCTTTTTCCCTTTCATAGCAATTCTCATTGATCATTAAGTGTCTTTGCCTCAATCATTTGGACTCTTCAGTTACGTATCACACATTGGCTCATCCCTGATCAGGATGTGAGGACTGGTACGGGCAAATAAAGTATGAAGAAAAACAACCACCAAGATGATTGACTACACTGCTCAATTCTCTAACTGAAGTGAGCATTTACCTGTTCGCTTTGTGAGATGTAAACCAAGAATATTCTTCAGTGTCAGTGAACTATGAAGCATATTAAGAATACACCTGTACAATATAGAAACTGGCATTATAACAGGATTTAAACAAATGATTTAAGCTTGCTAGCCCCCAACCAGAAACAGTAAACATATAGAGCTAGTTGTACCACAGTAACAGATGAAGGTCATAGTATTTGGCTGCCCGGAAGCCAAAGGCAACTGGTCACTAGGGACGGGGCTGCAGCTGCCAAAGCCAAGCATGTGCACTACTGTCCCCTAGCAACTCAAAACAAACAGAATACTTCTTCCTGTACTCTCAGCAACAACAAGACTGTGTTCAAGTGAGCGCCCCTCCCTCCCAACATGAACATATACTTACTAGTAAAATAGGGTTAATATCCAGTGGCACTAAGGAGAGGCAGGTAGTTGGTCTACTCAAGGATGTTATTTACAACCCTAGAATAGGACTTTGGCATTGCTTGCTAACAAATAAATGTAAGCTGGGATTTGTTGCACAAGTTTTAGCTGGCACATCAAGAATCTTAGCTGAGAACCCAATACCTGATTCCCAATTCTCTCACAGTGATCAGAAAGGTTTTTAAAGTTTAATCTTAATCACTGATGTAAACCCACTCTCCCTCTCCTCTTACATGTCTACCGGTATTGGCTGATGGCTTTCGAGTCAAGGACAGTATTGGGAAAGAATGAATCTTTTAATCATCAGTAATGCACTTTAATATCCAGTCCCAGTGTCAGCTGGCCAGCACATTTCTGTAGGTCTTAAGTGGTGTGCTTGATTCACCTCAACAACTCTCTTTTTTGCAGGGCTCAGACAGGCATGTAAAGCCAACCAGGAGTTAACTCTAATGACACCTGGTAGCATATTAAAAATGTACACACGGAACAAAAATATGCCAATACTGCAGCCTTCCACTACCACACTCCCTAGCTTAATGTTGAGTCAAGGATCAAGATAATCAATACACCTCTAATGAAATGGGGGGAGGTTGGAGGCTAACGTTAGGCAAGTAATACTTTCCAGACTTCAAACCACCAAATCAAAACTGAGAAGAGAAGTCATAGCTGCAGGTAAGGGGCTCCACAGAGCAACACCACTGCCCAAATGGTTGTTATGTTTGGATGGATTAGCTGGCTAGCTTGGCTCTGAAGGAAAATGTAGTCGAGAAAAGCCTGTTTGCCCAACTAATAAGTCGGTTTTGCAAAATTTAGTGCATTCGGGGGTACGCTGGTGCAGAAATGAAATTCAGACAGTTTTCATTACGGCTGGGTATTCCTTGTACACTTTAACTTTTTAGTGATAGTGTAATTCCTGTTGTTTCCGTTTCTCCCATGTTTTTGTGAAGCACATTGTAAGTTTTGAAAAGTGCTATATAAATAAAGAATTACTTATATACTTTACTTACAAAGTATTCTAAACTGAAAATACTGACATTCTGATTTCTTCATGTTTCAATCTAAATAACATTTGCTGCTATTTGCTTTTTGAGTTGTTTGGCAGACAGAAAAGGCATTCCAGGACTCTCACCTCTGATGGCGTAGGCCAAGAAGGAGTTGGACACAGCTATCAGGTTGCCATAGTAATACTTGTGTTCCCAGTCGTACTTTGCAACTGGCTGGATCTTCACCTGCAGGAAACAGAAATACACCATTTAAAGTCAGACTATGACTCCTCCTCCTCTCAGTCCTCTATACCTGTGTGCCGTGAAACTTGGTGAGGTAAAAATAATTTTGTACAAATAAATAAAGTGTTCTTTATTAATCAGTATCCCATTATTATAAATAAATAAAAGTTGCATTTTTGTCAAAATCTAAATCCTTACATTTTAGCAGTGATTTTTCACAAAACATAATCCTCTTCATATGCACGTGAGTTCTGATGATGTCACACGATGGGAGAATGTACTTCTGGATTCTTCATCAAATCAAGTCAAGTTTATCTGTATAGCCCTTAGTCAGGGTTACAGTATCAAAGAGCTTCATAATGCCACATTATGAAAATAAATGACGGCACATGACAGAATGGCTGGACTCATTCTCTATTTAAAAAGTCAGTATTCAATTACTGTCAAATAGCATATGAGCAGGGGTGTAAAAAGTAGAAGTAGAAAGTAGAAGTACCGACCATGTTTTTCCTCCACCCATCCCATATACCAGGTGATTCTAATTAGCACAACTCTTCATCTTGGTAAGAGCCAGGTTGGAGCAAATACGTGGTTAGGATTTCTACTAGGATTTCTACCCTGCACAGCCATCTCTATCGGCCAATGATTGGTGGTCGATTGATCAATGCATCCCTAGTGGTGGGGTTACAGTGTTACCGTTTGTGTAGCAGTGAGCCCTCCTCCTTAACTAAGACTTAACTACATGACTGGCTGCCATTGACTCAATTACCATAACTACCCCATAACTATACTTTATGCCATAATGAGCAGATCATTTTTAAAGTGACGTTCTTTGTTTGTAACCAAACTTCATGCCTTGAATCTCAGCAGTGGATAAATTGTGGTCAAGTTACATAGGAGTGGCAGAAATACAAAGGAAGCAATGCTACCAAGTTTATGACAGGAGAACTACTATAGACGTTGCTTGTAGTCTATACAGGGGCAGGCACATGACACTACTCAATGAATCATCACAGCATACAGGTTTGCATCAGAAATATGAACAGACCGTCTTCTGCCACGCTGCTTGATTGTCTTCCTTTGTTGCAGCCTAGTTGATCTGATTGATTGAACACACATTTTTTAACTGATGACTTCTTACCTTGTTGCTGCCCCGAGCCTTGCTGTCGATGCTGGAGTCTCGACTTGCCACAATGTCCACATTGTTGGAGGTGATGGGGATACAGGTGGACCCATCATCACCCGAAAGGCAGCTGAAGTTGAAGCACATGCACTTGAGTACAACACGGATTCAGTTTCGATCATAACCCACCCTGAAGTTTTCATGGGCTAGACTGCACTCCTATCATTTTTAGGTATCAATGTTTGGAAAACTGTGGCCAAAATTACTGCACTGGTTAGCTTATAATTCTTTGGCCTTTTGACAGAGTTACTGAAAGACACAGACAGGCATACATTCGCCACAGCAAGGAACAGCATCAACCTCACTTCAATTCCCTTCCCTCTCACAACAGTATCTGCTGCATCATAACTCATATCATTCACCACCTCATATCATTTTACCAGTGGATGCATAGACATTACATCATAGTGTAAAATCATTGTAACAACCATTATAAAATCATCTTACATCAGCAAATGAAACAAACTTAAATTGAAAATAAAATAACACTGAGCACAGAACAATAACAAAACTTATTCTGTTCAAATTCAAAACCTACATAAGTGTTATTTGTGTTTTAATCACATGTTCATAAACTCATAACAAGCCAACATAAGCTCTCTGTATGTGCTTGGGTCTTCACTTTTGACACAGACACACAGCAAATAAACTCATGATGGACCCAAGAAAGTTTTTTGTTTCTAAAATGTTATAAAGCAGCAGCAGATTGTTGAAATGATGCCTCCTGAGTCAGAGAAAAAGTATAAATCTGGTGGTTGCTGAATGTTGCTATGCTGTGAAATAGTTGAGAAAAATACATTCAAACTTCTCAAAGAGTTGTCAGACATTTTAAACTCCAGAAATAGTACGCAAATTGTCAGCCAATTGACAGTGCAGCACTGAAGAACATATTATGCACACAAGAAATTAGCTATGTATGAAGCTAGGTACATGATTTTCTGAACAAATGAACAAACACGATGAAATAATCTTACACAACAGTTGTGTATTCCTTCAATTTAGCTATATTGACACTGACCTCACTGTTGTGCTTGTGTGGGTCTGAGTTTTCTGTGTATGCTGAATTGTCAGAAAAGCTACTTTTTCAAATGTGGTTCTTCCTTACTAGATTTCAGTCACTCAGCATTTAAACATTGACAAAAGAACATCCAAATCTGATTTAACATCACTCACGCACAACTGGCACTGGCAGGTGGACTAGCCAGCTCTCTCTTCACAAATACACTGCTGAGTGCTCTCATAGATGCTTTTTATATATTTGTATTAACTGTGTCCAGTTACATCCAGCTCATAGTTAGGTATCTTTAAGATTGCTTTTCTGAAAAAAGAAAGTTTGGATGTGCTGCAGCATTGCAAGTGAAAATATTAGTGAGGTGTAAAGGTGCAATAAAATAATTTTATTTCCTGAAACTGAGACAAACAATTGTAATTAATAATCGCAAAGTAATCAAGATTATAATTTTTGCCATAATCATGCAGCCCTTTTTGATGCCCACTCACATTATCTGACTCTCCTGAGTATTGTTGTCTGCTGCAGCGGATTCAGCCATGGTCAACCTGTCACTGGCTAGAAGGCCTGCTGTTCCCAACAGCCCGTTCAGCTCTCCATTAAAAGACGTCTTCCTTTGGCTGTCACTTGACTGCGCCTCTGAAGAAAGAAACTGGGTTATGTTGCATTTCATTGCAAGTCAGAAATACAAAGCTGGTATGTGTGCACTCCAGTGGTCCAGCATGGAAAAATGAGGGAAGAAACATGGATGCCCACAAGGACGTGATGTTTGTGCTGGTGGTTTATTTTCCCATGCAACAGTTAATGTTATGTCAACAATAGTTGACAACGTTAGCTAGTGAGTTAGCAATAAAGGTAATATTAGCAACTGTATGTGCAGCTTTACATTTCAAATGTATATGTTTAACCAGTTTTAATGAACTGAAATATGAAAATCACACTTAAGTATTTTGAGAATTATAAACATATTAAAAGTAATGCTGTGTACTGTTTATATTTCCTGCTGCCATGCTGATGAGATGTCACACAACTGCATCTCAGTGGGGTTGAGTTTCCTACTTGGATTTCCAGCTTCCATTGCTTTCCTCTTTGCGGAAGACAGAATTTCAGACTTTCTGACAAGTCATTATACCCAGGCTGAGGGTATGATGTAGATTTACTGTGTTGCAAACACCCAGCGTACTCACAATCTCACAAACACCTTTTCTTACATGGCAAGTAAACCCCTAATTAGCTTCAGTCCATCATTAATTTCTCTGTATGTGTTAAGTCAGATTTTCTCCCTTTATATAAAAACAAACAGGTCTCAGTGATTTTAAAATGAAGTAGTGTCTAGAGAGAGCTTTCATCTAATAGAGTAAGTATGTATGTTTTTATGGCTTTTATTTGTAAGTTAATTATTTAAAAACAATACAAGTACTTCTGATGTTTTATTACTTACAAATTTATGGTTTTCATAAGTGAAAAAAACAAACATGAAAACGTCAAACTGGATAATAAGTTCTCCAAGACTACTCCAGTAAGTTAGACTAAGGCCACTGAGCACAGGACTGGGTGTACCTTTTAGTGATTTCAACAAATATTCAATAACAACACTCATGGGGCCTAAAATACTGCAGCAGGGAGCTGGTAAACCAGTGCATCAAACAGGCTACTGCCCCATGTTCTGTTGACAACACCATGAGTCTAAAACACACCTGTGTTTTCATTAGATGTAACACCCCTTAGACCGTTTGAGGGTTCGTTACCATACCACAGTTTTAATGCCTGAATTTTTACATCAAGCCATTAGCAAATAAGAACTAAGCAATTTACAATGTTTGGATCCACATTCGCCTAGGAGTAATTTAATGAGGTTAAGCAACATTAACACTGCTATCAAGTGAAATAATAATATCCGTAACTGCTAGCCAACCTTACATTAATTGATGTGCAATACAATTAAGGAAATAAATTCCTCTTTTGAGATAAACTGCATCTGCTTTGGAAGGACACCAACCTTCTACGCAGTTATGGAGGAACAAGCTATTTCCTGATACCAATAGATTAATTTGAATTTGACAAAATTATTGTTGTCTTAAGCCATGTCGAATAGCTTTAGAGACACGAATGAACAGCAGGCAGACCGGAGCTGATTTAGACCATCATTTTGTTTTCTTCAATGATTAGCAGCAAAAGACCTAGCTTTACTATACCAGCAAATAGACTGAGACGCAAGCTAGCTAGCAACGTACTGACAATTGAAGACATCCATTAACGTTAATTAACGTTACCTTGCACACTTCCATGGTAATTACCTAACATTATAGGTAATTTGAACATTTCATCCACACGATTTATAATTCCTCAATAGCTTGTATTAATTTAGCTTGCCAAGTAGATAACGTTAGTTTCATTCTTTGATATCCAGTTTGCCTTCTTCTTCACGAGGGAAGTTAGCAAGCTAGCGCAACTTCTATACTACAGGCACGTTAGCATTTCGCGGCAAAGCGCTGTTTACTACAATACTGTCCGAGCTAGCTAACGCTGGCTACTTATTAAGCTATCCAGTCAGCTAGCATTTCATTAGCCATTGCGGCCTAAACTAGCGCAGCCGCTTTTCGTTCCCGGTCCAACTTACCGGCGCTGTTCCCGGGGCGGTCGAGCTTGAGGATGTCCCGAAGATGCTGGGTTGCACCCTCAATGTCTATGTTAGAATTGGACGCCATGGGTTAGGGAAAGGGGAAACTGGGTTAATTTAGGGGGAGAGAATAATGTCTTGACTAATGTGACGCTGTCAGTGCTTACTTCGTTCACCCTGAGCAACCGTCTAAACTTCCGCTGTGTCCGCGCTTTGTGTTCCGACTTGTCATTTGGTCAGGTCGTTGGTTCCTTCTCGGTGCTTTCCTAGCTTCTTCTTCTTTTTATTATGTTATGGCGTTTGACATCCAACTTTCAAGTGCATTACCGCCCACACTCTGCTGGAGTGTGCACCAAAGACCAACAGTCTACATTTCTATGTTTACAATAAACACAAACACACACAAAAAATAAATGAATTAAAAAAACCTAGATCCTTTTATTAACCCAGTCTCCCTCAGATACATGAATAGACTATTATAAGTGACATTCCTTGATGGAATATGAAACAGACCTAAACCCCTAAAAAAGGTACTGTATGGCTATATACCTTCCCACATAATTCCATGTCTTTGCCAATTTAATTTCTTAACCAGACAAAGCTTTCATTTTCTGCCAACTCATGCTCCCAACATGGCTGTAGCACCCTGGTTGTTGGACGAACATGTTTCTCAATTGTAACTGCATCTCTGCTGTCTCGGCCACTAGTGTTGTTTTAAACGCTCCACAATGCAATTGAGCCTGCAAGCTTGAGCCTGCACCACATCCAATCTATTCAGTGATGTTTTGGCCACAGAACCATGAACAAAACAACTGTAATCCAGTGATGATCTAATCAATGCAACATGCGTTTTCAACGCATGCTGTCTGCCCTCTCTGTCTAGCCCTGATGAACATCTCATTACATTTATGATCTTCTTACATGTTGATAGAGCCTTATTTATATGGACTTTGGATCCACCCGCTTTAATTTCTTGCCATAAAGCTTTAGATCATTGTTTCCCAAATCTTTCTTTGTGTTTTTTCTACTGAGAACTTGACCATACTTCTACTGAGTTAAAAGCCTCTTGAACTTTATTGATTACATATTGTCCACAATGCTCCATCATCTGCAAAAATGTCTGGCCCTATCTCTCAATAAATAAATCATTGATCATAACTGAAGAGAGTAAAGGGCTGATTACACTCCCTTGAGGAGTTCAATTTATTTCCTGGATAAGGCTGATCCCACCTTCACTTGTTTAATTCTTCCAAAAAGAAAATCTTTGATCCAGTTATATGTTCTTCCTCCAACCCCCATCCTGTCTTTCAAATCACTCATTGTTCATTTCTGACAGGGATTGTAATAGTTAATAATTACCACCTCCACTTTGCTCAACCATACCTCCACTACTACATATCCTTGTTCACTTCCTTTACCCAAAACCTTAAATGAGAGGCCTTGTCTAATGGTCGCACATCCTCCTCCTGTTCCTCCCTCTCTAACCCTTACATACTCCTGTAAGACATAATAAAAAATGTTTAAGCCATCTTTCTTGCACACATATGACATCGGGTTTGACTGCCATATCCTCAATGAGTTGTTTAATTCTTTCCCATTAACCAATAAACTGCGGGCATTGCATGACATCATCCCTCACCTCTTCCTGTCTCAGTCCCTGAATTTTCAGATGATTCAATGCTGCCTTGACAATAGTATTCTTTCTGTTTTGGACATTATCCCTGCAGCGGCATTGATCACTCCTGCGATAAAGGTAATTTGTTTTTTCTTATCCGTCCAGATCTTCCCTCCCTCTGACTGCTCGAAATCTTTCTCCAGATCCAACTATGATGCTTTCAGCTTTCTTTTATTTCCCCTTTCTGTTTGACCACCCAAATTGCTTTTTCCCCTGCTTCATTACTGTACATCCCCAGTATGCCACGCTGTGAGAGCCCCCACATTTGCAGTTAGTTAGTTAGTTTCCTGTTGGTCCCTTTCTCATTTCTCAAGGATACTCCACGTCCTCCTGTTCGTCTTTCACTCATCTACCCAAATTGTACCATAAACTTGCTGCAATCAACATTTCATTGATGTACCATGTCGGATTCCATTCCAGAGTCTAGTCAGCCTACTGCATGATTCACCATACTAACGGCCAATCGCTGGTTGAATCAACAAAGCACAACTGTATCTAGTTGAAATGTTTTATTTCTACCTCAGGGACAAGAGATGGAGCTTACTGATGGATGGATCTTACCACTCCTGCCCCAGCTAAGCAGCGCAATACTGCAGACGTGAGCTCATCATTCACAATGCATGAACTGTTTTGACTTAAGAGTCATGCAGACTCCAGGGAAGAGTATACTCAGGTGTAACACTAGTAGAGGAGGACCTAATGTCACGCTCAATGTAGATGCCAATAGCTATGCAAGTCAGACAGTAGCAACAAGCATTTCATGTTCCTGGAGACATTCACTTATTGTTGTAGTCTTGACTGACACGTGCATTTATCAAAACATACAAAGTTTTGCCAATTAAAAAGTAGAGCAGTTAGTTTCTGAACTGATCTGCCACAGTAAAGCCACTTTGTGTTCTTTCTGGGAAAATGCAACAAACATATGCTTAGCTCAGTGCAACACTTTCATGAAGCTTCAAGAACTTCACAGTGAAAACAGGGCAGGGAAATGAGACAAACACACAGACTCACATGGAGAGAGGAACAAGCCCACACCATTAAGAAAAAGTCCAGGTTTTATTGTGTATCGTGGCTGTAGTATCCATGTTAACTGCCAGAGATATGAGAGAGAGAGAGTCAGATAGAGAGTAGGGAAAGCGCCGATCACACAGCAAAGTCAAACTTCATGTCCTCCATGAGTCTTTGGTTTGCTAGAGCAAAACCTGACATGAGAATATGAATCATGGCAAAACGGAACCATAAGTTAAAAGAAGACAACAGGAAGTTGTAGGACGACTACGGCAAGCTAAAACAACACAAAGGAGGCATCCAAAAAGAAATGAAAAGAAAGACAAGAAGTAGGAACTGAAGAAGCTGACTCTGAATCTGAACATGGATCTACACCAGTCAACAACAGTGCTAAACAGAACTGAGTTGAGAGTGGAGTGGAGTCATCAACGGTAGAGCAGACTGGATAAAGGAAAGAAGAGTGGAGAGCAGAGTATGAGTTAATGGCGTCAGTAAGCTGGTAAATGTCTTCCTGGTCTGGCTTGAGTGTAGATACTGTAATGAGGGGGGCTCCCAGCGTCATGCAGATCAGTGGAGGGGCAGACAGGTGCATCTGATTGGTCGGCCGGCTCTCAGCGGAGAAACACATCGCATTTCTATTGGTTGGGGTGGTTTGAAAACCCACCCGCATGAGGTTCTGTGATTGACATCTAGAATCCGGTGTTTGTTTGTTTGTCAAACAGGTGTGAATGAGACAGGAGGAGGGAGGGATGAGTGTCCTCTCTTCTCCTCATCTTTAACCCCTCCCTCCCTTCCCTCCTTCCTTTTCACACTGCGCCCTCCACTATGGCCGCCCCGCCAGAGCGGGGAGGGTGTTCTAGCCGAAGTTGTGGAGCGCCAGCCTGAACATGTCATTGGTGCACACCCACGCATCGTTAATGTTCTTCAGGATGAAACTCTGGTGGAATCCCATGATGGGGTCTTCATCTGCCTACAAACACACAACCACACACACACACACAACCAGGAGAGGGTCATATCAAGCTCAGCATTACAGCAGTTTCATTTAAAGAACTTCCAACTCATACAATCGTTTCAAGTCCAAATGGTACGTATCAACAACAACTCATGTTCCCATTACACTATTACCTGGCTATACTTGATAGACATGGTTTAATTGTAGGAGCGTTTGTTCTGTAATGGCCTGTGCTACTTACTTTTAGCTGTCCTACAACCATACTCAAGATGCAGCAGTCTGGGGTGGGCTGGTGGTCCTCCGCTGTTATACTGTGGGCGATTTTTGTGAAGGGGAGACTCTGACGCACACAGAGGGGGAAAAATAGAAGAGGAAGAGGGAGATCAGTACAAGTAAAAAGATACACTTTGATAGAAAATAAATGTGAGAAAAAGAAATAAGAATATTTTACTAGGATCCTTTATTTTCAGCTTGAACTATTCTCCTTAAAATTGGAAACTCACAGAGAGTTTCTCGACGATTGCTCTTTTTCCCTGGAACTGCTGTCCCTCCCACGTAAGGCATGATGCATCGATCTGGATGGGAGGGAGAGAGAGCGAGAGAGCGAGAGAGAGCGAGAGAGAGAGAGAGAGACAGTGAGATGCAGAGGATGAATGTTGTTGTAAATGAACAATGAGCCTCACATCATTTGGGCCTTACTCCCCTCAAGCCTTCTCTACCAATGGTCTTTGAGAATGAGGAGAGGGGACCAGGTGTTGAGATTCAGTGTCTGGGGTTCTCCATCACTATTAGTTTGAATAACATTATGCTTCTGCTCTGCCCATGCCGTTCTTGACACCCACAATACTGACACACTACATTTTAACACACCAAGTTTTAACTAAAGGTATTACAGTATGTGCCTTTGAGTTTTGAGTGAATTGCGGCGTCCTCCATGCTAACGCTGCCATGCTCCTGTGGGTGCATTGCTTTGGGTGAATGAATTAATTAATTCATGCTGACAGATTCAGTTTTTATTACATTCTTATTACAACATGTGCAGTTATTACATTATGAGTTGCCTCCATCTCCACCTCTGATTTATTAAGGCACTGAATTTTTGAATAGTGATACAACCTAAATGGACCTAATTGGTATAACATTTCTCAAAAAAGTTCTCCAGGCCCCCAAAATGGATCAATCAATCAATACAAAAGGTCAGTCTTGTATTTCCATCCAGGTGAAGGGATAGTCCAGCAGCAGTGCTCTGTCCTCTCAGTGACCTTGGTTGTCAGGACAGTTAAAAAGGGCTTTTAAAATTCAACCACAACTAGAGAAGAACTTGAAGAACTGTAAAATGTAAGAACACCAATTAAGGTCGAGGCTTGAACAGAGGAGGATCAGGGGTTTTATATATGCTGACCTTAGAACATGATTACATAAGGTAGCACATTTCTTACTAGGATTGAATGTATGTACGGTGAAGTTTTAGAACAGGCAAAGACCAAAGACTGGACATATTCGAGGCATTCAAATGTTATCGTCTCAAAAGGTTACCGGCCAGTGTGGTGGGTGACCCTTATTGATTTATCTGCCAAAGAATTTTTGGAGTTTGGCAGGTGTTCATTTCAGACCCTACATGTACTCTTGTTACACTCAGTGTCAAATTACTCTTACTGGCACTTACTGTTGCACAAATGAGCACTTTTGGTTGAAGTCCTCACAGATTAGTCAAGGTGCAAAACTGTCAATAACATGTAGTAAGAAAATGTATTTCCAGTGTCCAAAACTTAATTGCTTGGCTTCTTTTCATATATATTTGAAGCATATCTCAAAATATGTTCTTAAGTATATGTGAAGGGTATTTGTTGCAGTGTAGCTAAGTATTCTTAAGAGATCCACTGACTAGAATATGCGAATGTGTGTTTCTGTCACTCACATATATCGATCCAAGCTGTGTTCTGTCGGTGTCAAACAGCTGGTAGTAGTGTTGTACAAAGCTGGATCCTATCTGCTCCCACAGAGGCTTGTCCCCCATTCTGAATCACCCTGCAACACACACTGGAGAAGGGGGAGGGAGGGAGAGAAAGGAGAGAGAGGGTCAGAAAGAGAGAATGAGAGCCAAAGAAGTAGAATGCGGGGGTAGATACACGTAAACAGGTTGTCTTTGACTGGTGATAGAATTGTTACTTTCAGTTGGGCAGGATAATCTCACACATAAACTAAAAGTCTGATCAGTGGTTCACTAGTTGAGGTGGGTTTAGCCTCCACTACAGCTTTCATTCTGGACATAAAATTAGAAAAAGTAAACGACAGTCAGATTTACAAAGCCAAACTTGACGAGTCTGACATGCCATGAGTGTATGGATATAACCGCACTACAGAAAGACACATTCATACAACTACTTAACTACTAATAACGGTAGCTAAGTGCAAATAGTCCCGGTGTGTTTTGCTGAGCACATTGAGTTACACTGGGCCATCTTGGTCCGTTTAGTGGCAATGACAGCATTAGTCACGTGCTCCCACATAACGTTACACTTTACTAGAACAATCTGTGAGGTCTGGAAATAATAAGCCGTGGTGACTTAATAACAAACCGTAAAAAACCGACAAGTCACAAATAACTCATGCCCCGTGCATACATAAAGCTAGGAGAACAAATCATTTTGTAGTAGACGAAAAGCCCTATTATGGCTAGCTCACGTTAGCTTACTAACTAGCTATTACTAGCCTGTTAGCCGTCTGGCTAGCATTGACTCAGCCCGAGCAGGCAATGCCAGTTCATACAGAATGTCATTCCGCTAGCTAGACGTCAGATAATCATTTGCAGTCGCTAGCTAATTGGTTGGCTTGCATGGGCTTTTTCATCGGTTTCTAAAAATACCCCGTCTACTATAAATGTTGATGTCTCCCTTCTCGGTGTCCAAGCCCCGACTCTCCTCCTCCGGGCCCGTGCCCACTGCCCAGGCACCCCGCAGCAGGTACCCTACATAGGCGTGTCCTAACGTTAGCCCTTACCGGGCCAGTCTGCCAAACATGTTATACTGTCTCATACATGTTCAAATGTCAGACGAAACCACCGCTGTTTGCTTACGGATGTGTTTTCATTCACTATTCCATTAAAGGGTTTAACAGGAATTACTAATAAAACTTACCGCTAACCAACACCGAGCGGCAGCCCGTTATAGCGATTAGACAGAGCAGTGTCTGCTCCACTACGAGGGCACACGCTCAGAACCGTAAACCGCCCAGTGAATTGTGGGGATTGTAGTGTTTGAGCATCAACATTTTACTACAGTGAAAATGTATTTTGTTTTGAAAAAACAACATATATATCAGTACAGGTTTAGCGAGGAGGAAACATTTCAAGAAAGCAGACGTCACTTCACGTTAAAAAAATAACCACAACGTCAGTGGAAATAAACTAATAACTATATATTATTACTGTCCAGCTAAAGAGTTTCTCAAAGAAATGTCATGGGCATACCTGGATTACCAACAGGGCATATATCCTGGGGGCCCGGACGACCTAGGGCCCCAAAAGCATATAGGCAGCATGTAGATACATTTGTAATTTACTAGTAGTTGCTGCTAGTAGTTGCCGTTTTATACTTTATAATGAAGATAATCAGAATGTCATCGGCATGTTGAGCAGTAATAATTGCTTCTGAATTGTTGGATATGAATTGTGAAAAAAATTAAAGGGAAAGTTTGTGTTTTTTATCATTTCAACTTGTAGAAGCTGATAGAATGGCTTGTGTGTGACAGAGTTTCCAACCATCTCTTGCAATACAGAATCGTCCTGCAATGAAGAGAAACATATTTTGGTCCATTATCAATAGGTAATATGGCTTCTTCTGTGTCATGGCTAGGGTAATCAAAGTGAGAGAAGCACTCTAATGAATCCATTAAAGACAGGGGTTTTCACCAGCAGAAACTACAGAAAAGAGGAGAAATCAATACAATGTGTGTGAGAGAGACAGGCTCACCACCTCTGCAGTCTGTGTTGTGTCTAGTGTGCATGCAGCATTGGCTCTTGCTACACTATAAACACTTGCCCTGCATTTGGAAACTAGACCAAACTAATAGATAGGATGGGAAATAGGGTAAGATAAAGCAGGTAAACGCATTCCTTCCCTCTTCTTCGGTTTCTTCAGGGCAGATGGCATCCCCCTCCTCCTCTGATATCCAACTTCCTCGTATAAAAGGTTTGCAAAGATGTAGATGGGAATGAAACATTAGCTTGAGGAGAAATCAGAAATCAATTCCAGGCCAACTTTAAAATTGGCAGTCTTTTGACCATGCAAGCCCAGCAATGTATACTTTAAAAATATGAACTTTGTTTCACAGATAGTGTATTCGATGCATTGATTAGCCCTAGGGCAGAATATACTGGCCTTACAGTTTGGAGCGGGACACCACGATAATAATTCATATGATTAATGTTGTGCAAGACAGTCCTATCAATATTTATGAACATTAACAACTCACTCCCAAAGCCAGAAAATGGAGATCTAAAACTTGAACCTGTGAATGAATTAAGCTGCTACAAAGAGTGTTTGCAAATCCATCCTCTGTGGAGTAGCTGCAGATTTTACATCTCGATAATAACAGGTTCACGTCTTGTTCTCTGGTAATGGTGATTGCGAGACAGTCTGGGCTTCAGGGGACGTTTTATGGTTCAGAATTGATAGCGTTACTGTAGATTAGAGATCATTGGGGGATAAAAACATCAAACATTCTGTGGGACTAAATAATTAATCGCCCATTCACTGTCTATAGAGCAGCTTCAGATTTTACATTACATTACATTTATGTTAATGATGTCTCAGCTTCAAGTCGTAGTTCTTTATTAGTTGGACTGTCCTTGACATTACAGACTCCTAAATTCAATGGTTTCCACTTAAGCTCAATTGTTAAGTGCTAAACCACTTGAAATTGTCACCAGTTGTCCACCTGAGATATATCTTTATTTCTTCATTCCACATTGACGTGCACTTGCATTCCTGATATATGTAAGAAGATGCTGGCACCACATTTCTCAAAAACAAAAAGACTTGATATGAAAAGCTTTTGAAAGCCCTAGGAGTCATCTTTATTAGTGATTCAAATTTTTGTTAATAATCCTCAACAAAGCCAACAGCTTCTACAGTAGGCTATGGATTTGTTGAAAATCCAATTTGACTGGACAGGGGAGTGGGGGTTGTATCAGTCTTGCGGGGGCGGGGGACCTGCCCTGGCAATGTCAGCCATAGAGAGGCGTTGCAGGACGGCCTCCGTGTCCAGCAGCGTGGCGCACTGTTTGAGCTCCTCCGTGTTCACCTGGGAAAAAGATAGGACGAAATTAAAATGTTATGGGGGGACCATGTTTCAGGTGGCATGTTGGGGGTTTAGGGGGGTTATTTCCACAACATGTACTGTAATATTTTTTATTTTTCATTATTCTCAATCTCCCTCTGTGCCCATGTCCTAAAGCTAATGTTGTTGAAATGGGTTTTAAATATTTGAAGTTGTTTTAGTGCGCATGAATTATACTTCAGCAGTGGTAACATCATTAGCAAGAAAAGATAATGTGCTTTTTATGTTGTTCTTTTTTTCTTTTCAGATATTGGCAATTGTAAGTAAAGTGATTCAGTGCAGGATATTCTCTCTCTCTATTCCATTAAATCAGCATTTATTTTTTGTCTTCATACAAACCCACTGCATTTGAGGTATAACTTACTTTACTATCATTAGAATTATAGTACTTATAGTACTATAGTATAGAATTATAGATAATGCATTATCACAACTATTTTCAAAATGACATCTTTAAGGGCTGCTTTGCCATGGTGGGCCCACTAGTTCACCTGGAAGGCCAGGCTCAGGCTCCGGTCCAGAGAATCTGAGTCTAGAGCTGGGTCGATGCATGTGAAGGCAGCGCGTAGGTCTGACACTGACACCTCCCTGTCAATATAAAGCAAAAAATATTTTCTTTAGGAGTAGTACTATAACTCTTTAATTTAGTGTGTGTGCAAATATACACCCATCTACAGCATGTAAACGTGTGTAAGTGCAACTTTCTGGGGGTGTTGCATGGTGCTGTGTTCCTGCCCATTGCCTCCACCCAGTGGCAATTGGGAGAACTACAGGTTTGCTAGGCCAGACAAGTAGAAAGGCAGAGAAGCTCTAAAGGGCTTCTGTTTATTTCTTGCACAATATTTATTCACAATAAAAGTCCCTGGCCATTGTTCAGCAGCTTTTATCTTCACATGTTGAAACACTGCTCTTACTGTCTGCCCATTCCTGTTACAGCTTAGATGTGCATGGCTGCTCTAAAGACCCTGTGTTTCCACTTTTGTTTGTTTGCATCTAATTTTGTGTGTGTGTGTGTGTGTGTGTGTGTGTGTGTGTGTGTGTGTGTGTGTGTGTGTGTGTGTGTGTGTGTGTGTGTGTGCCTACCCTTTGTCTCCCAACTGTACTCTGAGCTGGCTGATGTACAGCTCTCTCTCTTCCAGTGACTGTCTCATCACCAGACTCAGGAACTCTCCATTTTTACCATCAGGTCCCTATAGAATAAAATAAAACCACATGCCATTAAGCTAAGCAATAGAATACCACACTGATACCTTATTCAATGATGAATGTAACGCGTGCATAAGGTTCTGCTTCGTATGACTGGGTGCTCTGCCAATAACTAACTTCCAATCCATGGACAACATGGAAATGGCAGCTCTCCAAATACTACAGTTCTTACATACATGTATGAGAGGCTAACATTGTTTTAATTTATCAATCAGTGACAGTAGTTTCAGTAGACTAGTCACTACATGGGGATGTGACATGTTCTATGCCAACAAAGTGTAATGAAGAGGGAGAACTGTGTTTTGCTTCCAAATAATGTTTGGCCTGCTAGTGCATATGGCTGTTTTCTGTGCATCCACAGAGGTCGAGCACCCATATGGAAGCCCAATTGAGATGTGTAAAAGAATGATGTACTAACCCATCAATCGTGACTATAGAGGACATCAGGCCACGCTGTCATAAATCTGTAGGCCCATCAGACAGGCAGCGCCATTCACTACCACCTGATCTAAATGTTACAGGGTTGTCACCAGGGGTGTAAAAAGTACCCAGACATTATACTTAAGTTAAAGTATGGGTACTGGTTTAAAATCTTACTCAATTACAAGTCGAAGTATCTAGCTAAAAATAGACTTGAGTAAAAGTCAAAAAGTTTCTACTTTTAAATGTACTCAAGTTTATTTATCCTTTATTTATACAGGAATTATCCCATTGAGATACAGGATCTCTTCTTCCAGGGAGTCCTGGACAATGTACTCAAGTTTAAAAAGTATTAAAGTATTAAAATGTTTTAGAATTGTCTATCCATTGCAATAATAACAAAGCATAGGGGACATTTTTTGCATTAAAACTACTTCACTAAATTCACTAAAGCCAATCGTAACTAACAAAGCTGAAGCCACCTACACCACCCTGTACCAACGCTTATACCTAGCTCCCAATGGGATGGTTGACAGTGCTGTCTTGAAACAGCCCGCTCACATGTAACAAACAATATGTCAGGGATCAAGTTCTGTCTTGCCTTATTTAAAAGAGTCAAATAAACATATCCTCCACAAAAATAATATCATGAAATACTACACTAAAGAACAAATGTATTGTGGGGACATTCCTTCCTCTGTGATTCGAGAAGTATGGCCCCGATATAGCATTGTTTTCTTGTATGTCCTCAAGCCAAACCTCTTAATAAATAATACATAAACTGAATACTGCAACCTCAGGGCAGTCACTGGTAGGTGACAGGTTTGGTACAATGTTTTTTTCCTAGATTGTCAAAAGGTATAGGTGGTAATAATAGTCTTAATATTGTACAGCCCTTTCTAACTTTTGTAACTTTTGTTTGGCAAGGTTCTATATATAGACTAAGCAGAGTATGTGGACAGGGAAAAAGACCCCGCTGGTATCTACCAGGCTGTAGAGTCTCTGGTAGGTGATGGTGTGGTTGCTGCCGTCCAGTTCACTCTGAGCCGAGGCCACCAGCTCATCTATGGCCTGATCTGACTTCAGAGGGAACGCTGTCCTCAGGGCTGCCCTGCGCACACAAAAAAAACCCCACACACCCCTCTATAAGTGAGAGAAAAGAAAGACCCAGAATATGACAGTATGTGTGTGTGTTTGTCTGCATATCACCTAAACTCCTGGACCGTGAGTGTGCCGCTCTCGGAGGCATCAGAGTTGATCAGCACTTTCAGCAGGTTGGGCTGAAGGTGGCTCTCCCCGGGGTGTACACTCTCATCCGTCTGGGGATAAAAGATTTCCATTTTTAGTAGGTTATTTGTCCTCAACAAACACCAGTCACATTGGGGCTTGTTACACATGGCTGGCATCACTCCCTGAAACAAATGTGAGCAAATGTGAGCTGATCTGATCTGGTGAGGCTAAGGTTAAAAGCTTGATAAGGCACTGTTGGGATAGTAATATACGTATTAGCTTAACACACACACGGACTGGAGCGATTTGTATGGGAGGGAGGTGTCCCTAATAAAGTGGCCAATAAGCGTATATTGCATTCCTTTCATTAAAATCCAAAGACATCAGCATATAATCACTGCCTCCCCCTTTCAAAATAAATGCACTCTACATCTTGGCCAACAACACGTTTTATGTGAAGTCATTAGGTAGAGTACATACCTGCCCAACGACAGGGCAGTCTAATTCAGCCTGTCTGCTGTCTCTCTTATGGAGCTCCAGCAGGATGTCCTGTTCACTCTTCAGCTGGTCAAAGTCACCCTGCAGCCTCTCCAACTGGACAACACACACGAAACAAAGACAACACCTAGTGAAGAAAGTAAAGGCAGTAAAAGACTGAAGCGAGTGTGTATGTGTATGCGTACGTACAGGTGTGTATGTGTGTGTGTGTGCTACCTGCAGCAGGGTCTGCTTGTGTGTGTGTTCCAGGGTTTCAAAGTGGCGTCGGGGCACCACGTCCCAGTACTCCGCCTGTATCCTGTTGAGCTCCACCTGGGCTTCGGTCAGCTCTCTTCGACACACGCTCAGAGCTAGACGCAGCTTCACGGGGTCATTGGCCTCCCAGTCTACATTGGGAAAACGTGTCAGAGAGAACATAATAGGTACATTTACAATCATTTACAATACATGTGGAAATCGGGAGTCACGTGGCAAAGTTTGCAATGAATACAAACAAATACATAAATACGTAGACAGTGATATAAACTCCTGCCGTGGCTCACCCGCGTCTTCATCTGCAGGCTCCTTATTCAGACAGCAGCTTGTCAGATAGTCCAGCCTGACAATCAGCAACTTGCGGGCATCACTCTCCTCGCGGTACTGCAGATACTGGTCGGACAGTTCAGACTGCAGATGGACCACCTAGGGTAGAAGGGAAAATAGGGCGCGGGGGTGGATGAGGTGGAGAGGAGAGATGGCAAGGACGGTACAGTAAGGGAGAGAGAGAGAGAGACGGTTCAGTTAATGGATAGAAAGGAAAATCACTTTTGGAGATACAAGAATAACAGGACAAAACTTAACAATTGGTAGGCGAGAAACTGGGTAGGGAGGGAGGGAGGAAGCGGGAGAGAGGAGAAGAAAAGAGAGGACCTTATGATGAAGGCCTGTCTGATTCCACTGTAAAATTGATGATACTCCAAATTGCATTGGTTGTCTATAGGAAGCCCTTAACCTGCATTATTATTATTAGTAGTATTATTATATTATATATGTTGTTCCAGAGGCTTTTCCACAATGAAGATAAATAAATGTTGTGCCCATTTTTGGAACTGTTTTGGCATTAAATGGTCAAATGTAAAGCTATCAAATATCAGTGTCTCCTATTGGTCAATCTCTATCTGTACCCTAAGAACAGCTAGTCCTACACAAGTATGTGAGTATGTGATCAAGACAAAACATGAAAGAAATACTGGAGAAAAAGAAAAACAGGAATTTCACATGAAAAAACAAAACAAAACATGAAAACCTGACCAAAAAGAAAAGCAATACCACACTATGACACTGAGCTATATACCACTGCCTGCGTGGCTTTTTCTTTCTCCCTCATGGCTTCCATGTCCTTCAGCAGTTGCTGCTTCTCCCTTTTCAGGGCTCCGATCTCAGCCTGCTCCTCTTCCCAGCGAGCCAGGATCTTCCGGTCACATTCCTCAGTCAACAGCCTCAGACGGGATCGCAGCGGCTCCAGTTCCTGGATCTGATCCCGCTGATACGCTGAACAGATATACGTACAATGCATGACAAATAATATGTTTTTGTAGCTACTATAACATTGTATATATGTGATTTGTATATTTGTCATGATGCAGCTTTGTCAACTAGATGTGTTCATATTATTGTGCCCTAACTTGTAGACAGTATTTCATCTCAATGCTGTGCTGACGACATGCAGCTATGTTTGTCTGTAAAACTAATATGTAGCCTTGATAAAACTAAAACATTTCCTGGCAGAGTAAATATTGGATGTGTAAAAAAAGGCAGTTGAATTCCATGGTGATGAATCTGGGGTGATTATATTAGCTCACCAAATGCAACGTCCAAGCTAATCTTGGCAGCTTGGCAACAAATATCAAACAGATTGTCATCAGAGTGGGAGCCATTTGTATGTTAGTTTGATTTATGAAAATCAAGTTCAAAGAGGTTTCAATCTGGTTTCTACCAGTTGAGAAACATCTCTAGAATTAGGTCAGTTGTATTCTTTTATGACTTGGGCAAAGATATTAATGCCTGTATTTAATCTTCAAGTGACTATTATAACTGTATTCTTGCCTCAAATTGAAAGCTCTTTCTTGACTTTGGGAGGCTTTTAACTAGAACTAAGAGGAGAAATTGTAGCTCTATTTTAGCTTCCTTACATTGGCTTCCATGTAAGGAGCACCGCTGCTCCAATTTGAGATGAAAGTTGGATTAATGGCATTTAAAAAATGACACCAATTGGCCAGATGGGAACACTACAATTAAAGGTCAAAATGTCAGACTTTGAAAGGGTATAACAACTGCAATTGTAACTGATGGAGTTCCGGGGCACAATGGCAAACTTCACATTATATAGCGTAACTTAATACCTAACCTCATTAACTGTCCACGAATGCTCCAACTTCATAAATGATTTACGGCGCTCTGGGCATTTATTCCAAACCATTAACTAACATTACTGTAAATTACTCTTTTTGCCACCGCGGTCTTGTTCCCATAGCACTTTCATTACTCTCTTAATCCATGACTCTTTCTCTCTCTCTCTCAAAAATGTTTGATTATCTTAAACTACACACCTCCTCACAACGCACCTCTCTTGAAGCAATGCACCTCAATTTCCCAAAATGTTACATAGAGATCTGCTATTTCTGCTCTGCCTTAATGAAGCCAGGAATGCAAGTTTCCCATTGATTACAGGTGTTGTTGATGTTTGTTTTGTTTCTTTCAATTTATAGCACTTTAGATGTCAGCTAAGAAAAATACAGCTATTGAATCATAAAGATGAGGCCAGCTACTGGAAAAGCTACAGACCTAAAGTGTTTTCGTATTCCCTTTTGATAGCATAGAGGAGTGGTTGGTAAGTTTTGAACTCCCTGATGAAACGGCCAAACACTGCCCCGTGGACCTGTGTACAAAGCAGAAGCTAGGTTAGGGTGATTACTCTGACAGCTGGTGGGTGTTCGCGTGTGTGCACAGTACATGGATTTGTGGTTGTGCTTTGTTTGTGCTTTGTTTGTGTATGTTTTGCACAAGCGGACCACAACACCTGTAGTTTGAGCTCCTGTAGTTTTGGTTCATGGGGGTTGATGGTTTGCAGCTCTCTCTTCACATAGTTTTCCAGCTGCGTCAGAAACCGGGGCTTCCGCCCTGGACCTGCATACAGGTAATCACTTCCTGTCCAGCACAACTGACGAGACAGGTTTAATTACAACACAAACAAAAATGTTCCAGTTGACAATTGTTGATTGGAATATTGGAGCTGATATGGCTCTGGGATGGGTGTTCAAAATTGGTGTTTAACTCTGATGGGTGTGGACTTACATAAACACTGCTAAAGTGTTGATACAGTTTACAGTTTCAGAGTTAAACTAACAACAGATGTGCATAGATGAACCAATGCTTTGATAATGACATCTGTTGAATTTAGTATTAGAAAAGATGGGGCGTTAGCTTTACCTGGGGAAAAAGACTGAAGAAAGTTAGCTATTTTGACAAATGATCTTTAGAAGTGAGTCGTTATTAATACAGTGAAATATAAGCTTAAGAATACAGGAATACAATTCTACCTAGACAGAATTAACGCTAACCCGGTTTGCTTACCGCTTTCCCTGCATGTGGTTTGACAGAAACAGCACCAGTAACGTTACTTTCTCCATCTCGCCCTCCTTCTGACACTTGGACAGTGTAATTCTGTGGGCTATGGTCGCATAGCGGTCTAAAAATGCAAAGAAAGATAGAGCTAGCTTAGCTGTACAAAGTAAACAGTGACGTTGGTGACTAACGTTAACGTTACAGCCACCTTTCATCTGGAAACTAACAAGTAGCACCTGTTTTATTACTTGCCTTTGCTTTTGCGACGAAGGTAACGGCGGAAATTTGATATCTTTGTGTGGCGACATCTCAAATGTTTACAGGCTACTAATCTGCCGAGCCTTTCCAATGTTTGACATGTTCCGTTTGGTCTGTTTCATCTCCAAGTTGGCTGAGTCTCATACTATGTTTGCAGCTCGAGTCACTGCTGTGATATGGTTTCCATGGTAACGAGGACGGAGGACGCAGGAAGACCCCCATAGTAGACCGCGGCGCGCCTAATACTTTTCAAGTTGTGTGAGCTGACAACGATTCTGGTCTTTCTGCATTAATTAAAAAACATAATCAGAATGTTTTTTTTTAAAGGAGAAGATTTTGGATTAATACACCTGCACTCTCACCACGAGATCTTTGCTGCTTTTACAGGTCACATAAACTAACTATTGCGTATTACAGACACACTATAAATCCCTTTAGGAATATTATAGGAACAGAAGATTCATTTTTCGTTAGGCAACTTTGGTGAAAAGCAAAGTAAGTTATCAGTGGTATTAATGAAATGCTGTCGATGAACTTATTTCATTATTTAAGTTCGGAGAAAGATTTAATGTCAATAATTGTATATTTACTTTATATTATTTTTATAGGGCTATTTTTATAGGGCTTTTCTCTGGCAAATAGCATATGTCATTTTGTGTACAAGTCGGTGTACCATATGGAATAAAATGAAAGATAAATAGATACAATAGCAATGCCACAAAAAGTGTCTATGAATCAAACACCTAAGAACTACATTTCCTAGCTACCACTTTTCAGTGGAAACCCTAACCCAGAGAGGGCGGAGTGCAGTTCTGTAGTCAATTCTAGAGACGTTACAAATGGGGTGGCTCTGCGGCTCGACTACAGTACCCACACGGCACTGTCCCAGCCTACAGTACAGAGCACTGCTGCTTATCCGGGGATGTCATACCACTGCTATTTTCTCCCCTCAGTCCCTCTCACTCTCTCCCCACAGCTCCAACGGACTGGCACAGAGCTTTGGATAGAGAGAAACAAACAATAAAATAAAAAAGAAGACATCTCCCGAGCGAAAAATGGCAGAGCTTGGAGCGGGAAGCCTGCTGTTGGGGGATCCTGCTTTTAATTACCAGGAGCACGAACTAAACGAGCGACTGAAACGGCTCTACCCGGCCGTGAACGAGGAAGAGACCCCTTTACCCCGATCCTGGAGCCCCAAGGATAAATACAGCTATATTGGGCTGTCACAGAACAACCTGCGGGTCCATTACAAAGGTTAGCGAGCTGGCTCAGCCTTGACGTGTCTTTAACAAGTAGTTACAACAGCACTGGGCCCAAAGGGTCTCAGCTCAAATCTGTCACTGTACTGCGGAGGGGAGGGGGGGTCACACTGTAGGCGATTATGTATGTATGTATGTGTGCAATCTCCAGACCTGGTAAATCTAGTCTGAGCTGCCTCTCCCGTCCTACCGTCTTGCTTTGTTTTACAAATCAGGCAAGAGGAATGTCCAAATGGGTGACACTGAACTCGCTAACCCTGACAGCCTGTCTTGCAGTCAGACTGAAATTAACCTTCAACAACACGGCCTTCCTTTGTTTGTTTGTTTACCGTTTTATAACGTTATTTGTTCGCAGTAATTTGGCCGTCATGTTTTATACTGATAAACATGCCATGTTCTCCATAGTTTGTGCTGAAAGGTAGCAGTGGCAGCGATAACGACGCATAGCCACTGGTCTGCCAGCAAGCTAACTAATGACATCTAACAAATAGGAGCTAGCTAACAGCAAGCTACCTCATAAGCAAATACAGTAGCCTAGTAGTTAACTAGCTAGCTAGCCTAGCTTGCCTTGTGCTTTTTGCTATTGTTTTGAAAACAGTGTAAGTTACAAAATGTGGCTTGACACGAGCCCAACTTGTTACTATGCTCTAACACAAAATCAATATGTCGCACAACCAAATGTAACGCTACAAACGTTGAATTATTGGATGAGGCAATCAAAACATAATAAAAATGGCATTGTTTTGTTTTCTCGCGTGATTTCAGTGGCAGCGTTCTAGAAGTCTATTCCAGAATTTGTAAATCATTTTTTCCAGCCTGGAAGCAGCCGGTCCAACTCCATCCAGATCTGTATGTACCCAGAGCACAACAACAGGCCCCATGTCTAACCTCCAGCAGCCAGCCAGCTCGTTTTCAACAGCTGCTGCATGGGAGGAGGCCTCTGCGCTGTACATTAGGCCAAATATGTTGATGTTGTAATAAATCTGATATTTCGGCAGACATTGGCTTGTTGACAATTAAGATCAACTTGTTCATCAGACGGTGGCATCAATCACTTACTCGGATGGCTAGAATAAACATCAGTACGAGCTACTAGGCCACTGGATTCTTTTATCCAGCCAGCCCCTAAATCAAAACAAGGTGACATCTGTGTAACGTCCTGTTCTCAGGGTTTTTTTGCGTGTTCTGTGCTTTTTCGTCAGGCGACATGTTAGGGCAGCCCGTCAGTAGCAGACAAGCTAGTCCTGCATGTGTGTGTGAATGAGTCATATTGGATCCTCTCTCTCAAGCAAGACCAGTGAAAATCCTCATAGAAATCCTGTAAGGCCAATGTGGGCCCTGCTGGCTGTTGTTAATGCCACTGGAACATGCAGAGGATGTAGGTTGTGTAACTCATTTTGATGAGCTAATTTGGCACAGATTTGGTGGTGGTCCTGATAATTGTGAATGGCAGGTCTAACCTATCTTTATTTCAATCTGGACTCACAGCCAGATATAGCACCCTGATTGTTATTTAATGCATAATTGATCGTCCCCCAGTGGTCTAATTTAATATTAACCTACATTTAAAATGTTTAGCAGTGGAACTACTCAAAAGATGTATCATTATTTGTGCATGCTGTTTTGCTCCATGTGGTTTTCTGTGAATGACATGACAATACAGAGTTGTGGCTAAGGCTGTCTCCATTCTCTTCCATTTAATCAATGTTAAGTAGACCCTTCTGTACTATTTGGAATTATTTATGGACCTTTCACTTTTGAAAAGTCACTGGCACAAAACTATGCCGTGTCTTAATATAATACACCATGACACATACTGTTCGTAAAGACAGTTAAGAGTAGAGTATTGAATATTCTATGAAATGGGCCTAGCTAAATTGACACTGCATAATTGCACAGTGATGGCATATAAATAGGCCTATTCTTGGGTGTGTAGGATAATTTTTCTCCTCTTGGTTGTTCTAGCTCCTGTTCTGTTCCCCCACCCTGGTGGTTTGGATGCTATTTTGACCAGTGTGCCAATTTTCTCTGTTCAAGGCCACAGTGTCTACCTAGTACTGTTCTGCAATGACGCAGATTAATGACTTCACTCTCTATAGATAGATATGTAAAGAAACATTGAAATACATGGAAACAAGCATATCAACTTAGTGCTTATTCATACACCTATTGAGTGATGTTATTTTTCAGTTAGGCCCACACTACATCACTGTGGCCTAGCAGGATTTTCTCTGCTGTATTCTGCAGAAATTGATTCACTATAGTATAAACAGGCCAGAAGGATGGATAGACAGGCAAATAGATATTTACATAGAAAGGGAGACATGTAGAGAGAAACAATTATCCTGTATACATCCTGTATATGTCTTGTGATTGATTCTAATATTTGGATTTGTCCTCTAGAATTACATAATTGCCATACATAATAACCCAGTAATAGCTTTATAACAGCTTTATGTCAGAGATACATGGATCTGCTGGTAGACATTAGTACTTCACAGTTTTGTTTAAGGCTGGTCAAGTTACAGCAAATTCTTATTTATGTTTTTATGTTGTCTTTGGCATACAGAACCTGTTATCAGAAGCAATGATATATATTAAGTAGGCTACATGTAGGGTTGGGTTTCGTTAGGTTTGCGATGCCATTTTCTTCTTAACGATTTGAATCTTTATTGATTCCGTTATTGATTCCTATTAGATAAATTGTTTGGGGGGAAATGCTACATACAGTTTTGGAGTGCCCTGACGTCAAAATACATCATTGTTTGCAATCAATGGCACAGCGAAAGACACCATCTAGCATCAATAAGAGGAATCCATGGTACAGGAGCTTATCAATTCCATGAAATTGCTGGTGCTGAATTGGAACCAGTTCTCGATACCCAGTGCTAGCTACAGTACATGTGTCCTACATATTAAACTGATGCTGACAACATGTAGACAGGATAAGAATATAATAGGTCTGCAGCCTATGAGAGAGTTTATTTTCAGGCTTTGCTTACTTAATACATCTATACTTGTATAAACAAGACAAGTGCAGCAAGCCCAAACAACCTTCGCAGAGGTATAATTGGGGTTTAGGGTAATATAAGGGCAAGGTAGTGTCATATTACGATTAGCCTATCAGCTTAGTGCCTATTAATACACCTTGTGAGAAATGTTACATTTCAACCTGTCAAGCCTATGCCTAGCCTTGATGTTAGCCTTCCTTTATTCACCTCAGTGTAGTGGAGGTAAATGAATATTATTACAATAACAACAACAACAACAACAACAACAACACCACACTTTACACTTATCTAAAAGCAGTTTACAAAATACTTTACAGGAAGTACAAAAGTAAATTAAGAGGCAGAGGCAGGTGCAGTAGTACTCTTTGTGGACCCACTTTCCCTTAACCTGCCTGGTCTACTTCTACTTCAGTTAGTAATTTCCTACATTTCCCAGAATGCCAGAGAAGGGGTGTGAACTTATTGCTTTCAATCACAGGTGGGCATATGGGCATATATATCTCTATAGCTAGTTAGCCAACTAGTTCCTGAACATTACGGCATGTCTGTGATCACAGCCAAGTCCCTTACTCAAAACACAACATGTCTTGTGGCTGCATTGCATTCTGGTCTATTGAGGCTACTGTCAGTGGAGAAATTGGTTTCTCTTCCTCTTCTATGAAGGATTTCTCACTGTATGAGTGATGAACATGCAAGATGGTGGGTCTAGAAAGAAGCCTTTGCCCTTTGGTGGGCGAGGAGTGTTGGCTCCATAGCGGAGTACAGGCTGGAAAGTGAGTTTTGAAAGGCAGAACACTTGGTGAAGTAACCAATGAGACATTGGTCATTTTGTGTCATGGGGTAATAAAAATCTTTCATTTTTCAAATTAAGGGGTTAAGTGTAGAAATTTGGCCTTTGCTCTGTATAAGCAGGTGCACTATTTAGGTGCTGCAATATAGCACAGCCTAGCTCAGTGCAGGCAAACGGATAAGTCAGCAAAAGTGTATTGAGTGGAATTAGAAACTTCCATTGTCTTATTGTCGATGATTTATTAGTTGTTGTAACTCAGTGCTTACACGTATAATTATAGTTTAATAAGCCTGTTGCCTTTGGGGGGGCAACATTTCTACAAAGCCTGCTGTGTGTATTCCAAGTGTTTAAGTGGAGTTTGTCTGTACACACGGACAGGCGATATGTAGACATGTATAGCCAGACCTTTCTACTCCCCTTGTTTACTTGGTTTTTAGAGCTGTTGTCCAGTGGGAATAATGATAGAAGAAAAACCCCAGACAGTGTCTATATTTCTTCCACCAATCACAATCAAGGGTGTTCAAACTGTCTCATTAGATTGTTTTTTCCAGCTCTGGAGCTGTAGACATGTACGGTGATGATGATATTGAACTGAACTTTTGCACTTTCCCCTGTTAGTGGTAAAGGATAGAGAACAGGGTGGGATTGCTGATTCCTAGTCAGCAATTTCGACTTCACCCTGGAGTGTCATCATGGTGTGGGATAAGAACACAATACTGACCTTTGATCCTTGACCTCTGGTCAGGGTCGATCTGCAGTATATACATACCCTGTGCTATTCTCTGGAGGGCAGGGAAAACTCAGTGAGCCTGTTGACACTGGAAGGGCGATGTGACTTTTGTTTCACAGAAATGAAATGCAGTTGAATTGTAATTGACTTTCTACACTCCCGTGTATGAATTTAGCCTTAACAAGACATTGCTAATCATAAAGACGTAGTAACTATTTGGTTGTTACACATTTGACACTCTGTATAAAATAGCAAACTCACCCTCTGATAGCAAAGAGGCCCTCTGGAGTGTGTGTTCACATGCATAAATGAGCATGTGTGTGCACGCTTGAATGCATCAATATATCTCTATATTAATATCCAGGACAGTTGTGTGTGTTGTGTGTGTTGTGTGTGTTGTGTGTGTTGTGTGTGTATTAGCCATTTCTCCTATCTGCCTGTGGGCTTGCAGAGAGACCTGTTGGCCTGCTGAGGACTGGTTTTCACAACGAGGAGCAGCTAAAAATAGACTGCATGAATGTTACTGCAACCATCAGACTGGATGAGCTCACGTAAACATATGCGTGTGCATACACACACACACATTTTGGTGGTGATAATGAATGACCATGTAATGGCAAACCAAGGGACCCAGTGCATCATGGTTACTGCTTTAGTTATTGTACTTAGTGGGTTGTTTCACGGCCGTTTGTTCTGCTTGTAAGGTCAGACTATGAATATTAGAAACATGTAATTCGCCAAGCACAATAAATGGACAGGAATTTGGCGCACAAGCTCTTTCTACTGTTGCTCTGGGTGAGAGTGTCAGTAAATAACTTGGACCATATAAGAGTAACAACAGATATATTATGCGTAAGGATATATGAATACATACATTCAGTATTTCACCACATTCAGTATATCATTTTTGGTTGGAATTGCCGAAAAGCTTGTGATGCTGTTAAGATCACGAGTTATCACTCGCATTTTTTAAAATGTCACCCGCAGTAAAAACAGGAAATGATTTCCCCAAATAAGCCTGTACTTAGGAGTAAAATGAATCAATCACTACTGAACGAAATGTCAAGCTCTCTCCCAATGACCAATTGTTTTCATTTTCAATCACATCATTTGATGGAACATGCTTAAGCCTTGAAATGTCAATCAAAATATCACAATCCAGAGCATCAACACATCGCTACACTAACCTGATAGAGCGAACATATTGCGATATTATACTAATGTATTTTTATATTTACATTATATATATATATATTATATTTTCCTTACACATATGGAGTGTTCCCATACGGTATAAGAGTGATGTCTAACTGGGCAGTCCATTAACCAGAACATCCCATATAAATGATACACTGAGTGTAAGATGTATTCATTAGGTGTGTTGCAGTAAACTTGACCAGTGTTATTTGTGTAGTTAGTGGCTAAAACCATGCTCTCTCTCTCTCGCTCTCTCGCTCTCTCTCACACACACACACACACACACACACACAGCTACAGCCTCAAGGTGTCTGTTGACAGCCAGCTGCTACGTTTAGGGTTACAGCCCATCTACATATCATGCATGCTTACACACACACATACACACACACACACACACACTAACACAACTCACAGAGCCTATATATGTATCAAGACAGTCCAACTCAATCAACTCAGTGCTTACATAAAACACAAAGAGGCACATATAGCAGTTATACCACACACTAAGTCACTGTGTCTGTCTCCTCTCTTTCTCTCTCTCTTTTGTTCTGTTCTCACTCTCCCTCATGCAATCTGTATCTCTCTCTCTCTCTCTCTCTCTCTCTCTCTCTCTCTGCCCCCCCCCCCATGTCTCTTTGTCACACACACAGACACACATGTCCTTTTATTTACTGATGCACAGTAATGAATGCTCTGCTTGAATCTGATTGGTCCAGACACAATGCACGAGTCCCCTGACTTTGTTGTTTACATCTTTATACACACGGAAAATGACATCCAGACACGCGTGGATGTGAAGTCGTCCAATACGGTTCGTCTTCGCTTGTTTGTTTTTCGTCTGAGTACAAGTCACATACAATACCATTTATACTCCCGTTATGGAAAAGTCAGCTCTTATGAAAAGTATTGATTATTGGGAGAAAATCGTTCTTCTTTGTGTTTAAATATTTGTTTTAACTTGAGCTCTATCATGCACCTGAGCAATCAGTGGATTTCATTGTAACATCAAGTTGAATTCCTAGTAGACGCGGGCTAATGAATCAATTCTGAATCTGGGTTGACAGGATGTCAGAGGAAATTAAGCATTACAATGAACTGGTTCTTAATTGACCTCCTTGGCTAAATGGAAGTTAAAAAATAATAGCTGATGAAAGTCGATCAGTAAAGACGCTCTCACGCGGCTGACAAGTGACCCAGCAAGCTATGTGCTTTGGCTTTCAGTGAGGTAAGTCAAACTCTGATCAGACTGTCCCAGGGCGCTGACAGGCTGTTATGATATCCCCCGCCTTGAATGATGGATCACTGGGAGCAAACCTCGAATGAACCATTTCAGTATCTGATGCCAGTCTCAGACTAGGGATGCTGCGGGGAGCACAGAAGTGACTTAACTTTACCGTGTGTTCAAGCAAGCGACTTGGTTGATGACAGGTTATGGGCCTATTAAGAGGTGCAAGAGGCTCCAGTTGCATCTACGTAGTGGTCTCTTGCAGCTACAGGAGAATCATGCGTTTTGCCTTTTATAACGTTACTTTGTTTTGATGAGTTAACATAGCTAACTGGCAAGTGCTAATAAGGTAGCATTAATTTAAAAAAAAACATGAAAAAAAGGAATCAAATAAATAACTGTTCTCCAAGCATTGTTTTTGAGACGTTTAATCCTGTAGTCTTTATTTTGTATTGTGTTTTAAGTTACTATGTGATGTTTTATGTCATGGATGTGATGTGATGTATTTTATGTTCCCTTATTGGTGAGACCAAAGATAATTTCCCTGCCTTGGCTGGACGATAATGTTGTGTTCCATTCTAGTTTTTCAAATTAAAGTTGTAGAGAACTGGGAAGCTTTGAATGGCTGTAATCAACCTCTGGTCTATTTTGGTACTATTGTTAAGGTAACAAATTACAAATTGTTACAAAATTGTAGCAAAACATGAAGGATGCAGTTGAGTGAATGCTTTTTTTTCTTCTCCATTTTCCACCTAGTGAACAGAGGATGAGTTGGCCCAACGCCTGTGCTGTGTTCTCTACTTCTTTTCACAGATAATAGGCAGTTTAAAAACGCTGCATTTAGAAAGGCTGCATTGATGTCAGACCAATTCACACTATCACTTGGAACACACTAAGGGCCGTGTTTACTAAGAGGCACACTAATTACCACCGTACGCAAAAACTTAACAAGTGCAGCTTCCTCCAGTTTAGCACCTTTTTACTAAGACTGCTAGTACCTGAGGCACAATATGAGTGCGGAGAGCACATGCTTACCAGGTGAAACATGTATGGCAGGCCGTTTTAACATTGCACAAGGGAGAGTGCAGACTGTGACGTCCCCACAGAGGCCAGGAGGTGAAGGGTATGGCATGACTCCTTGGTCTGAGGTTCTAGTCTGTTTCTAGTTCTCGTTTGGTATTTTGGTGACTTGCCATTAACTTGACTTCGCCTAAGTTGGAGGAGACGTGCAGTAGAGGTGCGGAGGTTCTCAGACCATGTCAAAGCGCAAGTCGTGTTGTGTGCTGTTATTTTGTGGCTTTACCAAGGAACGCACACATGAAACGATCCTGTTCAAAAGTTTACTGACCCATTTTGTGGATGTTATGCTGGCTAGTTTGACTTTGATATGAATCCGTCAAGCAGGAAAAAATAAGATGCAACATATTTCATGTGGCTGTGGTGTGAATGATTGTCAATCCACGATGCACGGAGAACAACACTGAAGGGAATTTCAATACCTCTACGTTCCTTCTTCATAAAAGGCTTCCTGATTGGTTAGCTAGCCTGTGTATTCGCTTGTTGGTGATGGGAGGTGCAGAATCACCCACAACCTTTTTTTAAAGGGAAGGAAAAGAGGTGATTTGATTGGTCATGATTGAAGCCAGGCCCACCACACCTACTGATAATGTCTTTGTCCTAACCCAACCCAGCGTGTCTGGCCAAAGATCAGAGCTCACTACAGACTTTACTACCTGCCTGAAATCATGTTGTTACCATTGTTGTCCTTATATGCCTTGTGTTCCTCCACTTGCAGGCCATGGTAAGAACCACAAGGACGCGGCGTCAGTGCGTGCCACACACCCAATCCCCGCCGCCTGTGGGATCTACTACTTTGAGGTCAAGATTGTAAGCAAAGGGCGAGATGGGTAAGTGGATCCCTGACTGCTAGCTGTAGTACTTGTACAAGGTCTAATGTTAACTTTTCTTTCCCTCTTTAGCTCTTTTCCCTCTTTGGTCAGGCCAGTAGGTCACAATTTCACATTTCATAAATTCCTAAATAAATACATGAGAACAAGGTTGAGTGAGTTTTCCCATTTAGATGCTGATTATAGGGGCCTTTAGAGGCAAATGCAAGCAAAATGTGCACAACTACAGGCCTGCCAAGTGCTGGTGTTACCGGGACGCTAACTGACGAGGTGATGGGGCCGACTTGACTTTTTTATATTACCCCCAGTGGGGCATCCTCATTGTTGCACCCTATGCTACCCTATGATATAAAAGGAAAACTCCTCCATCCTGGGATGCTATTGAGGCTACTGTCGATGGAGATGATCTATGATCTCTTCTATGATGGATTTCTCCCCTGTGTGATGAACATCGGTGCAGATTGGTGCGTCCAGACAGAAGCCCTAGGTCTTTGCGTCTGAGAGACCTGGCACTAAAACGTGACATTTACTGTTGATGTTTTAGATAGCTGAAAAATGTTCTGTTATCAAACTCCATTCAGTGTTAACCTAATCCAATCCAGGCATTGTATGTACAAAGACAGCAGCCAGAGTGGGCGAAGCTACCATCATGCTAGTCACAACATCACACCAGGGGGTATCAACGCTCTTTCTGAATTGGAGTTTCACTTTAGCTAACTATTCAGTTTGAAGTTTTGATCTCGTTGACAATTATAACAAACTAGTGGTTCAAACTGAATTCTTCATACTGAATTCAACAGTGAGTCCTTCCTGAACCAATCAGAGAAGGTGACCATCCGTGAACAGTCCTGCTTTACCCATATGGGTTTGCTCACCTGGAAGCATCTGAATGTTTATTCCCCAGACGGCTGCATTGCCTACTGATGTCGCTGAATTCTCAACTCATTGAAGCATCAAAGCTGCCGTTTGCCTACAGGGCACGGAGCAGCTCAGAGAAGTGAACTTGTGACCTGAAGTTCACCTCTTCGTTTTCCAAAGCAGCGAGGATGAGCTGTGTAGGGATGGCAGCTCTTTCCTTTCACGCTGTGCCCTAGAGCAAGGCATGTCAATTAGTACGATTGTTAGTCTCCAATAGCGAAACTAAATGACCATTATATACCATACTCTGTTATGGATTTGAAATCAAACAAATAATATGAGGTGAAACTACATATTGTCAGCTTTTATTATATTTATTTGTATAAATATTGGTTCCACTATTTAGAAAAAAATTAAAGCACTAATGGTATTTGGTGGCATATCCTTTGCATGCAGTAACGGCTTGAATTCTGCATCCCATTGAATCCCCCAGACGTTGGGTATCTCGAAGATGGGAGCCATCTTCAATTGTTTGTTTTGAGGTCTTTTTGCCTCAAGTCTCATCGTCAGTAAATTAAATGAAATGTTCAATGGCATTTATATCTGGAGATTGACTTGGCCAGTCAAGAACTTGCCACTTCCTGGCCATGAAAACCCCCTAGTCGCTACGGCGGTATGTTTTGTGTCGTTGTCTTGCTGTGAGATGAAGCGCCTCCCAGTGAGTCTGGAGGCATTTGCTTGTACTTGAGCAGACAAGACATTTCTGTGCACGTCAGAATTCATTCTGCTACAGCCGTCAGAGCTTACATCATCAATGAAGACAAGTGAGACAGGTCTAGTAGCGGCTATACATGCCCAAGCCATAACACTCCCTCCACCATGTGTCACAGATGAGGTGGTACTGCTGTGGATGTTGACCTGTTGCTTTCTTTCTCCACACTTTCCTCTAGCCATCACTCTGGTACAGGTTCATCTTGGGTCTCATCTGTCCACAAGATCTTTTTCCTGACGGTGCTGTTTGGCAAACTGTAACCTGACCATCCTATTCTTGAGGCTAACTAGAGCTTTGCACCTGTGCAGTGTAGCCTCTGTAGTTCTGCTGGTGAAGTCTGTTGCGAATGGTACTTCTGCCTCGAAAGGCAAATGCAAAGCCTAGAATCAAGACTAGACACTAACACCTCTTTTATGCTGCACTAATAATCCAAGGAAACACACCTGACTAACCAGAAACTCCTGTCAGGCCAGTTGTCTCAATAAATACTGCCTCCTGGAATAGGAGGATGTGATTTCAAAATAGTAAAACCAATATTTATAAAAATACCTTTTAATAAAAGCTGACAATCTGTACTTTAACCTTTTGCTATCTCTTTGATTTAAAACATTTGGAGTAGAGGGTCAAATTAAGAAAGAAATCTGTGTCCCAAAACATACTGAACTATACTGCCGATGTAGGGAAGAATGTAGATCCTGGCTTATGCCAAATGCGTTGACAACTGACAATCTTGATGACTCTTTCGACTGAGCGAAGACGTTTGTCACTTTGTTTGTCAGTAAATCGAACCCTTCCCATTCAAGCATGTATCCTGGTGCGGCAGACTGATGCTGTCAACGCTGTTGCTCTTGATGTTGATTCTTTTTCCTTCGGGGGACAATTCACTGCGGAATAAACCTCCGTACACGTTTAAGCAGATAGACCGGAATAACTTGCAAAGCGAGATCAGAGGTTAGAAAACAAGATGTCCAATGTTAGCTTTGCCGCACGCTCAACATCATTTTTTTTTTACCTTGACATGCCACCCTAAATGATCCGGGTAGGAGGCGGGTGATACTTGACATGAGTAATGTGTTCAAATGTATTACAATGTTGTTTTCTGCTCATGTCGTTGTGTGCAGGTACATGGGCATCGGTCTGTCTGCCCAGGGAGTCAACATGAACAGACTGCCTGGTGAGTAACAAGGGAATGACATAACCATTGGGATATATGGGGAGAGGGTGGGGGGGTGGGGGGGGTGGGGGGGGTAGACTGATGGATGCTTGATTGGATGGATTGATGCTCGAGTTAATTTAGCGTGGAGAGGTGGATGCTAGAATGGATGGATGGATCAGTGGATGGTAGAAGGGAAGGAGGAATGGGATTGGGTGACGTAAGGACTCCCCAAGGTCACTCGGCATGAACATGAGTATACGGCGAGTACTTCGTCAGGGCGGCGTTCAGCAGCAACGTTCGCTTTGCTGGGCTGGTGCCAGAACCTTTAGCCACTCACCGGTCCCCGACTGCACCGGTGCTTTGGCACGCCGGGAAGAAAAACATCCTGCAATGTTCTTTTCCTTTGTTCGAGTTTGGCTACACGCAGGACAGTAGTACAGTTAAGCAACTCTGTAGGTGCCGGCCAGCGCTTTGACCCCTGACCCCTCGCGTAATTACCTTTTGACCCGCGGTAGTTCCAGCCCCAGGACGGCATCAGACCTCAGACACACACAACCAAACTGGAACATAAGGTTTAATGTTGGCCTTTACATCACAGCATAGAGCTTCATCATTCAGTAGTGTAAAAACATGGGAAGGGATTAATCAAGTAACTTAGAGTTTTTGTTAAATGGGGTGGGAAATAGTTGATGGATGGATGGATGGTTGGGGTTTTTGGAGGGAAGGAACGAGTGTACACTGGAGGAAAGGAATGAGGAAGGAGGCAAGTACTGAAGTAGCTGGTGAAGTGCCAACATGTAGTTGTGGTCGGAGCAGGAGGAGCTGAGGACGCGTGGCCTTGTGGATGTGAATAGTCTGACAGCTGTGCAGAGAACATGTCTGGGCATGTCACTGCAGTCATATGGATGAATGACATTGGAGATTGGCTTGGGGATAGGTTATGGTAACGGTCAACCTCAGATGTCTCTGATCAGATCTGCACCAAAGGGCCACTTTATTTAAAAAAAAAAACCCCAAAGATTTCTATTTTTGAACCATTGCTGTGTTGGTGAAAGCTGAAAGTATGTGGATGAGAAATAAGCCGAATACCTCCGCGAAGGATGTTGTTATTAGGGTTGTTTTTACTGTAAGGCACGTCAAGCACATCAATCATGTCAAGTGGCACGGTGATTTTTCGACCCCCCCCCCCCCCCCTTTTTGTTTAACCGTGTGAATACGGTGGGATTCGGAACAGCGAGTCTGCTGCCAGGATCCACCAAACAAAGCCTCCACTGTACAGATTTTGGAAAGGGACGGACAAGACGATCTCGCAACAGCCATCTCGGCCTTTTGTCTACCGATACATAAACATTCGCCGTGCATCGTGTGTATCTGTAATTAATTTGCCAGCAGATGGCCGGCAGCGCGGCTTGTCACTCGTGGCAATTTGCTAATTTGTTGCCGTGAGTTGACGTATGAATACAAAAAGTATTCGGGGAGCGGGGAAGAAGTCGGTTCAGAGGTTTAATGAGCACAAAGAAGGGATCTCTCCTCCCCTGGCGCCTCCCCCTTCCACTCCTTCCCTGTGTGTTTCCTTCTTCTTCTCTGTTTTTTTGTCTTTACCCCCCCTCCCCTTTCTCATTCTCAGCAAACACACATACAATGAGATCAGTGAATGGTTCAGCGGGCTCTGATGACATAGGAGGAAGCGCGGTAGCCATATTGCAGCCGGGACTCCGCGAGTAGAGCCCCCCCGTGCTGCTCTCTTCACCCCCCCGGGGGCCAATGGGAGCGCTCCTCCGGGTCCGACCAATGGGGCTGCGGCGGGGGCTGCGCGTGGGCCTGCCCATTGGCTGGCCGACGAGGGGGTTTTCGTGGAATGCTGTGGACTCATCCAGCCAGTTCAACGGACTCTAGATCCCATACATACATGCACACGCTCGCACACAAAGATCATTCATTCCCTCCCCGCTCTCTTCTTTGATTCGAACGTGTCGAATGTCACACAAAGGTTGGAATCGAGTGGAAGCGGGGGGGGGGGGGGGGGGGGGGGCGGGGCCTGCGCGGACGGACGCTCACACATTGGTTATGAAAATATTTTTGGTTGCTAGGATCCCGCTACAGATGGTCCGTAGCCCCCGGTAGACAGATTACTGTTGATTGCCTTAACTCCGGCTGCCCCAGTGTGTTGGTGTGCCAGTACATGCGTGTCCTAGACTCTTGTGTGTTTGTCTGTCTGTCTGTGTGTGTGTGTGTGTGTGTGTGTGTGTGTGTGTGTGTGTGTGTGTGTGTGTGTGTGTGTGTGTGTGTGTTGGTTGTCTGGGCTGATTGCATTGGCGTTGGATCTCCATGCATGCATGTCTGGTCCGCGCATGCATCCATATGTGTTTTATATCCGTGTGTGTGTGGGCGTGCGCCTTCCCTTTTAATAGTACAATGTTCTCCCATGCTGACCTCTGTGTCTGATCCTGCTGTGGAGGCCTGCCCATTTCATTAGCATGTTGGAGCAGTGAGCCTGGCTTTAGAGGCAATATCCCTGTCAGCAGATTAATCTAATACCTCGCCATGCACACACACACACACACACACACACACACACACACACACACACACACACAATCGTGCACATATGCGCAGAAGAACGACACACAGCAGTATGTACACACTCGCTCAAAAAAGAGACACGATCATAAACAGAAACACAAATGCACACATCTAGGCTTAGGCTAATGCTTCATCACACACACACACACACACACAGACATATACAAGCACGCATCTAATATCTGGGTTCACCCACGACCTACTTTCACTAACCCCGCTTTGCTTTTTGGCAACGACAGACAAGCTCCGGTTGAGCAGAGACACCGACAGACCGGCGGGGTGAAGGTGCAGGCCTGCCACGCCACAGCGGGGCTCGGGTTCGGTTCACGCTCGGCTCCGTCCTTTCAGGGAGAGGAATGTCTTCAAAGATTCAATCATCGCAAAACTTTGGATCTGACGTTGGATAACTGAGAGGGAACGTTCTGTCATTAGCAAATTCAATTTTTTACTGTTTGAATTTGCCACTTTTGCGTACTTTGTTGTGTTTGTAGTGATGCGGCTACACTGCAAGTAGCAGCAGATACTGAGTGCTGAAGTTTTTAAGTGATGGAAGACCAGTTTGGGTTCACAGGACCAAAACAATTCAGATATACAATCATTTTTTCCTCCGTTAGAGAGATGTTACATGCTTTTATGTGTGGAAAAAAAGGCAGAAAATCAAGCCATTGTCTGTTCTTCTGTTGAATGTCTTCATATTGGGTTTAATTTTGGGGAGAATAAAAGGCCTGGTGTTAGCCAGGTGTTAGCCAGGTGTTAGCCAGGTGTTAGCCTGGTGTCAGCCTGGTGTCAGCCTGGTGTCAGCCTGGTGTCAGCCTGGTGTCAGCCTGGTGTTAGCCTGGTGTTAGCCTGACGTTAGCCTGGTGTCAGCCTGGTGTCAGCCTGGTGTTAGCCTGGTGTCAGCCTGGTGTTAGCCAGGTGTTAGCCAGGTGTTAGCCTGGTGTCAGCCTGGTGTCAGCCTGGTGTCAGCCTGGTGTCAGCCTGGTGTCAGCCTGGTGTCAGCCTGACGTTAGCCTGACGTTAGCCTGGTGTCAGCCTGGTGTTAGCCTGGTGTTAGCCTGGTGTCAGCCTGGTGTTAGCCTGGTGTTAGCCTGACGTTAGCCTGGTGTCAGCCTGGTGTTAGCCTGGTGTTAGCCTGACGTTAGCCTGGTGTCAGCCCCGGTATTGGTGTCAGCGCGCTTCTCTTGTATATGCAGAATGCTGCATGCCTTTACCGGTTTACACTTTGTTACATAGACTGAGCATTGTATGCCCACAACCACTGATTCCTTCCCACATAGTACAGAGCAACCCTTTGAGGCTCCATAGGCCTGCAGACTAGGTCATTAAACTCGTCGAACCCGTAAAAGATCAGGTAAACCGTTAACGAGCAACAGTTGGAGTCATGCTGATGGTTGATTAACCAACTAGCTGAGAGTTGCATACATACCTGACGATACCAACAACAACAACAACAACAACAACAACAACAACAACAACAACAAACTAAGTTTAGCAGTTAACTAGTTAAGTTAACTAGTTTAGTGAGTAATACATGGCATCTTCTCTCCCAGTCGCTTCATTCTCCTAGTTCAGCCTCATGTGCGTCTGTGCTGGTTGGCAATGACTCACCAGGTTCTGCTCACAGACCAGAGCCTCCTGCTGGCCACCCAGAGCATTACACACCATGCCACAGAGGGCAGGATTAAGTAGTCAGAAGTGTGTGTGCGTGTGTGTGCGTGTGTGCGTGTGTGTGTGTGTGTGATGTCCCCGGGGCAGTGGTAGTCAGCTGGGAAAATCTGGGCAGCAGAAGTGAATGAGTCAGGAACTACTGTTTACAGTGCCCTTGAGCAAGGCCCGTAACCAATTCTGTCGTTGATCAAAGTCACAGAAATGATTTCAAGCAGGCCTGAATGACAAGGGTGAAGAGATTTCAACACCACTCCCGTCTCTATCAGTCTAGGTTGATCCACTGGATCTGCAATCCACTTCATTTTTCCATTGTAGCGCGGGATCCCAAGACGAGAGGTTACATTTTAGAAAATAAGAAGAAATCCTAATCCTAATCCTTGTCCCATTTCAGGATGGGACAAGCACTCGTACGGTTACCATGGAGACGACGGCCACTCCTTCTGCTCCTCGGGCACCGGGCAACCGTACGGCCCCACCTTCACCACGGGCGATGTGATTGGCTGCTGCGTTAACCTCATCAACAACACTTGCTTTTACACCAAAAATGGCATCAGCCTAGGTTGGTCAGGATGTTCTGTTTTGTGTAGAGAGGATGAATTTATCAATTGTAACATTTTATGATGTCGTAACAGGTAATTATCATTTGTTTGCTTGTTTACTTGCTGAGTTGATATATTGTTTAATTGATATCTTGCTCACTCATCTAACTCTGTTTTCCTTCCATCCCTCAGGTGTAGCCTTCACAGACCTCCCCGTGAGTATCCTCATACCTGCATCATATTATTGCATATATGTGATTTACCAAATACACTGTAGCAATCCCACCTTCTGTTACTACAGTGGCTACAGCTAGTGTACCTAAGACTACTCCAACTATAAGATTTTAACCAGCAAGTCATTTTCTGTCCTTACTGCTGTTATCATGATGCTACGTGGTGATACAGTGCTACAAATGTCTTTCAGTGTCAAATCGAAACACTGAGGCAAGTCACAATTCAGGATAAATCAAATAGAAAAAAAAACCTACAGTCTCTTTAAGCAAATATTTTGTTTCCCTTCGCGTCTGCCAGCCCAACCTTTACCCGACCGTGGGGCTTCAGACTCCGGGCGAGATTGTAGACGCGAACTTCGGCCAGCAGCCCTTCGTCTTCGACATCGAGGACTACATGAGCGAGTGGCGGGCCAAGATCCACGGCATGATCGCTCGCTTCCCCATAGGGGAGAGGCTGGGGGAGTGGCAGGCCGTTCTGCAGAAGTAAGACGGCACACACACACACACACACACACACACACACACACACACACACACACACACACACAAGCCTTACATATCTTTGAAGATTCCCTATATTAAGGGCTTCAAAAGTCCTTCAAGCCTTCAAGCCTTCAAGCCTCTGATAGAACAAACGTTTGCATTCATCTCTGTGGAGAAATCGCTTTTCATTCTACCTGAATAAAAAGGTCTTGAACCATATTAGATTTAGCTTGATGAAACCTGCACACACCGTGATATTCGATACCCTGATACCCGGAAATTGTTACCTTATTCTGCTGCGACATTGAAAGCAAGAGAGATGCAGCAATATAACCTACAACATTGAAATGCAGAAACACACTCACACACACACACACACACACACACACAAGACTCCCTTTAACTTTAATAAGTCGTTCAACTTTTAAACCTGTTCTCTCTACAGTATGGTGTCCAGCTACCTGGTGCACCATGGGTATTGTGCCACGGCAACAGCCTTCGCCAGAGCCACGGAGACCATGATACAAGAGGACCAGACCTCTATAAAGAACAGACAGAGTGAGGGTGGAAAACTCGCACCACTCCACATTTTCATTTTCCTGAGCGCTGATTGAAACCGATGTCTTCGTCACAGTTTTCATCAGCACCACAGGGATTTTTCTTTTGTACTCAACTAGCTAGTGTAATCCTGCTTTTGCTCCTCACCCAAAGAATTATGGGTGCTGAATAGATGTCTTTCTCACTTCAAAACCATTTCCAAAGTAATATGAGTTTTTACCGTGCCATGATGTGATATCGTGAAACTTTTTTTTTTTTTGCTCTCGTTTAAGTTGACACTGAACTTCCACCACCTCCCGCACGGCGAATGCTTGCCGGGGTTGGCATTGTTCCTCTTGACCAATGAGAATGTCCCAGTGATAACGTCCTGTTTCCTTTTGTCCAATAGGAATACAGAAGCTGGTTCTGGCAGGACGGGTGGGTGAAGCCATAGAGGCCACTCAGCAGCTTTACCCCGGCCTGCTAGAACACAACCCCAACCTACTATTCATGTTGAAGTAAGTTTCAAAATCGTAACTGAAACCAAATCGAAACAAAGTTCGAACTCCTTTTCATGTTAAAGCGACAACCTCAACCTAGACATCACTCCTCAACCAGCTCTTTTATGTGACCGTAAATTAAGTCAACCCTGCCCTTATCCTTCTCCTGTATCAGTATAATGTCACTGTTGCTATGCTACATGTTTGCCTCGATCCAATATAATGAAAGTGCTTGTAAAAGGTAGACATGTTTTAAAGAGTGGACAGAACTGCAGTTTCACACGGCGTCCTTACACCCAAGCACCTTCATGCTGTAGAGAGTGAATTCACACCCCGGAGAGAAGCAGTCTGCCTGTAGGGGGGGGGGAAAAAAGCATGTTTGCACCTCGTTTGTTGTTTGTTCTCGCTGTGCACCACATCTTCTCTAGCTTACTTGCCTCGTAGCGTTTTTTTGTTGTTGTTCTTGTTCTTTTTTAGATTCTCCACTGCACACCTTCCAGTCACAGTCGTCTATCCTGTCTCTCTCCCAGATATTGCGCGGGGTGTGATTTCCCTATTCCCCACCCTTTTTTTTTTTAGACTTCTAGCAAATTCACCCAGTAATGAGGAAAACCAGAAGAGAATAAAACATCTTTCCCTCTTGTCAGCGCATCTACATTCCTCTTGACGCTTTCTGCCGTGTACATGTTAATGACAACACAAACATTTTGCACATCATGTATATTTGCTGTAAATTCACATGTGTGTTTTCTTCTCCTTCCAACTCCATCGTTGTCATGTGTTGCCTGCACGTTGGTCCTGCCTCCCCAGGTGTCGTCAGTTTGTGGAGATGGTGAACGGTACAGACAGCGAGGTTCGCTGCTTTAGCATTCGCTCCCCCAAGTCCCAGGACAGTTACCCCGGCTCGCCCAGCCTCAGCCCCCGCCACGGAGCCACCAACACACACCTGCACGCCGGAGGTACACACACACACACACACACACACACACACACACACACACACACACACACTGACTCCTAAATTTTTAATCCTCCGTGGGGAGCAAGGTAATACACAAACAAGAAAATGGCTCCCTATACCAGTGTAAACATCCAGGTGTGTGTGTGTCTGTGTGTGTGTGTGTGTGTGTGTGTGTGTGTCTCTGTGTGTGTGTGTGTGTGTGTGTCCCACCCCCCCCACCTCCCCCTCCCCTCCAGGAGCAGACAGCCCTACCTGCAGTAACGGGGTGACTCCCACCAACAAGTCAAAGAGCCACAGCGGCATCGGCAGCAGCAGCAGCGGCGGTGGAGGTGGCGGAGGCGGCGGAGGCAAATACCCCGGCGTGTCCTCCTCCGCCTCCTCCTCCTCCTCCTCCTCCCCCTCCTCCGTCAACTACTCCGAGTCCAACTCCTCCGACTCCACCAAGAGCCAGCCGCACAGCGCCAACAGCACCCAGGAAACCAGGTAGGGAGCGGCTCGTCGGGGAGGACCGGTATAGATTTCCGTTCAAAATGATTCATCGTCAAGGGGGAACCGGCAAGTTCAAAAGGTTTTATACAGATGAAGAGGCAGTTCCAACAGTGTTAGAGAAGTTAGGATGGTGGTGTGATGCGACCCTAAATGACAAAGGGCACATTCAAGGTTCAAGGTTTTTTATTGTCATATGCACAAACATTCACAAAAAAGCAAAAGTTGGCAATGAAATTCTTGTGCCTCTCCGACACCTTACGCTAATGCTAAGAACAAATATTAACAGACATAATTTAAAAAAACAACAACCAAGAAATATAATAGGAAAAGTACAAAATATCATAGAAAAAGTACAAAGTTATAAATGATAAAGTTATAAAAGTACAAAGGTTCTAAAGTCAGGAGGATGGAGGATGTAGTTAGAGGCATGGGTGGCATAGAGAGGTCAGGACTACCGGGCAGGTTACAGCTGTGGTGCCCGTTTGGTCTGCTGCCTCAGCTCACGTGGCCCTTGACAGTGTCTGAGAAACCAACATGGAAGGTAGAGACGTTAGCGAGGCTAGTTAGCGGGTACGTTAAGAAGTAGCTCGGACTCCCGCAGTGTCTTTGCCGTGCAGCCCTGTATGGGAAAAGGATTCTTGAACTACCTGTACCATACCAACTACCACTCCTGTGTGGTAACCTGTGTGTGCGTGTGTGTGTGTGTGTGCGTGTGTGCGTGTGTGTGTGTGCAGTGACAGCGAGATGGAGATCGAAGCAGAGCACTACACCAACGGGGTGGTGGAGGGCTCCTCAGCACGGATCATGAATGGCACTTACAAACACCAAGAGATCCTTCAGCCAGACGACAACAGCCTGGGCAATGGGGTCACAGGTACACACACACACACACACACACACACACACACACACACACACACACACACACACACACACACACACTCTTCTTCTAGCATTCTTGATTTCTTACATCTGTCTTAGAATAGGAAGGTGTGGCGTTAAGTTCAGCCGGGACGCGTGGTCGTGCTCGCCCCCATCAGCTGATGATCAGCTGATCCAAACACACCGCCAGCTCCTCTTTCATCCCTCCACACACACACCCCCCCCCCCCCCCCCCACCACCATCCTCCTTATTCATCAATACACTTACCATGGTTGTCTGTTGAATTGATGTATCTGTTCTGTACACTATTGTGCCCCCCCCACCACCTTTAGAGAGCAGAACCTGCACTGCCAAATACAACTGTGCAACCATTTGTACAATAAATGGTTTGGAACTCTTGACGAGAGTGTTTCTGACTGGAGTGTGTGTGTGTGTGTGTGTGTGTGTGCGTGTGCGTGTGCGTGTGCGCGTGCGCGTGCGTGTGCGTGTGCGTGTGCGTGTGCGTGTGCGTGTGCGTGTGCGTGTGTGTGTGTTGCTGATAGATGAGGGTTGCAGCAGTAGTAGACAGCTCTGTGGAGGGAACCAGGCGGCGACGGAGAGGATGATCCAGTTTGGAAGGGAGCTGCAGGCGCTCAACGAACAGCTGTGCCGCGAGTACGGCAAGAACGCCACGCACAAGAAGATGTTACAGGTACACACACACACACACACACACACACACACACATGTACACACACAATCATCAGGTTTTGACTAAAGAGCTGTTAAGCAGAAGGACCCCATTAGCTGCTTAGTGAGTCAGGTCCAGGATAATAGTGATAATTAGAACTTCATTTGTGGAGCACTTGTCTAAAACAAAGTTTCCATAGTGTCACAATCAGTCAAATATTGAAAAGTCATTGAATTTGATGTCCAAGTGGGAACCCTGTTCATAAACTACCTTTGTGGCTCCACCCCCTTTTGATCATTTGTGCACCGCCACGCTGTCGCAGTGGTATTTCATGCCTATGGGTCTCTCTCTCTCTCTCTCTCTCTCTCTCTCTCTCTGTCTCTGTCTCTGTCTCTGTCTCTCTCTCTGTCTCTCTGTCTCTGTCTCTCTCTCTCTCTCTCTCTCTGTCTCTGTCTCTCTCTCTCTCTCTCTCTCCGTCTGTCTGTCTAGGATGCGTTCAGCCTGCTAGCGTACTCAGACCCGTGGAACTGCCCCGTGGGCCAGCAGTTAGACCCCATGCAGAGAGAATCACTCTGCTCGGCACTCAACAGCGCCATTCTGGGTAAGGGACACACACATACACACACACACACATACACTCTTAGGGTGTGTTCACAGTATGCCGCTCTTTTCAAACTGCCACTGCTGTTTTTTCCTAATGAGAAATGGCCCAGAAGGTGAACAGAAAGTGGCCACTTCAAAAGAGACGTTGCACCTGCTTCTTTTTAAGCAGACTACTTTTAAATTAAGAAAAGTTTAACTTTTTCGAGGAGGCCACATGATGTGAGCTGACAAACGAGACAAACACGAGGTGGGGTTTCGTTCTCTTTTCCTTGGTCAGAGGACGTGTAACCCAAAGCAGTGCTACATGCAACTACGTCTGTCACCATCGTGGAGGTCCTGCAGAGGACTACAAATAATGACTAAAAAACAGCTGGACAAGAAAAAGAGAGATAACTGAACATTTTTTATTAGTATTGGTGTAGGATTATTCAGTGCTGTTATAAATAGTTTGTTAGATAGATTTGTTTCCAAGTATCCACCCTAGGCCGACTAGCCAAGAGGCTAACTGATGTTACTGTTTACATGTGTGCAAATCAGATGTGTTAGCAAGACAGTGCTGGTTAGCCGACCAGATACTATGGAGAAATGTTCAGTCCAAACCAGAGCAGAAGTTAAACTCGTCTATTCTACATTGCTGAGACAGCCAAGTCACGTGTATAGAAACAGCTGTTCTCAGCCGCCGTAGCACAAGGCAACAGCTGAGGACCTCCACCATGGCCGCCAGAGGGTGAGCTCACCTGAACGCCCTCTGTAGAGCATCAGACGCTGTTACGCAAGCAGAGCGACACGCCGTGTGATCCGCGTTTTCATGTTAGCAGCACAAAATGCGGTTAAGGCAGCGCTTTTTTTCCCCACAAAAACAGAGGAAAATGTGGATATGTGCTTTTGGGCAAACGCACCTATGCACATACGCACATTTGTGGATGCAGCGCGTCTCGTCTGTTGCGCTCTGGTCTGATCCCCCGGTGTGTTTTCCCGCTACAGAGTCCCAGAACCTGCCCAAGCAGCCTCCACTGATGCTAGCGCTGGGCCAGGCCACGGAGTGCGTTCAGCTCATGGCCCGAGTCCGTTCCGGTTCCTGCTCCTTCGCCAGAGTAGACAACTTTTTGCACTAGCCCAAGTCCAGGTGGGTCACGTGGATATATCACACACACACACACACACACACACACACACACACACACACACACACACACACACACACACACACACATTGAAAAACATGTAGAGAGCATATGGACCACACATCCGTAAGTGAAATGAAAAAAGAAAAAATGACATGTAAAGTACACTTTAATAATATACGCTACAGTGATGCTACACACACACACACACACACACACACACACACACACACACACACACACGACTCTTCACCTGGCTCAGACCGCTGCCCCGTCTCTCCCCACAGGTTAATGTTAAGCAGCGCTGAGAGAAGGCATGTCCAGCAGGTAGTTGTCATGGCGACGGAGGAGAGAGCATGCGTGTGATTGGTGTGTTTGGCTGTCCGTCAGACCAAGCCAGCGGGACAGACAGAGGAGCGGAGGAGGAGAGCAGAGAAGAAAGCTTCTTTTTAATTTAGTATTATCAAATACAGAAACGTGTGACACTATTTAAAGATAATTAATTATTATTCTGTTTATCTAGACATTTTTTAGTTCTTTTTTTTGTCGGTTTGTTGTGCTCATCTTGGACAAAAGAAATTCTAATTCCCTTTTTTTTTTTTTCCCTCTCTCTCTCTTTTGTTTTAATGGGTGGACTTTTATTCCCTACGACTCAGTATTTTACTCACCTGTTGTTGTACACCATATCACTGACCGCAGTACTCATGGCTGGTTTCCACAGTAACACACTCTGGCTCCACCCCCCCACCCCCCCCCACCCCCGGACCATAGGTCATCTCAGCAATAACATTAAGTGATGTTAGATGTCATCTTCACCGAGGAAATATAGCAGACAGACAAAAAAGCCCTTACTCCCCCCAAAGTATGCACTTGGAAGTGCACTATTTTCTCTGGATGTAAAAGAAAGCGTCTGCTGCGGAGAGAGAAGCATACACGGTGACTTACTGCTCATGTGTTTCTCCACACCTGAGAGTAAATGTTTGGAATATGATTCTCTTTTCAGGTGTCGGAAGATGCAAGGAACCAGTGGGTTGAGAGACATAAACATAAGTACGCAGTCCTGCTCAGTTCAGGGTTCAAAAGCTGCAGCAGCAGCACTGCAGGATATTTGCAGTGATGGTGAACCCTCTACGAGCGCCGCTACTGTCAGACTCTTAAGCTCTAGCTGACCCTGCTACTCGAATCTTGTCAAACCCTCTCAGATGTGAGGATTTAAGGGGTCTGGTTTTGTTCTCACCGTTTTTAAATGCATGAAGGAGTGTGATCAAAGAAGTGCTTACCTCATCGTGATGGATAGGTTTACCTGCGGTTACAAAAACCTCATTGATTGTGCGTACAGCGAAGAATCTGGGGAAGGTTGATGCAGTAAAGCGTTTTGTCAAAATACAAAATGGGGTGAGGTTATATTGGGGCCCCAGGAAAAATGAAATCAAAATTTAGTGGCAATGTATTTTTGGCAGAACGTTCCCAACTTCCTGTCTGAAGCAATCTGAATAAAAGACTGTTGACTAATAGGTTAGTAGCCAAAGAACAATAGTCAGCTTTGATCAATTTGGTCGATTTTAGGATGCCACTTTGTGATAGCAAAATCCTATTGTTACTACATGAAGGCTGCATGTGCCCTTTTCAAAACATGTAGCCGAACTCTGACTGGACTGAACTGTGTTGTCGAGCTGTCTAGCTATGCTGACCCATACAGTCCTAATTCACATAGTAGTTCCAGCTGATTTCTAACCACGTATAGGTAGTGAAAATCAGTTCAGCTCGTCTTACTTTGGCTCCATGAGGTGAAAAGGTCCCAGTGGATCACAGTGGATCACAGTGGGTCCCAGTGTAACGGCAGATTGCTCCTGGTCATATCAGCATTCAAACACACATTCTTGTTTTTCTTTCTGTAATGTTCTGTCTACTGAGATGATGCAGACACACCATGTCTGGCTTTTTCTACATTATTTGTGTCTTCCATACGCACATGGTGACTATAACCAACATGGTGGCAGGTTATTTCTGTTTGTTGGTAATTCCCTCCAGGCAGGGTCCAGAATTGACTCCCCCAGGCTCCAAATACTGGGAAAAAAATGGGTGTAAAATGGGTCGGGTCGGGTCTCTTTTCATTATTACAGCTGATAAGAAAAATATTATTTTTTTTGTTTTTTTTAATTTACTAGATGAGTCAAAAGGTTAATTTTGGACACTGCCTCCAGGTGAATATCGGACAGGTGGACATAATAACTATATAGCTGCTGGCCACCGTGAGATTTTTACAGTAACTTTACTTATAAGGAACTTTTTTAATAGAAGTTATCACAAGTGTTAGAAGAACACATTTCTCTGTACAGGTGTTCCTGGCTTGGAGCCAGGTCAGTAGGAACAAACTACCAATTACGGCGCCACTTACGGCGCCACAAGCCTGAAACTACAGCTATAGCTTCTTCTGAAAAATACTCCTCACCGACAACCACTTTGCACCTCTCGGAAGTGATAACTTTCACATCAGTACGGTTTTATTTTTTGAACAGCCTTTTAATTGTATTTCATTCACCTCAATGACAATCATGCAGTTTTTACATCGTTTGGGGGGGAAATTACATATTTTCTGTCCGTTTCTAACAGATGGTAGGCTTTTTTTTTTTTTTTCACGCCGACGTTACAACCTGCTTCCATGTCCATTAATTGGATTTTGCGAAATGTATTATTTGAGTTTCATCCCCTAGCTCTATGTGAACCTTTCCTCATTTCCTTTGAATCTCTTGTCTTTGAATCCCTCTCTAGATGTCTTGCTCCTTTCAGACTTGCTGCCAAACAGGCTGAATGTCTGAATGGCGGCAAACTGAGAGTGGGAAACGACAAACAACCGCGTGTCTCTCCTCAAGTTCATTACAGCCGTTTCACTTTGGCCGCTTTGATGTGGCCCGGGCAAATGGCTCCTGGACTCACCGTAGCCTAGCCTACCCCCAAAGTGTATATTTCCATTCATAAGAGAAATTTCATTCTATGGTAGAGATTTACTGACTTATATTATACTAGGGATGTGTGTATGCTGTGTGGGGGCTAGTACAGGGTATGTTGTCAAGCTTTTTTTTCCCAGGATGGTTTTTATAAACACCTTCTGCTATGATAGGAACTATTCTAATGGCTACACACACACACACGCGCGCACACACACACGCACACACACACAAAACATCCATTTATACACCTGTAAAGGACTTCTGTTACACACACTTGTACGTGATAGAACAACCTCTGTTGCATACCTGTAGGGAACACGTCTCCCAGCGGCCCCTTTGTGTTTGAACCTGGGCTGCGTCTCAGTGCTGTTACCGCGCACCCTTCCTTTATCCCTTTTGTAGACACGGCCACTGATCTGATGGTGGAATACTTTTTGTTTTTCGCCAAGCCGGCTGAGTTAGATCAGCGATTGTTCCAAGGAAAGGAGGGATGTGAACAGTGTTGGAACACGCCCCCCGAAGGCCTCTGAAGCCAAACGGACTTCATCTGGCGAGGCCACGAGAAATGGAATTAGGCATTACAGACAACAAGCTGTGCACAATTGATTTCTATTTTTTATTTTAATTTCATATTTTGAGTTTTGAGTTTTAGCAAAAAGGAAAAAAGTAAAAAAAATTGTGAAATGAGTTACCCTCTACTTAGCATGAGACTTTTAAAACCTTTAAAATGATATAAAAAAGGAAAAATGATAATTAAAAAAAACATACCTATGTACTGGAAACATGATAAAAAAGAAATATTGTATTCTGTTTAATTTTGACAGAATTATTTTTATTAAAATACACATCCATAAGCATTATTGATCTCATGTTGTTATTTTGGGTCTTTTTTTTATTGTGTATTTAGTTAGTTTGCCAATGTGGAGAATTATAAAAATGTTCTGTATCTGGATCAGATGAACTGTACAGAAGCTCTCAGGGAAACGTGGAGGAGGGAAGAATTGTGACAGTAACGGGGAGAGAGAAGAAAGTCTGTGTACACTGAGTACAAGTGATTTAACATGCAGGATCAACCGCCTCAGAATGGTAACATCACAACACATAAGATAAATCACTAGAACAGGTGTTTTCCACAGCATAGCCAAGGGGGTTGTCCAAGGTTGAGGCCCAATTCAAGTCAAGTGACATTTATTTATAGAGTGCTTTTAACAAACCGAATTGTAACAAAGTGTAAAACAAAATACAAAAATAGTCATTGCACTTTGCCACAAAATGCAAAGAAAATCCTAAATTGTTTTGGGTAAGGTAAAGTGATGGGAGTGATATGAAAGATAACCCCTTTTGGTCTTGTAGTACAAACCAGTCAAGTCAGATTCATCTATATGCTTTTATTAAACAGGTTTGTGCTTTCCAGAGAACAAAGGACACAAATGTATATTAAATGAGACAATAAAACAAGAAATGATCAAATACAGAGACGCATCACGTCACAAACTCCAAGAAATGGGGACACAGCTTGTGTGTGTGTCTACAAACAGTTTGAAACTAGGTGAAGGGGTGAAGGGGGAGGCTGGAGGACAATGCTGCTTGGAAGCTGCTAAATCTGAAAACCAGAAAAGCTCCTGTCTAAACCTGTGGGATAAACCACTTTGTAAGCCTTAAACCCAATGATGTGCCTGGAATTACCAATTGCTAATAGTTTTCTGTCAGGGTCAGCTCTACTGGGTCTCTGTGTTGGGCTCCTGGTTGGTGTACTGGTACAGCTTCCTAGCAGGTCTCTTCTTCACCGGGGAGTCTAGAGGAAGACATAATAGAATAAGAACATAATAATAATCACCAGCTGACAGTGGGCATTGTTTTCTCCATTAACTAACGGTGCAGTATAGTGTTCACATGTGACGTATGGATTATACACTGCTATATAAATAGGCAAATAAACTTTATAGATGTTTACTTCTATAAATACAAAACTGCTTCACCAGCACAATAAAGAGAATAATTGAAAATAATGAACATATTTATGTATATTTTTATAAATCCATGGTGCACGTGCACAGGAAGTGATGTGTTTTACATTTCTGGTTTGTTTGGAATAAATAAAACCTACAGAAACTCAAACTTAATCAACAAAAAAATCCAAGGAAAAAGACGTCACGGTACTGGACACACTGTTTGATTGACAGGTGATCTCTGGGAAGAGCAGTGAGAAACACCACACTGATGAGCGCTTACCATCAAAGATGGAGACTAAATAAACAAAGCAACAGTAAACATGTCGTCCCCATGAATGATGCAGGCAGCCCTTGGGCCAATCAGGAACAAGATGTTTCATCAAAATCAGACCGATCAAACCTGAGTCATCTGGGTTTAAGGATGGTGCCCATCCACCCTGCCGCCCCATACAACACTATGATATATAGAGGCTTCATAAAATGCTGTTGCAATATGGAAACATGCAGAATACATACAGTGCACATAAGTGTCACTGAAACTCAGGGCACTGCTGTGTCCTGTGCTCTTCATCAACGCCTCTCCCATTGCAGATCTTCCTCTTCCTCCTCCTCCTACTGAGGTGCGGAGGGCATGGTCAGAGGGCATGGTCAGAGCTCCTCAGCGTCTCCAGTGCCGAGACCTTCCTCCGAATGACTGGCAAGTTGTTCTGGAAGTGTGGGTGTTGAACTACCACCAGGCCATTCCTGGATCTCCTAGAGGCACACATCCAAACTAGTCAAATTAAGTCAAGTTAATCAAATTAATTATTTTTCTCTTGAAACGTTCATTTGGAACACACACACACACACACACACACACATGCACACCTACTTCTTTATCTTCTTGAATCCTTGCATGCTGAGGAACTCGACCAGTTGTGTGACCTCTTGAGCTCCAGTAAAGATGGAGGAGAGGCCCTGGTGTTCCTGCAGGTCTTTTTCATTAACACACGTTTCCCATCTTCATTCCACTGTATACCAGCGATGGTGAGGATTCAAAATAGATGCAGGTAGTTAGAATTAGTCTTCACTGTGTGGCATACATGTATGCTACTTAGCTGTAAGATAGTTGGTTTAACTGCTAGCTAACCGCTAGCTAAGTAGGTAGCCAGTTAGCTGGTTGGTTGATATTAATGGCAATAACTAGTTAAGATACTAAGATACTAATTAGAAAGCAAATCTCAAATGTTTTGACATATATATATACATATACAAAATATCAGCAAATTTCTCCAGGAAATCTGAATTTGTAGAAGTAGTGGCAACATTTTCTGAAGTCATATAATCAGCTATCAAATTGTTTTAGCTAGCCACTAAAATCTCACATACTGTAACTGAGTTACCATGGAGACATACAAAAATCACTTGTGTCTGTGATATTCAATAGTGAGTGTATAATGATTGTATTTGAATTATGGTATTTTTTTTTATCCCCTATGGTATCACTATAATGTATCTTTAATATTTCTCTAGTCTGTCTGGGGTATTCAATAGTGAGTTTAAAGTGACTGTATCCTAGTTTATGATACTTTCTGTAATAATAATAATAATATAAACAAATAATAATATAACAAATTATATATATATATATATATATATATATATGTGGCACTCATAATAGTGATATTTACCTATTTTATGGTATTGTAATATTTCTATAGGGGCGTTTAGCATGTCTCTGGTACTAAATAGTGAGCATATCAAAGCTGATGGTATGTTTTAGTATCACTATAACACTACTACAATATTCCTCTGGGGAATTATAGTTTTGCTCTGATATTTGTATAATATCCTTCTGGCACATGCATGTCTAGGAGATCATGATACAGCTTCACAATTTTCTGAAATGAATATTTTCTTGCTTGTTTCTATTGGGACAGTAGAGGGCAGTAGGAGGTTGGAGGAGAAGTTACCATCACAGCATTGGGAGGCATCCTCAGAGGAAAGTTACCACCTCATGTTTATTTTGACCCTCTTTTAATTACAAAATTCACAGATAAAGAATGATTTGTATCATTAATAAATGCTTAAATGTTTAATATTAGCAATTGGATGTTGAATTATTTTGTTAAAATTACTAAATAAGTGTTTTCATTATCATCATTATAAGAATAAGAATAAAATAAAAATAAGAATAAGACTAAGAATAAGAATAAAAATTGTATACCTACTTTTGAAACACTGTGTAGAAGGAATCTATACAAAAACAGCACACCAAGGGGGAGATGGAATACAATTACACAAAAACCCTTTTGCAGAGGTTGGGTGTTTTCATATTTTTTGTTTCATAAGAAGTAAAAATAAAAAAATATATATATTTTTTTCATTTCATTTTAATATAAATCAATTTTTTTTACGAACGTGAATAAAAGCAAAGATCACGTTTTAAAATTATTTCAACACATCGTGACAATATGATCATCACAGTGCAGATAGGACTTTTCATCTTCGTACTGCTACATGTCACCGTAGATACTAATTATCCTGTTCTCTGTAGAATAGCTTACTCCTGTGATTCATTTATTAGTTTAGTTTATTTGCACAGTTATAAAACAGATGTACAGTGGTAAAATATCACACACACACACACGCACACACACAGTGATAAAATATGTTGATAAAAACATAGAAACAAGAGATGCAATTGATAATCTATGCAGGTAAAAAACCTTTATAAGGGGCTTGATAAATTTATCTCACCTCAAAACAAATCAACAAATCAACAAAACAATCAAGGCGACAAACTAAGACACAACTGCATTGGATTATACAATTTCAATGATAACAGAAACAATATGGCACAATAAAGGCCATAGATTGGGAAATAAGACATTTTAAATCGTCAGGTATAGTCAGTATGCAGGAAAATAAATCATTGGGGAGGTGTGAGTGTGGTAACGAGTGGGAGTATATGTGTGTGTGTGTGTGTGTGTGTGTCTGTGTGTGTGTGTGTGAGAGAGAGAGAAAGAGAGAGAGAGTGCTAGCATGTGTGTGCATGGAGAAGGCAATAAGGAGGGAGAGAGGAAGGGAAAACTTGAAGCATTTCAGTTTAAAGCAGGTCCTGAGTCTAGAGATGTAATTTGTTTACAATGTGGATTCTGTCTGGTGTTGTACGTACTTGGGAATTCAGTTGAAAGTACAGTTGAGGGGCAAGGGAATGGATTCCAGTTGACTTATAAATGAGTAATAAATAAAAAATACAGTTTTGATATATATTTATGTTGAAGATAAATAAAATATTTAGTTGATGACAGAGTTTTGCTGAATGTTTACTCCTACTGCTGATAGTGGCTAATCTGACAAAGTTTGAGATTGGAGGCAAATGTGGGAGCCCAGGAAAAATTAGAGCATGCAAGCTGAGTGTAAATCAAACTATAATGGTATGGTGGTGAACCACATTTCTGATGATCCAACTGCTGGTTTTGCTGATGAGTCTGTGTCACCTCATTGCAAATTTTTCAAGAGCTTGTTAGTCATGACTCCCACAAATCTGGTTGATGAAACTTGACTAATTCTGTTCTTTCCAATGGAAACACATGCATATTTTTTCAGTATTTCTTGTTTTTTTGCTGTGAATATGATGAAATTAGATTCTATTTATATTTAAGGATAAAGTGTTTAGTTGGAACCATTTGGGGATTTTTCCTAGAACAGTGTTTGCTTCAGCCCTAAGTGAAGTTTCTATAGAACAAAATCAAGTTTGACATCATCAGCAAAAAGAACAGAAATGATTGATAAGGATGTCGGCTACTAATGTAGACCAGAAACAACAAAGGCCCAAGAATGGAGCCCTGTGGGACGCTGCATGTTATTGTTATTTATTTATTGCGATTTTGGTGCCAGGTGTAGTCCAAACCCATAGTGTGGCATGTATCATATCATGCCAGTATCATTTACAGTATCAGCTTTTGATATTTTGTCTAGAATATTCCAACAGCATGCTCATTATTAGAGCAGAATGGATTTACCAACAAGTTGTTGGACAGCTATATCTGTGGAAAAGGTCTACTGGTGATCACAGAGGATGGAATGAGCATTCAGATTTGTGTACTGTGTACTGTGTACTGTGTACTGTGTAGAGTCTTTAAAACGCATGGGAGGATAAAGATAATTATTGTGTCCTATTCCTATTCTTCTCCTCTAAGTTAGTCTAATATCATTAGCAAGCAAACATCAAGAATGCTCAAAGTATCAGCAAATTCCATGTACTGTTTATGGGGAGAACATTGGATATAGGATTTTTATTATTTAATGCGTGATGTGCCAAATGTTTACCTGTCTCTATGAGCTTTTATTATCGTGTTTTGTTGTGTTATTCATTGTGTCCCACATTTTTGCTGCATTTTTCAATTTCTTGCTTCTTGCTGTGCATTCTAAAAGGTTGCAATGAATGATGTGAAAAGCTTTTCTGTATATAAATTAAGCTCTTCAAGAATGTGAAAATATCTAACACGCATTGCTAAATAAATCCTGCATAAGGGCTTTAAGGTAATGATTAAAGAAAGGCAGCCCTCTCAAAAGAGCAACAGTTTTCCAATGCTAACATAATGTCCTCTAAAGGATATCACTCCTAGCAGCTACGTTTTGGCTGTCCAAAGAAAGTGCAGCTCATTGACATCCCCAACACGAGTCTGGGCTTCTTACCCTCAAAAAGAACCGATGTGTTGTTTCGATGATCTCCGACAAGTCAATCTATGTTTAGCAACACAAACAAGTCTGTTTGTTCTGAAGCCAGAGAGCCAACGCTCTACTCTGCGATGCCCTCATTTTCTGGACCTGCTCCATTGATGCTGAATGCAAGGATACATTTTTTTTCCTGTGCTTTAAACGGCCAGATGAGCTTCATTTTGTAACAGTAATGGTTATAATGCCAGAAAATTACCCTTGTTACTGTCAGTGTTCTCAAAGTTGTATCCTCCTCATTTCCAATGGAACAGCTTAGGAAAGCGTTGCTCAATAAGATCCAGACACAAGTCTTGGCTTTCATGTAGAATAAACTGTGCAAGACTATATCTTAACAACTAAATACATTTATGTTCATTTATTTTTGAAAATTATTTTTGGAGCTATAGAATCATGAAACATTGATGAGCCACTTCCATAACAAATATCAAAGACTTTCAATAACTGAATGTGTTTCCCAGTGTTTCTCACAGGCTTGAGACGGTTAGGATGCACAGAATAGAATAGAATAGAATAGAATAGAATAGAATAGAATAGCATGTTTATTGTCTGCACATGCAATAAAAAGTGCAACCAGTGGTGGAGAATTTGAAGAGATTCAGGTTAAGAATTCCAGTGGGCTAAAACAACTCTTGAATACATTATTTGTGGAAGACGTGCTGCTAACATGTATATCATTGTATCATATTGGTGTCTCATGTTGTAGCGGACCATGAAATGACAAATAGATGTGAAATTTCTTCTTAAGAGTCTCGTTTTAAACATTAGTGGTAAAAATATGCTTGCAATGTCACTTTGGGTGTTGTTAAATTGACTTTGTGGGAGTACGGAGCCTACCTGTGCAGACTGGGAATGAGCATATCATCATGCATGGGATGAGCTGGGGCTGCCTATGCGAGTGTTGTGGACAATGGATTTTCAGCATTATATATTATACCCTCCGGGCCTGTAGACAGCCTCACGGAACTGCGAGACCTCTGGCCTTCAGAATTGGGATGGAACATTCAGCGTGGTTGCTATGGTACATGTCAGTCACCATGGCAACGTGCTACAGCGTTCTCGGGGGGTGGGGGGTGGGGTGTAAATAACAAAACACCCACTCTTATTGCCCAATTGCTGTAATGCATATTCATAGTCACACGCAAGCCATTAGGGACATGTTTTATTTGTCTACCAGTCCATCCATCCATCCACCCATCCATCCATCCACCCATCCATCCTTTTTTTTGCTTGACTAAATAATAATTACTCTGAGGCCAGTTGAGGGATGCAGCCCCCGCCTGCTCTCAGCTAGATTGTAATGGGTTCATAAGCGCTGCTGATTGAATTGATTGCCACAGTTGGAGTCTGGCTGAGATATACAATGGTGTGGAATATGCAGAGCACAGAACATTAATCAGCTCACACCACTCATTTTATTTCAGGTAGAGCTGTAAATGCATACAGTAGAAGTGATATGTAAGGAAAGACAGTAAAAAAAAAAGTATTCCACAGTTTATTCTGCCTCCCAGTTCCCTCACACCCATCAGCAAAGCAGTGCACTTTCATTCAACATGTGCAGTTTTAGTAGAACATATATTCAGTTTAAATACTCTATCACAAAGACACATGACAGCTCGGAAACCGGTTGAGGTTATGCTGCTTCAAATGTAGGACTCACCTTTATAGGAGTTGGATCCACAAATGATGTGATGCCAGACAAAAAAAAAAAAAGAAATGCTGGGACAGATCTGAGCATCCCAGAGGAAAAGGTCAGGATGCCAGCAGGGCCGTGCACAGGTGTGACACTGGGCCCAAGGTCACGCCTTCCTGCAAGAATGGACTTCCGACTTTGCAATGTACAAAATAAAAAGGACGATAAATGCTCAACCTTTCACTAAGCCACTCCTGTCTCACCGGTACTTCCTGGGCGACAGATATTGTCTGTGTTGGGGGGTGGTACCAGCAAACACACCCTTAATGGGTTTCAACCACAGTGTCTAGTAAAAGTAGTCTAAATTGAAGCCAAGATTCAGATAACATTCATTTAATTGCCTTTGTTCTTAGGTCAAAATGTTGAGAGCAATGCCTTAAAAAACATAATTGAATCCCTTTTCTTAGACTTGGGAAATTACTATTATGTGTTAATTTCTATTTCTAGATTTTGGGAATAGTTCATGTTATGTTATTACATGATTATTACATATTTATAAACACTTTGTGCAGTTCTACCTGTTCACAGATCATGATCGTTTGACCAAATTTGTTGTCATTTTTTCCTGCTTGTGTAAATAAACCTCCTTGCACCTTGTATCTGCGTGCTGTGCCATCCATTCCACGGTGTTTTCCTCCTGGTATTTGTAAAAGGTAAGTCATAGGTGTGACAACAGGTACATCAGACGGCAGGGGTCAAGAGAAAAAAACAACAGGGCTGGGGTTGTCCTCGGGTTCCTTTTGTTAGAGTGCTTCTTACCTCGTTTTCCTCCTTGTCACATAAAAAAAAAAATACATGAACTTACATATTTTAAGAGGGCAATTTGAGACAGATCACAAAGACACGAAATGCCTAGTTACCAGGGAGCAAGTAAAGATCCCGGGGAGAAGATTATGAACCGAAGGAGCAGGTGGAGAAGCTCGACGTCGGCTCAGAAGACAGGAAAAAACGCTGAGGAGGGAAGGAGGGAAGGAGGGAAGGATGTGCGGGCGTGACGCGCTGAGGTAGACTGTGACTTGTTGTCAAGAAAGCAAATTTACAACAACAAAATCACTAGTCTTCCACAACGTGTCACGCCGTGGTGGAGGATGTGAAAGCCAATCACATAAACGCATTATTACATTGACACTATACAATCATCACCCCGCATGCGGTTACAATTCATTTCCTCACGTTGCACACATCACATGTACTGAATACATACATCACATAGAGAAATAAAATGCAGACATTAAGGCATCATGTCTTTGCACGTGTTGACATGAACAACAGCTGGGCATCGGAGCGGTAAAACGGCACTTTTTTCAATATGTACTTATTTTTCTTCTTCACTTTAACAGTATGAAACAAGTCCTGAACAGAGTATTTATTTGCTCAAAATGCAATTAACAACATAAAAGGAAATCACACCCAGAATCCAAATTCTGCTATTAACTATTAAACTATTTACAGTTTTTCTCAATTGCTTTGGCACAATTCTCAAATGATAATGAATATTTTCAAAACAACAAACCTCCAAACCACTGGGCTCTTGTTCACAATAGATTTGTATTTCTCATTCTTTTAAACAAATTGCAAGTGTTTTAGCACGTCTACGCAATTGTCTTCAATTTGCACAATTACCAATTGAATATATCTTGCTGATCAAAACTGATTATGTTGCTTCTCAGTTGAATAGTTGTTCTCTCCAAAACATGTATGAATTCTTTCATTGCACAATAGTCCATTCAATTGTCAAAATCTGTCAGGCATATATACCATGAACATCATTACAGTAATATGGATTTTTTTGTACCGTCACCTAAATTGGTAAATTGCCTGTCAGGTGAAACCTGAACTTCCCTAACGAATGGAGAGTTTCTCACATCTTACATCAACCAATCACACATTATGTCAAGTTAGCAGACAGGTGCTATTCATGAGTATGGATATTGTCAACCATATTGATAGAGCTTGACCACAACAGAATCACTACAACTTCTGAACATGGAGGAACCTGGCCAGGTAAATAATGAACAGGGGCAACTGCCTGTTTGAGGAAGAGGAAGAGGAGTAAGGATCCATGGTGGTGAAGTGAGGGGAAGAATGCAGAATAGAGGAAGAGACAGAAGAGTACAAAGACATAGAGCTGGCCCAGATGAAATACAGGACACAATTGTGGACCATGTATTTAACCATGGACTTACAGCCTAATGTAAACCGTGCTACAGTGTCTTCAACTATCCAAACAGGTATGTACTCAGTCAATACTGGAATTAGTCATGTTACAGTATTCCAGTTATAGCAATACAGTAGAATTAAAATTTAAAAAATACAGTAGAATTACGTAAAGTCAATAAAAGTCAGAATAAAAGTCAATGCATGTCTGAAACTCATGCTGTAAGAAATGAGGCACACAGTACAGCACAGGACAGTGCATTACAGTACATACAGTCATATTATCTATTATGACTACCTAGATGACTACCTTTTACTGGTGGCAGAAGAGCAGTCTTTACACCTCGACAAGAGCAAGAGATCCGCAACATGGTGGTAGCAAATAATGCTCTTACACTGAGAGAGATCCAGAGTGCCACCTTACACTCTGAGGACAATGGTGTCTTTCAAAATATCTACTCTGTCAGCATCTCTACAATAGATAGAGTTGAAAAGACATCAGATGACCATGAAACAACTCTACAAGGTACCATTTGAGAGAAACTGTGACAGAGTGAAGGAGCAGCGGTACCAGTATGTACAGGTAAAGCAGTGGTGTGTACTACACCTAGTATATTGTACAGTGTTATGGGTTTTCCTTCATTATGGCCTGTATATACTTTGATATTTTGTTTATTGTATTATAGAGAATAATGGAGTTGGAAGGAAGTGAAATCCCTCTCACCCTTGTGTGTGTGGATGACGCTGGTTTCAATCAGGCCAGAGGCAGGAGATGTGGCTGAAATGTTATAGGAACACCAAGCCACGGTGGAGGTGCCAGGCCAACGCGGGGGCAATATCACTACGTGTGCTGCCGTATCTGAGAATGGTGTGAGTACACATATTCCCAATATTGGCCCATACAACACCCGGAAACCCCTGACGTTCTCGGACACCCTCTACAGAGATCTGATCCCTGAGAATGAGAGAGGTTTGTCATCAAGGAGTGGTCCACCAAAGGATGCTGCTGGTGTTCCTTCCACCATATTCTCCATTCCTGAATCCAATTGAGGAATTCTTTTCTGCATGGAGGTGGACGTCTCAAGACCAAATGTCTCTGCTTGCTTGCAACGGATGCTGCTTGTGAAGACATCACAGCAGAACATTGCAGGGGATGGTTGCGGCATGCAAGAAGATTTTTTCCCCCCGTTGCATCGCAAGAGAAAATATCAGGTGTGACGTCAATGAAAATCTGTGGCCAGACAGACAGGAGCGACAGGACATCCAGTGAGGTGGAGTCTTTAGTGTAGCACTCCAGTGTTAGGCTATACATTATTTTACATATATTTTTTTGTATTGATGTATTTTTGTATTATATTGTGCTGTGTAAGTTTTCTGTTTACTGTGGTGTAAAAATACAGTGACAATTTCCATGGAAATGTGAGTGCAATGTGTAATGTAAAACCTTGTACTGTTGACTGATCGGCGTCTGAATAGTATTCAGTTAGCTAGACAAAAATAACTCGCTAGTACGGTAAACATTCAGCGTCAATGAAAAAATAAGACTGAAATGTGGATATAAGCAACATTTCCAGGGTCAACTGTCATACTGAAAAAACATCTAAACATTTTGACCATCATGCTAAAGGATGTTTCATTTTGAGGGCATTGACTTTTTATATGAGAAAATAACTTTGTGTTTAAATGTTCTGGGTGAGTTATGGCCTTTTGCAGGTGAGCTATATGGTGTTGTGCTGTACCATAACATAGACTGTTTACACTGTTTCAAGAAATGAGCCAAACCAATTGAGAAAAACCGTAACAGCGTAAACATTTAGAACAACACAACAGATTTACAACTATTTCAGAAATATCATCTTTTATGCATTTACGTAACATGCAGTTCAACACATTTTTGTGGCTGTTTTCTCTTCCAGCTCTTTCTAGTCCCAAAATATTACACCGCGTGCTGTCGCCGCCAATGTTAATAAGGCATAGCCAGACCTCAGACTGATTCTGCGACATTGTGTACTTTCACTTACTTTTTTGTTTTGTTTTTCCTAGCCGGCCAATCAGCAGTCACTTTAGGCGTCAGAGCAGGTACAGTGATTGGATGACAGGTCAATTCAACTTTATTGTCATTTTACGATGCCGGGGCACATGTACAACGAAAAGTAGGTTGATGATGTAATATTAACCGTTAAAGTACTGAAGTTTGGCGCTGAATATAACATATTTTTGGTAGTCGGCGATAATGACGTGACAAAAAGCGCCGACTGCCGGCACCTGGCCCGAGCGAGAACAAACAAGAGAGGCGACGGAGATAAATCAACCTTAATACATTAATTTAAGGGTGTCTGGGCTGCCTGTAAGCTGGTAATAATGCAGTGATAACTAAAGCGTCACTGGCCTTTGCAGAATGTGCTCTCTCTCCGTCAAACACACACGAGCAAACACACACTAAATCTCATTACGTCTACTTGGAACGTGGATCCCACTCCACCTTAAGCTGCTCTGGATGCACACACACACACACACACACACACACACACACACACACACACACACACACACACACACACACACACACACACACACACACACACACAAAGCTGGGCTGTTGTGGCAGAGCAGCTGTTTTAATAACAGAGAAGAGTAAAAGGACACAAGTTAAATCTCCTGGTATTGGTTCTCTAAAGCTCTGCCAATAAAGTTGGATCTCTCCAGGATAAGGAAATGGAGAGGAGAGGAAAGGACAGGAGAGGGGAGAGGAGGGGAGGGGAGGGGGAGGGGGAGGAGAGTTAGTCCACCTGATCTAAAAACGATAAATCATAAAGATGGGTCCTTCCTTACGGGATAAAGAAATGGAGAGCAGTGGAAAGGGAGGAACAGAGGAGAGGCTCTTGTGGTAACTCGAAATGGAGTTCACCCTGGTTTGGAATTGGAACAGGAAGAAACACAAGAAAAAGAAATACAAGTCCAAACCCAAAGGAAAGGAAAGGAAAGGAAAGGAAAGGAAAGGAACGGAACGGAAAACATGGGAAAGGAAAGGAAAGGAAAGGAATGGAAACATAGGAAAGGAAAGGAAAGGAACGGAACGGAACGGAAAACATGGGAAAGGAAAGGAAAGGAAAGGAAAGGAAAGGAAAGGAAAGCAAAGGAATGGAAAACATGGGAAAGGAAAGGAAAGGAAAGGAAAGGAAAGGAAAGCAAAGGAATGGAAAACATGGGAAAGGAAAGGAAAGGAAAGGAAAGGAAAGGAAAGGAAAGGAAAGGAAAGGAAAGCAAAGGAACGGACAACATGGGAAAGGCAAGGAAAGGAAAGGAAAGGAAAGGAAAGCAAAGGAATGGAAAACATGGGAAAGGAAAGGAAAGGAAAGGAAAGGAAAGGAAAGGAACGGAACGGAAAACATGGGAAAGGAAAGGAAAGGAAAGGAAAGGAAAGGAAAGGAAAGGAAAGGAAAGGCAAGGAAAGGAAAGGAAAGGAAAGGAAAGGAAAGGAAAGGAACGGAACGGAAAGGAAAGGAAAGGAACGGAACGGAAAACATGGGAAAGGAAAGGAAAGGAAAGGAAAGGAAAGGAAAGGAAAGGAAAGGAAAGGAAAGGAAAGGAAAGGAAAGGAAAGGAAAGGCAAGGAAAGGCTGGCTGTCAATAAAACGGGGAGATTGAACTGTTTTTATGTTTGCGAGTTACCTGTTATTCAAGCCAAACATCGCGCGCTATTTCTGAGTGCGGGTTGTGTTGTGAATGACAAACATCCTATAAATGAATGATAATGGCTTGTTTAGCCGCAGCCCGCCTACGGCGTCTCTGCTCCGTCCTATTTCCTGTTAATATCGCTGGCTTCGGCCTCGCTGACCTCGCTGCCGTTCTTCTATTTCTATTAATCTTTAATGGCGGGTAAGCGGCCTCACACCACACACTGACCGGCATAGCTTTCCCACCTCATTATTGTCCTGCGGGGGGGAAGAGGGACAAAATCACTTATTTGTGTGAGATGCAGCGGGGATGTGGACGCTCGGCAGGGTCGGCTGTTTTGCGACGTCCCTCCACCTCCACCACCGCCATTTATTCTGTCTGCTCCGAGTGATTTCGAGCCTTTTCGCATTTCTTTTCTTTAATTGCAGCTGAGATGCTCGAGATGTGGGACTTTTGTAGTGTGACTTCTTGGCTAATGACGGCCATCTTCTCCGGGCTGATGGTTATAATGTGACAGAGAGGCTGGAGCACCGCGGAGCAATAAAGTTATCAATTTTGAGTGTTTTTGCTCGCTCTGTCTCTCTCTCTCTCTCTCTCTCTCTCTCTCTCTCTCTCTCTCTCTCTCTGTCAGTTCAATCCCATGCACACACACACACACACACACACACACACACACACACACATATACAGACATTATGGACACACACCAGTACGCTGCTTGGTGATCTCAACAAAGGTCTGTGACACTGACATTTGGAGGTAGATGAAATGACCGGCAGGGTTGGGGAGTGCTGCGCTCCATGTTTTACTGCTCAGGGACAAGAGCTCTTAAGACCTGAAAAGAACACACATGCACACACGCACACACACACGCACACACACTCGCACACACACTCGCACACAGCTCTTTAGGACCTCAATACCTGCTTCAATACCTTTCTATTCATTCATATCCCTGCTCTCTATGTACTCGGCTCTGCGGAGCCTTTCAGGCCCTCCTTGGGGTTGAGGCACTACAGGACTCAAATCCCATTAAAGAGCTGGACCCAGAGCTGCTCAATATAGAATTTAAAACGGAGATATGGCTACTGCATGAGGAAAAGCTTTTCAGAAATTCATTAACAAATCCATGTTTCAAGATTGACATAGATGATGGATGTTCCTAGAGGATCATACAAAAATAAAAGTCCCCAAAGCAGGTATGTAATATGCTAAGCTTTTGACCAAAAACCTTGCTAACCGCTTGTGTGTGTGTGTGTGTGTGTGTGTGTGTGTACGTGCACGTGCATTGCAGGCCTATCATGTTCTCTCTCATTAACTAGCGTAAAAGCTTGTGAGTGCTGTAGTATGGGATCCATGCATCTGTCCACAAGAACAAATGCTGTTTCCTGAACACTAAGAGTTAAAGAAAAGTCTTAAAGCGATACTCCTCCAGTCGACATCGGGTGCTTCACCCTGCTAGGCCTTTGAGTCAATACTATATATATTTTTCTGAATTAATGAGATACCTCAAAATCCTGCGAGATGCTCTACGGGGGTCAGTACAGGTAAGGTATCTAAGGTATTAGTTACATTATGTCAGCTAACTGTTCGCAACCGTACTCCATGCAGGTGAGAGCTTCTCGCAGGATTTTGAGGTATCTCGTTAATTCAGAAAAACAAGAGCAGAATTTTTTTTTTCATCAAAACTTTTCTTGGAATTTTGAGATAATAATCTTGTTAATTCAGAAAAACAATTTTTTTTTTCTAAAGTGAACGCTTTACACTTCTGTACGATACCACATGATGTGGTTGTTTTTTTGTAATGGTTTAAAGTGGTAATCTGTGTGATCTTTTTTAAAATATTTAACATTTAACATTTTTACTATTTATTACAAAAAAATCAGAATCATAAAACGCATCACTTCCTGTCCCACCTGTCACCGGGCGTTTAGAACAGCAAATACAAAAGCTTTCCTGACTAGAGGTTGAATCTGTGGCAGCAAAACGGACATTTATTTTTATGAAAAGTTTGTGGATTATTACTTTAAATACCTGTCATAGTTGTAGTTCTGAATGGAAACATTGAATGCCACGCTACACAATGATTCCTAATGGAGTCATCATGGTTTCTGCAAAGGCACCTGACAACCTGTTCTCTTATTTGTGGCGACTTGAGATATTCAAAATCTTCATCGCGTTGCGTCGAGGCGGTTTTCACCACGCCGCGCCTATACTTTTCTGCTGTTCTCCCTCAATTCCTCTCTTTACAATGCCCTCATCAGAGGCTGCTGTCAGATCCAACAATACTCAGAATGACAGCTGCCTCGGCTGGCCCGCACCACCACCAAGTTTAAGTTACAGGAGCCATTGATTCTCTATGGGGCGCTGGCTGCCTGGGTTAGCACGCACAAAGCCAGGGCAACAATGTGGCTGCATTGTCCGGGTCACAGTGGTGAGCAGGAGAGTGACAGCATACAGCGAGCTATGGGTTCATTAGACCAGCGCTGCACTCCTTTCTTCCTTTTTCTTTCTCTTTTTTTTTTTTTTCAGTCTCTGTTCTCATCGCCTTCCTCCCCTCTCTCTCTCTCTCTCTCTCTCGCTCTCTCTCTCGCTCTCTCTCTCTCTCTGGTGGAGGTGTGCCCTACTCAGTACTCATTAACGTCCAGTATGAGCCATTGAGTTACAGGTATTAGCCAAGGAACATTGGAGATCGCCACATGAGGACATGCTGCCTAGTTACACACACACACACACACACACACACACACACACACGCACAGAATGACACATTAGAAATTAGCTCCACGTCCAGCCTGCTTCTAATTTTCACATTAAAAAATCATATTAAGAAATAATGGGCTCCCCATAGTTCACATAACTTACCGACTCTAGTTATCTCTCTCTCTCTCTCTCTCTCTCTCTCTCTCTCTCTCTCCATCTCTCCATCTCCTGCTCAAGGACTTAGTTAACTGCATGTACTTACACATGTACTGAAGAAAAGCTCCGAGAGGTGACAGTTCGGTACCATTATTCTCGCAGCCCTGGTCCAACAATTATGGGCAGCCCACTGAATAGTTCTATGTCATTAGAGCAGTCTAAATTATGCTCTTCACTTTGGGATGAAGGTCCTTTCACTCAGGGCCAAAAAGAGAAATAACTGAGAGGAGACAGTAGTATTCACAATGAAGCTGAGTGAGCGTTCAAGGACAGCAGGCTTTCATTTCTGTTCTGGTAATGTTCTATATTAAACTAATGTTCAATTATGTTGTCAAGGCCAGTTAGCAAAATGTAATTCTTACACAGACAAAAAAAAAAAAAAAGATCCTTTTTTTTTTTTAAATCATATTCCATCATATCCAATGTGAATAATTTATCATACATGTATGGTAAGCTAATCAAATCATTAACCATTGGTTCGTAATGATGGATTTAAATGGGTGAAGATTTCATTTGAATGGTGTGCAAAAAGAGAGCTTACTCTAATTCGTATCGCCACTTCATGTGGACGAGGCCGCTCTCCGGGCGTAGCCTCGCAACGCGTGGGGGTTTAGCATTGGGACATTTTACGAAGGCATGGCCCAGCGTAGCAGATGACATTGATATTAAAAGGTGGTTTTTTGTCTGTGGCTCAGTCAGCATGCCTTGCAAACCAAACCACTTTTGAATTGTAGTTTTTATTTTTTATTTGTAGCTCAAATAGCTCAAATAGCAAATCAGTTGAAATAGTCTGGAATGGGAATTTTAAAATCATCCTTTGTCACTTAACATTTTCTCATCAGAATTTTCAAGAATTTTCAGTATCATTTTTTTCAATAAATACTTTGAGGAAGCTGTCGTGGTTGCAAGGATTTTTTTATTTCACCGGAAAAATGCATTTATCAAAATTGTCTATGATCCAATCCAAATCTCACTCTGGTATTTTTTGCATTTTTAGATTAAATCCTATTTAGGGTTTGTTTTTTTTCCATTTCATTGCCTGAACTAAATAATGACGAATGAATAAACAAATAAATGGCTCAAAAACAGCCCATAATTCAGAGGTTACCCTGGAGCTCAGCCAGGATTGACTCTGGCGTTAATGCGGTACATTACCTCTGATTGGCAGAGCTGACCACCGGACTTGATGATGCTCGTGTTACATTACTGCTGGAGCTGACCGCGGGCTCTCGGGACTCGTACGCCCACATGCCACAAGCGCTAGCGTGACAGGAAGCTCCAGTAGCGTGGCTGCGAGCGCACAGGAAGAGTGACGGACACCGGTGTTCGGCCGCGCTTCAGGAAACGAAACAAACACATCAGGTTGAGAGTTGAGAGAAGTTGAGCATCCCTACCCTGCATCCTCTCCTCTGTCATCTTTTCATCCCCTTTTTCATCCAGGCTTTTCCTATTCGCCCCACTGCCCTGATCCTCACTCCATCCTCCTCCTCCTCCTCCTCCTCCTCCCCGTCTCCCTCCTTTTATCTCCCCTCTCCTCATCCACAGTTCCTGTTCTCCCCGCCTGTTTCAGCCCCCTTACTCCCAACCTCACCACTCCACCCTCTTATTGATTCTGTGTTAGTGAATTGGAGCCTGGAGGGGAGGAGACGGAGGGGAGGAAGGCGGGTGGGGGTGTGGCGGTTAATGGCCGCTGAGTGGAAGTGAGCAGAGCTGGACGTGGCTACTTCCTGCACAGCGTGGTGGTCGTTTCATCACCTGGGTCATTTGTCTAAACCCCCCCACCCCCCTTTCCTCCTCCTCCTCCTCCTCCTCCTCCTCCTCCACCTCCTCCACCTCCTCCTCCCCCTCTCTCCCTGTCTCTTTTTCCTCGCTCTGCCTTTCTCTCATTTTCTCTCGACCTTCTGTTTCTCTCTAAATACCATGCAGCGCCGCAGACAGATGGACCACAGACAGTCCAGGGCCGTTGTAGGCTGATCATTAGCGGTGCCCTGCGGTTGACTTCAATTAGCCCGGAGAGATCCTGTGCTGCACCCACGCAGCGAGAACATGCAATCAACAGGGCTTTTTGACACTCAGAGTTACCTCTTTTTTTTTTTTTTTTGTACGCGGCAGAAACCCGTAGGGTGGCCCGCTAGGCTGAGATCTTTTTTTTCCCCCTCACAGACGAGGCAAGAGTTTCAAGTGCAAACATGATGCCTCTCTTCTATCGATTTATGTTCACTAGCTTATAGTTTAAAATTGCAAAATGCTTTTAAAATGATCTTGTGTGTGATACATATACCAGTTAATAATACTAATACTACTACTACTACTACTACTACTACTACTAATAATAATAATAATAATAATAAGAAGAAGAAGAATAGCAGTTGTACTTGTAGTTAAAAGAGTATTAGTGTTAGTTGGGGTAGTTTTCAGCTCTTATTGGCAAATAATATTTTTTAAGAAACCAGTCAGACATTGTCTTTCATCTACGGGAGGTGAAGTTGGAATATATACTAACTGACCCTCTCTTTATGTTGGCTGCTATTTGTTTAGGCAAAGTCAATGAGAATGTCACTGAGCAAAGTGACAGTAGATGAGGAGGAGGAGATGCAGGAGGAGGAGGAGGAGGAGGAGGAGGAGGAGATGGGTAAATGGCATGATGGAGAAATGCAGATATGAAACTGAGGCCTTGACATCAAAAAAAAAAAAAGGGAGAGAGAAGACAATTATGTATAACTCTCTTTCTCCATCTCTCTCCACATTCCCCGCTCTCTACCCCCTACGGCAGCCCCGATGGGACACAGCCTTTCATTTGCTCATTGAGGTAATTGGTGTATGTGAGGGGGAGGTACATGTGTTCTGCTCCCCCTCTGCGTCTGTCAGAGAATTAGAAAATGGAATTCTCTGAAGAGTGTGTGTGTCTGCCTTCCTCATCCAAGATGACACATTCTCATTATTCACTCTGTGACTGAACAGATTTCTCTGCGCCGTGGCCACCAGCATTTATTACCATTTGCAATTCTGAAGATAATTTATACCGTGATGGAATGAGCAAAAATAAATTAAAAAAAATATATCTGTTCAATTAATGGTTCTACAATTAAGCCATCGCGACTGACGGTCCTACATGACTATCCTTCGCTGAGGTCAAACCGGCTGACAAAGGAATTATCCCTATAGAATTTACCACAGGGGCAGAGCACTGTCTCTCCACGCTTCCATTCATCCGCCTTTTCTCCGCAATGTTAAATCCCCTTTGAAACCTAAGCTGCAATCTCATAACAGCCATGTTCATCGTGAAAACAGTGAAGATAGAAACAGAAATGGTAACTGTGCCTTCAAAATTCCAATGTTTGGCTGACATCACAAGAACCGCCATCATGTTGCTGTGAGTCATCGCCACGGCAATGACCGTTTCGTGACACGCTGACAGTTTGAACACATGGCGACCGGCGACTTGAAGCCGAGGTCTCTTCCTATTTGAGATGAGTGTGTTTTAAAGGTGCATCATGTCGGGTTTTATCACCAACGCGTCATTAGCACGTTCATTTAGAGACGTTGGCGTGCTGAACAAACGAGACCGTCTCTGAGAACATCGCCTGCCATCTTCACTGCGTTTTACATCGCGCGCCGCCGGGTCGAGATTTGCGGATTGCTTTTGCGGAGGTTGCGATGTTCTTCCAGCGCTAACCGGAGTTAAAGCTTTCTGACCTTTCCTGCAACGGCAGATGGTGGAAGGAGTGAAAGGCCAATGGAAAAAAAATCACTTCCAACATGTTGATCCATGTTGAGGAGGGGGTGGAAGTAGCAACATCCTCTTTGTGACAGGACGCAACAAGGTCGATGGGAAATGTGGTGTTAATTTTCACGCTAACACCAACAATAAAAATATCGCCGGTGTAAGATATCGGGTCTATACAGTAATTATACCAAAGTATTAGAATTAAATTGAAAATTATATATATATAGATTTTTTTAAATGCTACATCTAGCACCTTTAATATGTGGATTAAAACCATGTCAGCATATGAACTATCTTAGCCAGTGAACACACCAAGGTAGAAAACATTACAGAACACAATGTATAAATATTGGATATTATATATATATACACAGTACTGTGCAAAAGTCTTAGGCACATGTAAAAAATAATATATAATATATATATATATATATTATAATAATATAAAAAATATAATATAGTAATAATATAATATAAAAAAAGAAAGAATAAAGGGTGTCTAAGACTTCTGCACAGTACTGTATATATATATATATATATATATATATATATATATATATATATATTTGTATTTAGCCCTTTGTTAGCCAGTTCAACAGTGAGTGATAGAGTCTGTGATCTCCAGTCATGGGCTAGAGGATCGCTCAAGGGGAGAACAGAGAAAACAGCCAGACCACTGACCTCTGACTGAGGGAGCATCCTGCACACAGCGGCCTGAGATGAGGGCTCGCCGCAGGGGGAGAAACACACAGAGACGTGGGGGTGGTGGTGGTGGTGGGGGAGGAGGAGGAGGAGGAGGAGGAGGGGTCGGGAGAGGAGCAGCAGCAGGGGAGGTGAAGTGGAGAGCAAAGGGAGATCTCAAGAGCTGAGGTTAGTGGGTTAGAGGGGAGCGAGAGTAAGGTGAAAGAAGAGAGGAAACAGGGGGATGGGGGCAGGGGGGGGAGGGGTGCTATTGTGTGGAAGAGAGGTGAGGGAAGTGGTGTAGGAGAGGTGCTAGGTAGAGGAGAGAAGTGGGGGAGTGATAGCGAGAGAGAGAGGGAAGGTGCTATGTTGAGAAGAAAGTTGGAATGGGTGAAAAAGGTAAAGCGGAGATGTACGGAGAGGTGTAGGACACGAGGTGAAGGAAACGAGATGAAGGAAACGAGATGAAGGAAACGACAGGAGATGAAGGAAACGAGATGCACGGAGCAGGACGGAGACCCGAGAAATAACGGAAGGCGCAATTAGCGGAGGCAAGCGAGTCAGTTTCCCTGAAAATCTATTGCGGTTGCAAGCGAGATGCCAGCCACCTTCCTTGCCTGTTAAATTGGCCCCTCACCCCCCTCACCCGTCTCACCCCCCCCCCCCCAACTGTGAGTCTGTAATCAGATAGAGCAAAAGCTGCAGAAAACCCAGGTGTAGAGTCAATGCACCAAGTACCAGCTCCGAGTGTAAATGGAGTGTGTCTCTCCAATCCGAGCAACTACGTGGTACATAGTAACATACCAGCCAAAACTGCAAATTGCAAAGGAAGGAAGACGGAAATTGGAAATCGGAAATTGGAAAAGATGTAAAATATGACGAGGGGAAGGGAGGGAGAAATGTCAGGTCTAAGTATAACGAAGGTGAGTCATAACGACGAGGGGGGCCGAAGAAGTAGGAGCAGGCTTGTTTTTTTAAGCTTATATGTATGGCCTTTCAGATTTATTAGGAAGTAGAGGAGAACGGGTGGTGTTGGGGGAGGGGGGGGAGGGGGGGGGAGGCTGGTGTAGCTGGAAAGCCTCGAGTCTGATCTGATGACGAGACTTTGTCCCTCTTTCACCAGCGGGACGCCTCATGGAGGATACGCCGGTTGAAATGGGTGCAGGAGGGGGATGGAGGGATGGCCGGAGAAGATGAAGAGAACAACAGGTGCACTATGCCGGAGGGTAGGAGAGGGGGAGGGGAGGTGGGGGGAGGGGGGGGGGGGAGGGGGGTGAAGGAGCCGCGGCGAACAGCGGAGCACGGGGTTAAGGGCGAGGGCGCAGCGTAGCCGGCGGGGGAGGAAGGGGGAGAGCGAGAGGGGAGGGTAAGGGAAGGACGGGGGAGCGATGGAGGGGTGGTGGGGGTGGTGGGGGTGGTGGGGGGGGCGTGGCGGGGGGTCGAGGTGTGAGCCTGGCAGGGTTCACGAGTCACAGGACCCTCGCTGGGGTCACTATCTGATGTGCAATCCTTTCTTTTTCCGGCTCTCTGACCATGCCTCACTTTCCTCCTCTCCTCTAATTCTCTCTCTTTTACTTTCCCGAGTTTTTCTCCTCTTTCCTCTCCTCTTTCCTCTCCTCTCCTCTCCTCTCTCCTCTCCACACTTGTTCCCTAACCCCTAAGCCCATAACCTTAAAGCTGCACCAGGCAATTTCACATGTCGGTGGCCGCAAACGGCAGCGAGAGGTAACTGAATTTTGACTGCGATTGTCAGAGCTGTAATGCCCAGAAACCAGGTAACATGACGTCAGTGAACTACATTTCCTCTTCTTAGTGTCTGGTAAGTGTGTGTGTGTGTGTGTGTGTGTGTGTGTGGGGGGGGGGGGGTCAAGAGGTTCAGCCATCACTGAGCCCAACTTGGATTCATCACCAGTGACCACAGCTGATGCCCCGTCACTAATAATAATAATGATTACAGCCCAACTTCATGATTTATGCTGATAAGATGGGTGTATATTGCATGAAGATCTTGCCTAGTGCAGCTTTAGCCCAACACTCACCCTTACCCTGACCTCAACCTAGTCCTAATTCTATCCTGGACTCCAAACCCAAGTCCTAACCCGAGCCAAAATGGCCGCAGCTCAGAAAAATGTCCTCCCTCCGAAGGTCTAAATCTCAAACTGGCTCTTACAAGGATAGAAGTACAAGAACACACACACACACACACACACACACACACACACACCGGTCCAGTGTGGGGCATCAAGACAATGTTTTTGTGCTCCTGCTGGTTTCACCGGCGGCGACAAGCACCTGTGTGTTGTGTGCAACAAAGGTTCCTAGCAACAGTCGTCGAGGAGAGGCATCGTCAGGATGCACACCTGTTTGATCTGCCGGGACCCTCTGTGATAAGTGGCCCCAGTAACCACGGCAACCGGGATATGGGATGGATCCATGTGGTGCTATTGAATGGCCTTGGATTATAAACACACACACACACACATGGACGCACACACACACACACACACACAAACTTAGGAAAACACACATCACAGAAAGACAGACAATACACACCCACGCACACATGTACACACAGGCACATACTACACACAGGGACACACACCATCAGCACCGACAACAACAATCACACACACGCACCGAACTCGCCACTCGTACATATAATAAGGCAGAACAGCGGAACGCACCACGTCGCCTTTCACACCTACTGATTCGTAATACACTTCACACGTGGAGAAACGTGCAAAAGAACATCTCGCAATCAGCGAAAAAAAACAACATACACATAATGTTCCTCCAAACAAATCATGGAAATAAGATACTTAAAAAAGAATACTCGAAAAATACTTAAACCAGTCTAGTCAGACTCGGGTCCCTCGCTGGAGGTTTTTGGGGTAGAGAGAGATATGTGAGATATGAGACTTTTTTCTGCCATTTTATCTTTTAAGCATTATCTTATTTTCCTTTTCTTTGGCAGCCCTTTGTAAGTGCTGTTTAAATAAAACTTAGCATTTATTAGCATTGCATAGGGGAGAGAACCTGACAGCTCAGATGTCATAGGCTGTCAGAGAGCAGATTGCTAGATCCTTTCTTCTACATTTCACTGACAAGCCAATCATGACTCACAACCCGCGTGTCACGAAGAGAGAACAGCTTGAGCTAAGCAACATTATTCTGTTCAATTTTTAAAAAAAACTTCTTTCATAAGATACATTTTCTTGGCACGGCAGCCTGTTTTTTTTTTTTTTTCACGAGGAAAAACATTTTAGCTCGAGCGCCACTGTGGCCTTGGAAAAAAAACTAAAAAAACCCAGTCTCGGTTCAACACCGGTGCATATGTTCTTTCTTTGGAGGGAAGCAGTCTGCCCTGTGTTTCCATGAGAAAGGAGCCATAGACTGAGAGAGATACTAACAACAAAAGCGCCATAGCTGGGAATCAAATGTCAAACCGTACGAGGAGATTTAATACGCGGGTTTGAGAATCAGCCGGCGTGTCCGTCAGCCACGGTTTGATCTCTTCATACTCTAAATAGAAGATGTCTGCTGCTCGTCGGTCCGTTTTCCTCCTCCAACACAGGGTTTTTTTTTTCCGCCAAGTCGAAAACGAGAGTTATATTCATCAGTGGTTGTTGTTTTCCATCTACAACCAATGATAATTATGAAACTCGACCATCTGTCAGTCCAGTGTCTCTCAGTTTAACTCAGTGATTACATTTTCTGTTCAGACTGTTCTGCTGCCCAGAAAATACATCTACTGACTGAAAAACACCTGAAAACAATTCTGAAACACACCCTGACAAAAACCCACATTTGAAAAGCACGTTTTCACATGTGTACATTGATGTCAAATTAGATTTCTTTTTTTTTTCACATGTTAAAATTGACCTACGTAGGGAGTCCTGGTGGCATCTTTCATGTCTCGCTCTGGTGAAGCCATTTAAAATGAAAGAAAGCTTTTACATTTGCAAACATCGGTTTGTTTGTGGAATAAACAGGAGGAGGAACTGGGAAGCTAAAATCCAGGAAAAAATACATCACAGTACTGGACACGCTGGTTTGATTGACAGGTGATCTCTGGAAGGGGAGGAAGGAAAGGAGGTTTTCACAAATGTGACATCACATTATGTGGTATCAATAAATTGGATTGGTATTGGCTGATTTTCTCATAAAAATAAATCTAATATTGGCTAAAGAAAATCCCCAGCCTACCTTATATGGTGAATCACTGAGTGCAGCTGTACTGACAAGCCTGTTGCTGCTGGACTCTCCCTCCCTCCCTCCCTCCCTCCCTCCCTCTTGTTTTCTCTCTCTCATCCTCAAGTGAACCCCCTCCCCTCCCCTCCATCCCCTCCCCCTCTCCTCTTCTCTACTTTCCTCTCGTCACCATCCAGCGAATGAAAAGGCCACATCAAACAATGGGTTTAGCCTGCGCCGTACGTAGACGCTGGGGGGGAGGGATATCACGCACGGAGGAAGCTGGGGAGGTGCGGGGAGGAGGAGGGGAGGAGGGGAGGAGGGGAGGAGGGGAGGAGGGGAGGAGGGGAGGAGGCGAGAGAAGGAGGCAGCTCTGCTGGAGTGGTGGAAAGGAAGCTGCAACAGCTGGCGGGATAGGGGTAAACAAGAGAATGAAGTAGAGGTGCAGCTATAGGCGCAGGGAAATGTCGGAGGTATTTGAAAGGGGGATGGGGAAATGGAAGAATGGGAGGAGGGTGAAGGGGGAGGTGGAAGGGTGGGGGGAGGACCAGGTGTAGGGAGGCAGGGGGGATGGAGATGATGGATGGAAAGAATAATGTGGTGTAGAGAATTTACACTTTGGCCCTCTTGTATATCGGCACATAACTACATTTCCCCTTGGAGATCTCATCAGATCTACTGCACCACCATCCTCAGCCTGGCAGGAGAACCGTAGGTGTGAGGACAGGCTGCCAGGGGAGAGGGCAGGAGGTGCTGGAGGACAGGAGGTGCTGGAGGTACATGAAGACAGGAGGTGCTGGAGGAGAGGAAGTACAGGAGGTACATGAAGACAGGAGGTGCATGAGGACAGGAGGACAAGGGGTGCAGGAGGACAGGAGGTGCAGGAGGACAGGAGGACAAGGGGTGCAGGAGGACAGAAGGTGCAGGAGGACAGGAGGTGCAGGAGGACAGGAGGTGCAGGGGGACAGGAGGTGTAGGAGGACAGGAGGTGTAGGGGGACAGGAGGTGCAGGAGGAACATGAGGAGAGGAGGTGCAAGAGGACAGGATGTACATGAGGACAGGAGGACAGGAAGTACATGATGACATGATGACATGAGGACATGAGGACAGGAGGTGCAAGAGGTACATGAGGAGAGGAGGACAGGAGGTGCAAGAGGTACATGAGGACAGGAGGACAGGAGGTGCAAGAGGTACATGAGGAGAGGAGGTGCAAGAGGACAGGATGTACATGAGGACAGGAGGACAGGAGTTGCAAGAGGAAAGGAGGACAGGATTACAGGAGGTACAGGAGGATAGGAGGTGCATGAGGATAAGAGGTACATGATGACATGATGACATGAGGACAGGAGGACAGGAGGACAGGAGGTACAGGAGGACAGAAGGACAAGAGGAAAGGAGGACAGGAGGACAGGAGGAACAGGAGGTGCAGGAGGACAGGAGGACAGGAGGTGCAGGAGGACAGGAGGACAGGAGGACATGAGGACAGGAGGACAAGAGGAAAGGAGGACAGGAGGACAGGAGGACAGGAGGACATGAGGACATGAGGACATGAGGACATGAGGACATGAGGACAGGAGGACAGGAGGTACAGGAGGACAGAAGGACAAGAGGAAAGGAGGACAGGAGGACAGGAGGAACAGGAGGTGCAGGAGGACAAGAGGACAAGAGGACAGGAGGTACAGGAGGTACAGGAGGACAAGAGGACAGGAGGACAGGAGGACAGGAGGACAGGAGGTACAGGAGGTACAGGAGTGACAGAGGACAAGAGGACAGGAGGTACAGGAGGTACAGGAGGACAAGAGGACAGGAGGACAAGAGGACAGGAGGTGCAGGAGGAGCAGAGGGGGGCCGTAATGGGAGAGTCTCCCACCAGCACTGTCACAACCACACGCTCCGCCGCTGTTGCCGCTGATTGTGATTGCTGTCCAAACAAGCCCGACAGCTGCCACAAACATTTCCTGCTTAATGTGACACACACACACACACACGTGCACTCACATACATACACACACACACACACACGCGCGTGCACACACACACACACACACACACACACACACACACACCGCCGTGCACGCGTGAGTGAAAGCGTACGCAAAAAGATGTCACTCTCTTGCTGTCCCGCTCTGTGGCACCCTGTCATCTTTCTATCTCCTCTCCTCCCGTCCCTGATAACGCTCTGACCACTATGATTGTCCTGCTCTCTCTGAAGGTGTGACAGCCCAATCACTCATCACATCAAGATGTTCCTGCCTTCCCCACCACAGAATACCTGCGTCCTCTATCAAAGGAGAGAGAGAGAGCGAGAGAGAGAGAGAGAGAGAGAGAGAGAGAGAGAGAGAGAGAGAGAGAGAGAGAGAGAGAGAGCAAGGATCTAAACATAATCTCTCTCTCTCTAGTACTTCCTGTAAGGCGGCAGACACCTCTGTATCCCTTTTTTCATTTTCAATAAAAAAAAAAAAAAATCACATCATTTATAAAATAGGAGCAACACAAAAGCTCACACATCCACACCACTTCCCTTTTCCTCCAGACTTGTTGCATCGCATCTGCAAGCACAAGCACACAAGGCCAGCAGCATCCCACGGTTTATCTGTCATGGACCGATCACTCCTATTGTACCGACCCGACCTGTTTTATTTGGTATCAAACACCGACGTGTGCAGCAGAGGCACAGAGCCTGCGGTTTCTAGACAATCTGCAAAAGCTGATAATGACTCGGAGCAACAAAAAAAAAAAAAAAAAAAGGGGGGGGATTAGTTATATATTCAGACCATGTTCACTCAGTAGTACATAATTCACACAGCTTGTTTTTTTTTTTCCACCCTCCACAGATAGCAACAAATCATCACAAATGCACCGAGGGCTCTCTGTTTCTCTCTCGCTCGCTCTCCTGCTGTTTTCCCTCTATTTCTGTCTTCCTCTGTCACTCTCTCTCTCTCTCTCTGTCACACACACACACACACACAAACACGTACATACACACACACACACACACACACACACACTCCTCTCTCCCACAGCAGTTGTACATTATGGAGTGGTAACCAAGCAGCATCTAATTGCAATAATTGGGGGAATGTACCGAGCGGCCTGTTTGAACACCTGTTAGCACTGAATTTCTCTCACGGCTACAGATTGTATGTGCTGTGCCGCACCATTTGGTACGTGTGTGTGTGTGTGTGTGTGTGTGTGTGTGTGTGTGTGCACACGTGGGTGTATGTATGTATCTATGTGTGTGACCGTCAGATTCTCTGTGTATTAATATGTAGGCACATGCAAATGTACATACATAACTTTGTGTGTGTGTGTGTGTGTGTGTGTGTGTGTGTGTGTGTGTGTGTGTGTGTGTGTGTGTGTAGGGGGTTATGTCCTGGCAATGCTCCAGTCTCTATTTTGACACCTCAGACCCCGCCAGAAGGAGACTGACTGCCTGTCACTGACACATCCCGTGGCAAACCACCCAGAATCATTTGGGACTTTGACAAAAAAATGGATAATATGCATGATACATTTCGGTCTTCATACTTCTCACTCTGTCACCGCCAAATCTCCTTTAACACAACTATTCACTTGGGTTTTTTTGGAGCTCACATCCGCCTAGTCCACCTGAATAACTCACCCGTATGGAAATAAAACAGCTGGCATTCAGCTGGGAAGAATGGACAGGCTGTGGAAGGATTAGAGAAATAGATCACAACATTTGCAAAAAGATAAGTCTACGATAAAAAATAAAAAAAATAAAGGGGGGGCCTACATTTAGTTTGAGGTATTCCCCTCAGTTTTGAAGCTGGTAGCCTAATGGTGTAGTTTAAATTCAGAGGGTGTAAGAAGGCTTGTTATTCTGCCTCTGATGTCCTTGCTAGTGGGCATTTGGGCAGATGTGGAGCTGTCCGCCGCTCTGGTGCTGAACCCTCCACTCGCTTCCCTCCTTGGGTGTCTCTCCCTATCGCGGCGCTTCACGACAATAATAATAATAAAAAAATGTTAAAAAAAAAAGAATCATTCCAAGGACACTAATCCAAGGATAAGCTGAAACTCTCACTGCAAAAAATCAAGTTATCTCGCTTTTCAACCCCCCTTTTTTTCATCATTTAAGACAACTACAAAAGATATATATAATATATATCAGATCTCTCTTTCTTTCTCTCTCTCTCTCTCTCTCTCTCTCTCTCTCTCTCTCTCTCTCTCTCTCTCTCTCTCTCTCTCTCTCTCTCTCTCTCGAAGGCTCCACGTGCATCCCGAGTCGGTGAACCACATGAGACGAGCCAGCTATTCATTGATTTAATTGGAGAGTTTCAACATTGAGCTGTTGTCATTTGACCCCCTGGAAGCCAATACAGGCTGCACGCGGTGTGCTGATTAGCCATCGGAGGCACCGGTGTGAGGATGTGGCCGAGCCCGCGTGCTGCGTCTACCAGGGGTCGCGAGATAAAGAACTTTTTTCAATCTAGTTATGCTGCCATTGTTATAAATGAGGAAACCATCGTCCCGGGATCAATACAGACACTTAACACAGGCTGCAGTGGGATCAAACAGAAAGCCTGAGCACCACATGCAATATATATATATCATTTTTATATTTTTTATATATTTAAAAAAAATAGATTTGGCTGTTTAGAATGGTTGAAGACCTGTTCGTTAGTGGAACGTAGCCCACAACACCCGACATGTCTTTATTATCTTGGTATGCCCCCCCCCCAGTAGGATCTAATCTATCCAGTGCTGGTAACATACCTGTTGATATCCGCAAAAGTCCGCCGCTGGCGCCGCGCTCACTGACCGGACACACATCTAAACCACGAGGAACAAGAGGGGAAAAAATGATCAGGAAAAGATCAAATTGATTAAAGCATCTCTTCGCGAAACGGTTGATTGTTTTTCAATCCCATTCCTGACATCTCCTTAACCCCACAATTTGATTTTGAACGCGTCCTCTTGCGAGTCGTCACCGGCTGGCCGCTGCTGGCTGTAACAGCCGCTTTTCTACAGGCTGAATGTTTCCACGCTTTTCTCTTTATGATCTCTATTTTAAGACCGAGCCTGTTTTAAAGGCATAACAGCTTATTGAACGGTAGGAGAGTGCGCTCCTCTCCTATAATCCCGGTGCGCCCCCTCCACTCCCTCCCTCCCTCCCTCCCTCCTCTCCTCTCCTCTCTTTCCAGCTCTATTTCTTTCTCCGAAGAGCAAAAATGAAAACTTCACGACTCGGGTCAAGGAAAAAGCTCCACTCACCTGGCTGTCAGACGGTCCCGTCCACCTCCCCGGTCGGCCGGTGTTGCTTTGGAGAGCAGTGGTGCGTCTGAAGGGGAGCCAGCCTCCGGTGCACTTCTGCCTGTGCCTTTAAAAAGACTCCATTGGTCCAATAGGAGGCCTGTCAGCCTGATGGGACCTGACGTCACCCCCCTCTCTCACCCACCCCCTCGGACCCACCCCCTCTCCCCACCCCCCATATGAACCATATCAGAAATTATACCAGCATTACTTCCTCTTCTCATCACAGAAAAAGCCTTTAATTCAATGTCTGCACAAAACTGAAGGTTTTCGTGGAACCTTCATACCATATACCCCCCCCCCCCCCCCCCCCCGCCCCCCCCCCCCCATGCTGTGTTGTTTTGTATGTCCTTTTCTGCTATTCTATGAATCTTCAATAAAAACATAATGTCCTTCCTTGTCAGTCCCCCGACCACCTCACTCAGAGCTCCCAGACGGTCATCCCACCATGCAACACGCACCAAGCAGCGTTTCTCATCTGGATTCTTCTTCTATGTTTATCTACTATGTGCGCCACCGCCTAGTTCACACCTTTCAGATCACGTTTAGCTGTACTGCCAGTCCTTGCCCGTCCTAGCTTCAGAGTAGAAGTTGCAGAGAGACCTTAATGCCTTCCAACCCTGAAATCATAACATCAACAAAGCCCACAGTGGTTCAAAATGTGGGTGTCAAACCTTCCAGAGTTGGACTTTTGAGGAATACATCATTTTATTGGGGGGGGCGATCGGCCCATTGGTGTCATGATGTGATAGTTGCCTACCATCACTCAACAGGTTTCACCGTGTTTGCTAAAATGTTAGCATGGAGCACCAAAGATCTACCGGGGACATGTGGATGATTCTGGTGTCTCTGTTCTCATCGCTTGCAGCGTAAAGTGACCAATCTCAAAAACCTGGTGTATTCCTTTAAGTCTGATCTAATGCTCTGTTGAAAAAATGAGAGTGGTCCAGTTTCAGTAGACTTATGCACACATTTTATTACAAATTTGACGATACTACACTATTCCTCTGGCTAGCACACTGCTGCATGCCCTCCTCAACATGGGGACGTTCAATCCTATATCACATTTTACACATCTTTTTCAAATGGCCCTCATAGTTTCCCAATCTCACTTGATAGAGTTATTATTTAATGTTGGATATGTTCAATCAGACTTGCATCTAAAATTGCATTATTTGTATTATGGGTCAGCATCATCATCAAAAAAAGGATTTGGTATTCAGTGCATACTGACTGCAAAGGTTATATGTGTTTTATTTGTAATTATTTATTTTTGTGTAATACACACACACACACACACACACACACACACACACACACACACACACACACACCTTAGAGAGAATCCCTTATTGAGTACCATGCTACTCTCCAGTAATAAGCGGCAGCGCTAGATTAATATCTGCACTCAATAAAGAAATTGAAAAATGATGTTACATTTCACTTGAACGTGAATTCTACCCACTTAGTGGATGACAGCTCTCTGCAGAACTCACAATCTGTCACCGTGAGTGTCTCCCTGGCAGGGTGATAGAAGAAAAGCTAGCAAAGAGGTGTATTTTCAGACACAAATGAACAATTTGTAAGGCCATTGTGTGCTGTGTTCATCATTGTGCTCCCTAATTTCCCAGACTCAGAAACCATTGTGGGAAATGCTATTGTGTTGGTGAGTGCTTGTTTTTTTTTTTGTTGTTTTTGTCTGTTTTGTGTTTTTTTTCCGTACAGCTTTTGAAATGTGTCTGTGCGCACATACATTTGTGTATGTTGATTCTGTCTTTTTGTTGCAACTTGACCCGTGCTTGTCCGTGTTTCCTTTTCAGGTACATCCGGGCCAAACCGGAACCCTACATGTGACTATAGTAGTTTGACAATTCACCATCCCCACTGCTGGGGATGGTGAATTGTCAAACGTCTATATATAACTACTATAGTCACATGTAGGGTTCCTGAATTGCGAAGGGTGACGGTGAACGGCTCGCAGTTGCCAGCTCACAAGGCTGATTGTCAGCCAGCTCTGACTCTTCCACCTGTGGTACAACTGCAGCACAAGCTTGCTACCCCGGGGGCTGACAGACAGAGAGAGAGAGAGAGAGAGAGAGAGAGAGAGAGAGAGAGAGAGAGAGAGTTCACACAACAGCTTAACAGAATGGACCGCCATGCAAAGCAACATAAGTCTCCGACATCAATCTGGTCTTCCCAGAACAGCTTTTCAACTCAGTTTCTCGGTCGGTGCGCCTGCTGCCAGTCGGATCCACACAAACGCTGTGGTTGAATTGGTTTCAGGCTGCAGTTGTCCAATTAGCCTATACTATACTGTTCTCTCCCACATCCGGCCAAGGCGTCAAACCGCACCCCTCCCTCTGCCACATACTTAAACTTAAGTGGCTGATGTGGCCATTGCAGCAGGGCCAGCATGGTCCAAAGGAGTGTTGCATCAGGACACACCTTTTGACCATCAATTGTTAACACATGCTCTAAGCATAGGGTGTCATTATGGGTGGGAAATGTTCCATGGGTTGAATTAGGGAACTAGGGAACTTGCCCCCCGTAACATTTTTTAATATTTAAAAGAATATTTTTTTTGTGTTTTTTCATGAATTTTTGCCAAACAACCAAAACCAGTCAGTAGTTTCTCAGATACACACAGCTGTGCCTTCTCTGCACTGCACCACTGCCGGTACTAGCTAGCACTGAGCGCTATAGTTATACTGCAGCTGCTTAGGTCTCGCATCACTCGCATCCAAGTCTGCTGAATGTGGTACGTTTCTGAGCTGGCTTAGCACAGCCGTTGACATTTCAGCAGCTGGGTGAGGAAACCCTCTGCTACGCTGCTAGAACCTGTACAGCTCATCTTGAAAATGAATATTTCCTTCTACCGGCAGTTTCCACCAATCGAAACATGAGACACCTGCCTCTGCAAAATGTTGCTGACAAGAAAGTAAAACTCATCACGTACAGTATCATTTTAGATTAATATTAACAGATGTATTTTTTTTAATATTGAACGCAGAACATTTTCTAAAATCGATATACGGCGTTTTGGAATGAAAGCCTTCCCCCCAGGTGTAAGGCCGTGGAAGAGGCTGACATGTATGGCTACACCTAATAAATCCTCTGCTTGCTTCGCTTTGCTTTATTTTGGCACCTTTGGTGATGAGGTGGTGATTCTGTAGGTGACGCTCTTTTATTTGTCTGTCCATCCATGCCGGCTATCGCTGCTCCAGCTAGCTACCCAGTTCTTCTTCTATTTGTTCAAAACAATCCGCTGTTGCTGCTGCCAGAAACGTAAAACGCACAGGAGTTTTAGCTTTCATGAACTGGCTCGAGGTTAAATCACTGTTGTACGGTATCAAGTGGTGATGGAGAGATTTCTAAAGACTGCTGGGGGAAAAATGAATGAAAATCTAAATTGGGCTGAAAGGATGAAAGTCAAACCAAGTAAACAAAGGAGCATATGGAAGCTTAAGGAACCATGGGAGGATGCAGTAGATGAGGCACATGGAAGGAAATCGTCAAGATATTCTGAGCTGGCACCAGGATAGTTAGGGTTCAGGGTTAGCAGCTCAATCACGCTCAATGAATAAATGAAACATCGGTGAAGGAAGGTGCCCACTTGCGTCTTTCATCACATATATTGCATTGCTTTAAATCTCTCAATTTGTTAGGAATTACATGATAAATATAATGCACACTTGACTGAACACATCCAGAGGAATCAAAACATGTAATGCGACATGTTGGAGGAAGATCCCAATCAGCTTGTTGACCCCCAAAAAAGTCTCTAAATTACAGAAATACATTTTGACAGACTGTCATATATCCATCGAGCTCCAATAAGACAGACTTTGAACGTACATACTTCATACACTATAATTCTGCCCCAGTCTATATAAAGGGTCCTGTAAGCATGGCAACCATCTCACACACACACACACACACACACACACACACACACACAGACATATGCACACAGATCACCAGGTACGCACACCTACACTGCCAGATACACAAACACACAAAAAATGCCCACGCACACCTACACATGCACACACACACACACACCACACATCAGCTAGGTACACACACACCCATATAGACGAGCAAAAACATGCCCATCCACACACACACACACACACACACACACACGCACACACACACATATATACATACACGTCCTTGTATCCTTATGAGGATCTTCAATTGACTACATACTAGGGGTGGGTGATATGACTAAAAATCAATATCGTGATTATTTAAAACTTTTGCCTCGATTACGATTAATGAACGATTATTGTATTTGTTTTGTTTTATTTTGAAATTTGTTTTATTTTGAAATGACCGGATGCTCACATTCGCTCGCGGCTCAAACGGTCCAAACCTGTCTGAACACGTCGTTACTGAATACCACCTAGTATTTTTTAAGGGGACAGTTCATGAACGCAGTATTGGGGAAAGTATTTGGCCCGTTCATTCGCGGGAAAGTGATGTTATGTCTGATGCACACACACACACACACACACACACACACATACACACACTGGTTGCTTTGCTAACTGGCGCTTCTAGACGTTCCTCGTTCTTGTCGCCTAAATAACAATCGAAATGAACGATTTTGAAAATTTGCCACGATTACGTCATTAAATCGCGATTACGATTATAAACACGATTATCGCCCACCCCTACTACATATATTTCCTAATCTTTACCCTAACCTCAATCTAAACCTAATCCCAAATTTAACCTTTAGCCTTAACCCAACTCACTCACTAACTAACTAACTAACTAACCAAGGTAAAACTCAAACTGCAAGAACACACACACACACACACACACGAGTAAGCATGTAAACATCTACAAACACACACACACACACACACACACACACACACACACACACACACACACACACACGTCCTTGTATCCTTATGAGGATCTTCAATTGACTACATACATTTCCTAATCCTTACCCTTACCCTAACCTCAACCTCAACCTCAACCTCAACCTAATCCCAATCCCTTTAGCTAACTAACTAACTAACTAACTAACTAACTACCTAACTAACTAACTAACTAACTAACTAACTAACCTTAACCTTAACCCTAAACCCAATTCCTAACCCATTAACTAACTCCCAAGGTAAAACTCAAACTGCAAGAACACACACACACACACAGACACACGAGTAAGCATGTAAACACACACACACACACACACACACACACACACACACAATCATAGACGTCCTGATGTTTTTAATCAGCAGTGGGCCCCACCCTGCCAGATAAGAGTCTGGTTACCTGTCTGACAGAGCAGAGTCCCTGGGCAGATGGTCCTATCAGTGTTGGGTAAACCAGCGGCCAGCCCAGCCGTGTTTGGCTTAACGGCCTATAAGTAATTCATTATGTTCACTGAGAAGGAGCATCTGTCGACCCCTCGGTCCTGGAGACACACGCACACACACACACACACACACACACACACACGCGCACAATTATGCATACATGCATAGATAAACATACTTACCTGACATGCACGCACACACGCACGCACGCACACACACACACACACGCACACAGCTTTCAAACTCATTTCTAGTGGGCATTGCAGGTGGCTGGAGGAAGAGGAGAGGTCTTTGTTCCATGTGAGCTGCTCTGATCAGATAACCACCTTTGATCTTAGTTAATACTCACTAAGAACTCATTTACCTGCCCGCTAACGCAAAGCGGGGTCTTCTCCGAGAGGAAGCGCGGGGCGAGAGAGAGAGAGAGAGAGAGAGAGAAAGAGAGAGAGATGATGATTATGATGATGTCCAGAAAAAGGAGAGAATCAGAGAAAGACAGAGAGAGAGAGAGAGCAGCAAAACAGCAGCACGATGGTACAAGAAGCTCAACAGGAGGTTCAAAACAAACATGAAACTAATGATTCACTTATTCACTTTATGAAATGAAGTCACTTGTTGCAATAAAACCTCTCTTTTCATTTTTCCTTGTCAGTCGTCAAACAAGTTCATATCAGTCTACAAACATTGCATTTCTTTAAGCGTGACTCATAACACCTATAACACCAGACTGTCTAAGGACTGTTGTGGTCATGAAAACGTCCTAATTTGAGAAATTACTTTTATTGGAGTTGGATACACACACACACACACACACACACACACACACACACACACACACACACACAATTTAGGAATTTAGTAAACACCTTAGTAATGCTGGCGACATCACATTTACATGACATTTAATCTGAACCAAAAAAAACTGCTTTGATGACTTGATACAAAATACAAAATTAAAAGAGTATTTTTACCCACTTGACATTTGATTCCAACATAATAGATCATATGACATAACGTCATTTGAGAAATGTTTTGTTATTCAGTGCCATTCATCTAAAAAAAACATTTTTTCAAATTCAGACGGCCTATTATTAAACTTTTATTTTGTGTTTTGTATTTTTGAACACAGAAATCACAATGGACAGTAACTTCAAACAGACGGTTTATGAACAGCAAGCCTTTTCATGGAACATATTAAACACACACACACACATACGCACACACACACACTAACAGGCTGTGATAATGTTAGTGTAGCATAGGCTAGTGTGCCAATTATCAGACTTATAAATTTAAAAAAATAAAACTATCACTTCCCAAATGGCTTTTTTCTTTTTCTTTTACTGTACTATGTTATGGAGCTAAAGCTTCACATTCACACCTTGTTTCAATCCACCTGCTGTCTGACGGCTTTTTGTAACCTCAAAACAGCGATTCACATTCATCCTTCAGTGCGCTAGCTACATATGAAACATATGAAATCAAACATAATTGCTCAGCAGCCAGAAGGAATAAGAGCGATCAGAATACTTCAGTTCTGCTGTGTAAGGCGTATGAGCAGGTGGCTGCTGCAGCGCTGGGGCAGGACAGCCGCGGTGAACTGTACTGTCACGCTGCAACATGCGTAACCCGACTTATTTGTAATGGAGTTAATGTTGCAACATGACAGAGTTACTTTTACAAGTAACATTTCCAAATACTGCCAGCGGCTGATGGACATGTTCTTAAAGCACGGGTGTTTCCTCCATTCAGCACTCTGCCGAAGAAGTAATAACAGAAAAGTGGCCATCACTCTGCTTTTCAGCACACACTCTCAAATGGCAGAAATTACAGGCCTGCTCCGGCTCCGGCTGCTGAGCCCGGCTCTAATGTGTACTGCCGCTCAGTCCCCCACTGAGGCCATTCGCCTCCCGACTGGAGGGGGAATGTGAGAGGGTAGCGAGGCAAGTTCAGCTGACCTCTTTTGAGAAGAAAAATGGCAAAAATAATTTTGTCCCTAACTTCTCATCTGCCGCTGCTAACCTGAGAGAGGGGAAAGGTTGACCCTGCGGAAAAGGACTGGCATTGTCCTGCTCACTCACAATACTCTCTCTTTGCTCTCTGAGTCTCCCTACCCCGGCGCTCTGTCACACACACACACACACACACACACACACACACACACACACACACACACACAATAAAGTCTCTGCTTTTATTTCCATCAAGTGAAAGCCCCGGAGAGTGGGGACTACAGGAGTAAGTCAATAGCAGGTAAAACACAATGCCTAAAACTGGGACAGGAGTCTGAAGATGATATAGTATAAATATATAAATAATTGTAATTGTGAAATGGCAATTTTCTGCTGTTTGCCATGATCAAGAGAAAGGAATGGATAATTGAAATTTTTCACATTACATAAGCATGTGCACACACACACACACACACACACACACACGCAAAACCCACCCGGCGACACACACACACACACACACACACACACACAGAGCAGACAAACAAGCGCATTGGCTGTAGCGTCTCCGCGGTCCGTCCTTCCCCCTGGTAACCCACATCTAAAATTACGCCTCACTTGAAGAAAATTGAAATTGAAAATGTGGAACATTTAGCAGGAGGGTTCCCTTATAACCAATTAACACAGGAGCCGGGATGCGGCTCGGCAAGGCCGGGCCGGGTTATTTTCCAGCTAAATAAATAACACGGGGTTGTAGAAAACATTTGCGCGATTAATCAAAAGATCCATATTTTTTTTTTTTCCTTCATTTTGAAAAAATAATGATGCTTCAAGCCAAAATGAGGGGCACGCTGTTATGGCTATCTGGTAACCCATGGCGATGTCAGACTTGGTAGCTGGACCAAAATCATAGAGTGAAGCCCGTTGTTGGAACAGACAAACAGCAACAAAAAGCACCACTGCAGTGTGTGTGTGTGTGTGTGTGTGTGTGTGTGTGTGTGTGTGTGTGAGACCGAGAGAGGCTTAAACCTATGACCCTGTGTCTTGTGCATGTCTGAATGTGATGTGACTTGTGTGAATAGTGAAATTTCCTTTGCTAACAACCGTTGTCTCTCATCCTTGACCCGTGCCCTCTTGCTGCTCCCAGTCTGACGGTTCATCAGCGTTCTTGGTGGAAAATATCAAAGGTTGTTTTTTGGGGGATTTTGTTTTTTTTGCCAGCTTAAATCTACTGCTGGATTTCAATTGACTTTTACAGCAAGGAGAATTAAAGAAACATAGACCGAGCGCACTCACACACACACACACACACACACACACACACTCTGGCTAACACACAGCCGAAGGACAGCCTTTTCCCTCTCAACTTTCCCTTTTTCTCGCAGTCCAGCAGCGCAGCACACTTTGAGGCACCGGGGAAACTGGCAAACCGGCCTGCCATAATGGATTTGTGATCACTGTAATTTCTCAGAGAAAAGTAGAAATCATCCACTTTCACAAAGACATGAAAAGTTCAGCTGCATAAGGAATGGAGAGGTACAGTGTCAAAATGTTCTATTGTGCTCCGAAATTAGACTGGATCGAAAAGTTAAAAGCTTTTGCTAAATGCCAAACACAACTGTCTTTGCAAAAAAAAAAAAAAAAAGACAGAGAAAATGATAAAACAGTGTATTCCTATTTGCTCCCCGTGCTTTGAATAACCTTTTCAAAGTGCATTGTGTATAGGAATTTGATGAAGTCAATGAATTGCTCTACTTTTCATCCAGTTGTCCTTTAACGGGGATGCTGCTTTACAAATCTCCGTCCGTTGTAATGATGATAATAACGGCAATCGTAGACTTTGCACTGTCTGCCTCCGTTATTTACTGTTCCAAAACAGGGTGTCACAGAGCCGCCGCCTTCCTCTCTCTCTCTCTCTCTCTCTCTCTCTCTCTCTCTCTCTCTCTCTCTCTCTCTCTCTCTCTCTCTCTCTCTGCTCTCGCTTTCGTTTTTTTAAAAGGCTTGCATGAAAGGGACGTGAAAGTCCCAGAAGAACATTGGACATTAGAATTGAATAAGCATATACTTAAGATGCTGGCAGTTGGTTGTAAGTGCCTTGCTGGACGGCGTATTTTTCAGAGAAGTTCCACGTCAGACGGGGGGTTAAAGGTTAAAAGGTTAAAAAGTCAAATTTCTGCTCGCTGTTTCATCTGGGGGAAGAATAGATGCTGTCCACTTTGGTCTGTGAAATACAGACGGCACAGCAGGAAAGCTGATTTTAAATAAGCGCTGTTTCTTCTGACAGACGGGCTAACAACACCCAGCCACAGACTCTCCATCTCCGGCTCTACTTTGTACTCTGATGCTAAAAGCTGAGGCGAGGGTCCGGTGCAGTGTGTAGTTTATTAGAGGGAAAGTGGAGGGTAGGATATACTTTTTATTTCGAATTACTCCTATTAAGGTTATTGCGGGGCCACATAAACACCTGCGTGCACGTGCGCACCGGCACACACACACACACACCTAATTCTGAACCGCAGGCCTAACATGACAGGTACCACATGAACACATGCGTAAATGAACACACACACACACACACACACACACACACACAAAGACAAAGACACACAAAGATACATAGATACACACACACATATCTTGAAGTAGAGGCTTAATCAGGCATCGTTGAAAGGGAAAATGCCATTAGATTTTGAAGTGGATAATTTCACACCCTTTCCTCCATTCATTTCTTCGTTTTTCTTTTTAAAACTGGCCTTTCATGCCCCCTGCATGTGCTTTTATGGAAAATTACAACATTTAAGATAGACTCTTTCATCAGGGATAATTGCACAAAGAACCATTAGCAGTTTTCCAAGACCAAGGTGCTGTGAGCATTTCTCTTTTTCTTTTCATAATGTTATTTTAGATCCTTAAGACGAGGCTTCAGAAAAAAAAGGGTATAATCATAATTTAATTATCTGTCATTATGGGGAGCAAAGTGCAGGTCATCTGGGGTTCAGCTATGCTACATGCTGTTGTAAACAAATCAATTAAATAAGAAATAGGCTAAACAAACAAGACAGTTATGTACACTGTAGGCACAATGATGGAGTGTGTGTTTTTCCCCCTGTCAGTTTAGATGAACCAAATACAATCGACTTTGAAGTTTGCTAGCACACTTGACCTGCAAAGCCACACACTGACAGTGAAATGCCATTTAAGTAAATTCAACAGGTGTAAACAAGGCCCATGTGTGGCTATTGCGCTGGTTTGCTCAGAAAAGATAATTTGATTACTTTTGAGTTACTTTTAGGTTACCATCATCATCAGCCGATATGAAACATTATTTTAAGATGTGTACATGTATGTTTGTGTCTGTAATCTCAGAACCTGACAGCCTTTTCTATTCTATGTTTTGAGTAATTTAATAAGTAAACATTATTTCAAATATATGTAACATGATTGCTATGTGTTTTAGTGTAACTGTGGTCAGATTGTAATCCCATTACATGTCATACCACACGGCTAAACTTGCAACATTATCTGATTTTAGTACAATAGTTGTCAGTAGTTTATGTCATTCCTCAATTTCATTTGATTATTTGATACAGTCAGACAATCGGGGGATAAAATAGCTTTATGTGTACATGCTGCAATACATTTCTAACCAGAAGAGGTGATGGTGGCGCTGTTCGAAACAACAGAAGTTAAGCTCCAGTCAACACCACCGAGTTCAGTGCTACTGTCTTCTTCTGCTGTTCCTGTACGGTTCACTCACAACAAAAATAACGGCTCTTTGACACGTTTTCCAAACACTTACTGCGGTCGGAGACTCGGAGAAATGTGATAGGTTATACTTTTGTACTTTGAAGAATAAACGAAGCCGGACATTTCCGAATACCTGAGGCGCAAGCTAGCGAACATTAGCTAATTTACCTAGCTCGTCAAAAAGTCAACTGGACACGCTAGCTGATTCAGCTGAACTTGAGAGAACTCCCTGGATAGCGGGTTAGGTAACTTTCTAAAGAAACAAGTGAGTAACCAGCTTATTCTATCAGATGCGTGGTGATATGATTACCTAGTAAGCTAGCTAGTTGTTGCCAACGTATGTTAGCTATCGATATACGTTTTATACCTCTGACCTAACCAGACCCAGTGAACTAACCAGACCAACAGCGCGTCATAACGACAGAACACTCAGAAGGATGGCGCATTGATTCATATCATCGTTTCTCCTCTTCTCTTGTCCCGCTCTCTCTCCACATGAAGCTCCCAATTGAAACCTATAGAGTCTTCTCTGTCATCTCATTCTCTCTCAAATTATGGATCTGTACCCCAGATGTATCATACGTCTGTTGCTTTTGGTTCCCCACATAACGAGTGCCAGTGTCCCGTTTGAGCTCCCAGACACAGGCTACGGAGCACTCTGGGAGTTAAGCATCCATTTATCCATTTATTTACCTTTTGTTGAAGCACCAGCCCAGCTAAATGGTCTGCTTGGACCCTGGATGCGTGTTCATCTGATCTGTTAACTGATTGGCTTTGTTTCTCTCTCTCCCTTCCCACTTGTCCCCAAAAGCAAAGTAACAGAATTGTGCCTGTGATGTAGCCCTACCACCATACCTATCTAACAACCTACCGAGGAGGTGGTGCGGTCTGTCGTCTAATCAGAACCATGAATGAGGACACCCCGACCTTGAAGCCCAGGCGGATCCAGAATCAGAACGTGGTCCACCGCCTTGAGAGGCGTAGGATCTGCTCGGGCCAGGGCCGGGGCCAACTGGTATCGAGTGCGCTGCTTCCACCAGAACCTGTTCCCCAATTTCACTGTGGTCAACGTGGAGAAGCCGCCCTGCTTCCTCAGGAAGTTCTCACCAGACGGACGATGCTTCATCGCCTTCTCTTCCGACCAGACCTCTCTGGAGGTAAGAGGAGAGAAACTAAATTGTAACAATTATGCTGGGGTTTTTTTTCTTAATTGGATAGAACACAGTGTGGAATGATAAGAAAGATGGGAGAGATAAAGCGGATAATATGCAACAAAGGCAATGCTGCAGCTGCAGCTTCCAAAAAAGACAGTTTTTGGAATAATAAAAGTAGTGCAAGCAAATGGAAAAGTATAAAAATGACTGTTGTGTTACGTGGATTCTCTTGCTCCAGATCTATGAATACCAAGGCTGCCAGGCAGCTCAGGACCTGCTAAGAGGGCAAGAGGGGGAGACCCTTTCGACGGCCAATGACCAGCGCTCCCTCAACATCCGCGGCCGCCTGTTTGAGCGCTTCTTCTCCTTGCTCCATGTCACCAACGTGGCCTCCAACGGAGAACACCTGAACCGGGAGTGCAGCCTCTTCACGGACGACTGCCGCTATGTCATCGTTGGGTCGGCTGTGTACGTCCCTGAAGAGCCGCCTCCATACTTCTTTGAGGTAATGACACCCACCGCACCACATCTTCACCCTTAACTCTAAACAGTACTGTTATCTTGTACAGTGCTTGTTCAATGCTCCATATGCTTTACATAGTTCTATAGTTATAGTGTTTGGTAGGAATATGAACTGTAAAACACAACCAGAAGTAGTTTTAAAAACTAAGCAGTCATTTATTTACTCTGTTTTCAGTGATTACTAGCCGGATAACCTACCAACCATATTTTTCCTCCCGCCAGGTATACCGTAACAACGAGTCGGTGACTCCCAATCCTCGGTCTCCTCTAGAAGACTACTCCCTCCACATAATCGACCTCCACACGGGCCGGCTGTGTGACACCAGGTCTTTTAAGTGTGACAAGATCATCCTGTCCCACAACCAGGGCCTCTACCTCTACAGGAACATCCTGGCTGTTCTGTCTGTGCAGCAGCAGACCATACATGTCTTTCAGGTGAACAGATTTTGCCATTCAAGGGGCTGGGTTTTACCATGGTGGTGGTGGTAAACTGTACAGTTGAATTTCAGTGTGCGGTCTGGTACCTGATGGGGTGTGAAATTGTCTCTGATCTTGATATGTGGACTAAACAATGTAATAAGGCAATCAGGCCAAGTATTTATAGTGTACTGAAACCTCTGGTGGTGTCTTTTTCCTTATATCCCCTCATCTCTTTCTCCTCTCCCCCCTTCAGGTGACTCCAGAGGGGACGTTTCTAGATGTAAGGACTATAGGTCGGTTCTGTTATGAGGACGACCTCCTGACCCTGTCGGCAGTTTACTCGGAGGCTCAGGCCGAGGGTCAGCCCGGCTTCCCCCGCCTCTACACCGACAAAACCATCAACTCCCTCAAACACAGACTGCTGGTCTACCTCTGGAGGAGGGCCGAGCAGGACGGCAGCGCTACCGCCAAGAGGAGGTGTGCAACTTATTCTCAATCTGTTTGTTATTTGCTGTTGCTAATAATATTCAGTGTTTCCAACACGTCGGCAGTTCACAGCAGGAGGTGGGACTGTATTGTTGACATTTAATTTAGCGAGACCAGCATCTCATATTTTGCAGGCACTAAAGTGTCACTGTTATACTGCCATCTGATTATTGCTTTAGCAACAAATCATGTACACTGTGTTTCACCTTGTGTCGGCATAGACACAATGAATTAGGGCAGTGGTGTCCAATCATGTGCCATGGAGGGCCGAGAGTCTGCAGGTTTTCCCTCCAACCAAAGACGACAGCAGGTGATTTCACTGATTAACACACCTTCAACCAGAGAGGAGGGGCTAATCAGTGAAATCACCTGCTGTCGTCTTTGGTTGGAGGGAAAACCTGGACAACAATATACATTTAAAAAAAAATACTATTTACCTAGCTGGGCTGCCCAAATATTAACATTATATAGGAAACACTGATGATGATAATAATGTGATGTTACAGCTAGTTGGACTGTCTTCAAGTTTTGTCATGCATTCATTCAGTTTATGAGGCAACACTTTAAATTAGTGATTAGTAGGTTTATGGCTAAAATTAATTAAATAATGTAGTTTGGATACTTTTATCCAAGCATATGTTTTTAGTATGATATACAATGATAACACTAATGCTACTTAAAAATAGTAAAAAAAAAAATAAAAAAAAAAGGTAATAATGATATAACTATACATAAGAGCACCAGAAGGGTATAACTGTAATACAGTATAATGTTATTGATCTATAGTTTGTCAAATAAAGATATATGGTTCTGTAGTGTAATTGTATATTTTGAATTGGCTGCTCAGTCTAAAAAGCACCCCTTTCATTTTTGAAAAGCTAGCCTAAAAACCATTCCATCGAAGATTATATTTACGTTGGATCTTGTTCTAAGGATACACTCACTTCACCTAGCTCTCTACACGTTTGTGGCGTTGTCAGGTTCTTCCAGTTCTTCGACCAGCTGAGGAAGTTGAGGATGTGGAAGATGCAGCTGTTGGATGAGCATCACCTCTTCATTAAATATACCAGTGAGGACGTGGTCACACTCAGAGTCACCGACCCCTCACAGGTAGACACACACACACACACACACACACACACACACACACACACAAACACACACACTCTAACATACAGATCTCAATCTAAATTCCTCCCTCAGTTCTCTCTCTTTCTTTCCTTCCCTCTCTCCTATCTTTTTCGTTTGCGGTGCATAATCAAGATGCCTTTGCAGGTCTCCAAGGACACGGTTTTTCCTGCAACAAGTATAAATTCTGTACAGCTCTGTACAGTGCGTTCATGGCGATGACATGGACCTAATAAATTATAATTTAATTTGAATGTGATCTCAGCTCTCTGGCTCCCTAGTTGATCAGCTGCCTTCATCTCTTCTATGGAAAATATAGAAACACCTTATAGTGTATTACATGCATACGTACAGCGCACAAAACACACAAGCAAGTCTACATCAGAATTTCTGAAGGTTTTGGAACGGCCTAGTCAAAGTCCAGACCTAAACCCAATTGAGGTGCAGTAGCAGGACCTGTTCATGCTCGAAAACCCACAAATGTTCCTGAATTGAAGCAATTCTGCATGGAAGAGTGGGCTACAATTCCTCCACGGTGGTCTGATCATGAACTACAGGAAGCGTTAGGTTGCAGTTGTTGCAGCTAAAGGTGGTGCAACCAGTTATTGAGTGTAAGGGGGCAATTACTTTTTCACACAGAGGCAATGAAAGGTGTTGGAAAACGTGGTTCATTAAATAAATGAAAAAAATGTTTGTGTTGTTCACTCAGGTTCCTTTTATCTATTATTAGATTTTGATTGAATATCTGAAAACATTCAGTGTCAAAAATAAATAAATAAAATAAAATGCTAGCATTTGTCATACCATCATCAAAAGATGTTATTTTTTTAACCATGTGTCCAGGTATAGAAGAATGACTATGGCCTTGGTTAAAACAATCCTACATGACGGATTGTTCCTACCAGGTGACGCTGAGAGGGACTGTGTCAGAACCACGCAGGCTCACTACTGGGGTTCCGCAAGGCTCGGTTCTAGGTCCTCTCCTCTTTTCCCTCTACACAACATCTCTTGGTTCTGTTATCCATTCACACGACTTTTCCTACCACTGCTATGCAGATGAGACCCAGCTGATCCTGTCATTTCCCCACACACAAGTGGAGGCACGCATTGCTGCATGTCTGGCAGTCATCTCGGAGTGGATGTTGATGCACCACCTGAAGCTCGACCTGGACAAGACTGAGCTGGTGTTGCTCCCGGGGAAGGGACTGTCCGCACCGAGACCTGGCCATCACCATTGATCATGCTGTGGTGACGTCAACTCGGACTGCGAGGAATCTGGGTGTGACCCTGGACGACCAACTGTCGTCTCGGCAAACATCGCATCAGTGACACGCTCCTGCAGATTCCTCCTCTACAGCATCAGGAGGATTCACCCCTTCCTCACTGACAAGGCAGCGCAGGTGCTCATCCAGGCTCTTGTCATCTCCCGCCTGGACTACTGCAACTCCCTCCTTGCTGGTGCCCCGGCGTCGGCCATCAGACCTCTGGAGCTTGTTCAGAAAGCTGCAGCTCGACTGGTGTTCAACCGCCCCAAGTTCTCCCATACAACTACCCTTCTCTGTTCTCTACACTGGCTCCCTGTAGTAGCTTGCATCCAGTTCAAGACCCTGGTGCTAGCCTACAGGGCAGTGAAAGGAACAGCTCCTTCTTACCTCCAGGCTATGGTCAAGCCTTACACCCCTGCCCGACCACTTCACTCTGCTGCTTCGAGGCGACTGGTTGCCCCGTCGCTCAGAGGTCCCTGTGGCCGATCTACACGGTCACGGCTTTTCTCTGTCCTGGCCCCACAGTGGTGGAATGAACTCCCCACTGATGTCAGGACAGCAGAGACGCTGCCCATCTTTCGCCGCAGGCTGAAAACCCACCTCTTCAGGAAACACTACCCTGACCCTTCCTCTTCAGGAAACACTACCCTGACCCTTCCTCTTCAGGAAACACTACCCTGACCCTTCCTCTTCAGGAAACACTACCCTGACCCTTCCTCTTCAGGAAACACTACCCTGACCCTTCCTCTTCAGGAAACACTACCCTGACCCTTCCTCTTCAGGAAACACTACCCTGACCCTTCCTCTTCAGGAAACACTACCCTGACCCTTCCTCTTCAGGAAACACTACCCTGACCCTTCCTCCTAGCCCTGCCTATCTGTCGTCATTTATGTGCCTGAGCTCTTGTTTATTGGGTTTACTTATTTGTCTTAGCTCTTGTTTATTCGATTCTCTTATTTGTCTCATTTGTTTAAGATAAAGTAGGTTGCTAACTTGTTGCACTCTTACCTTAACACTAGTTATGCTCTTAGTTGCTTGTTTAGGAAGGAAATGCACTTACGATTTCTGGTGACTAGTAGTTTTCTTACCTACCTATGTTGAATGCACTTATTGTAAGTCGCTTTGGATAAAAGCGTCTGCTAAATGACTGTAATGTTAATGTAAGAACAAGAAAATGTTGCCTTTGTAACTGCTTTCTCTCTCCCCCTGCTTCCCTCCCTTTGTCTCCCAGCCGTCGTTCTTCGTGGTGTACAACATGGTGTCCACAGAGGTGTTGGCCGTCTTTGAGAACACGTCTGACCAGCTGCTGGAGCTGTTTGAGAATTTCTGCGACCTGTTCAGGAACGCCACGCTGCACAGCCAGGCGGTCCAGTTCCCCTGCTCGGCTTCCTCCAACAACTACGCCCGGCAGGTCCAGAGAAGGTACCGAGGAGGAGGAAGGATGAGATGAGAGAGGCAGCTCTTAGTAGAATTGGCCGTCTAGAAGCCAGGCTGGTCTTTAACGAGATTACACTGGACGACACTGACTGGGCCACATAACCAGAGCATGTGTTAATGGCAGCACATTCAGATTTTGTGGGGAAAGAAATGAGTGAAGCGATACGGATCTGCCGTTTTTGACGTGAAATAAGTGGAGGGTAGGTTTCTGGGAAGAGGAGTAACTCTAGCTGCCTTCTAGGCAGATGGTACACAGCCAAATGTCAGGGAGGAGTTGAGGATGGTAGTCAGGAAGGGAAGCAGCTTGTCAAAGTAAGGGACAAAATCCTTGGTGGAAAGAAGTGCCGGGGGTAGAAAGGATTCAGGAGAGAGGGGAACATAGATAATAGGTAGAAGCTCAGGATTGAATTTTAGAGTGATAGCAGCTGAAAAGGATGCAGGGAAGAAAGGGAGGAGATACTGAAAGTGGGAGAGAGGGGGTCATCCAACAAGCCAGATTTGTGCCACTTAGTATCAGCTGCCCGAAGCTCGATTCAGAAGGTTTCAGACAAGTGGACAGACGTGTCTAGAGGAAAGGGGACCGAGAACACCAAAGAAAGGTGAGATGGAAGATGGAGTGTGTTGATAGGGTGGGGTGAGACTAGGTTAGGTAACAGACAGGTTAGCGGTTAACAGACAGGTCCACTAGGAATTTAATTGTGTATTTGAGAACGTCGGGATTTGATCAATTATCCATTTTGCAAACGGTTGATGTATTTGATGTATTTTCCAATATGTCTCATTACATTAGCTGGTGGCTTTCAAATAGTTTTCTCCGCAGCAAGCCCAACTGTAGTGGAAACCAAAGTCATGGCATTTTACATCAATTATCAGGCTATTATCCTGACTCATCATTTTCTAACAAAGATGCTGCTGTTTAGCCTTGAATGTACCCTTGTGTGTCCGTGCCTCAGATTCAAGGACACCATAGTGAACGCGAAGTACGGCGGCCATACCGAGGCGGTGCGTCGGCTGCTGGGTCAGCTGCCTATCAGTGCCCAGTCCTACAGCAGCAGCCCTTACCTGGACCTCTCCCTCTTCAGCTACGACGACAAGTGGGTTTCGGTGATGGAGAGGCCCAAGACCTGCGGCGACCACCCTATCAGGTACCGACTCCCATCTGTGTGAGCATGAGTGAGCGTCCTGGCCAATGATGAAATCAAAAACCGCCAACAGACTAGACATAGACGTGAATGGGATGACTCTCTCACTCCCTCTCTTGTTTGTCACCAGGTTTTATGCGCGGGACTCGGGGCTGCTGAAGTTTAAGATCCAGGCGGGCCTGTTGGGCCGACCGGTGAACCACGCCGTGCGGCGCCTGGTGGCCTTCACCTTCCACCCCTTCGAACCCTTCGCCATCTCCGTCCAGCGCACCAACGCCGAGTACGTGGTCAACTTCCACATGAGGCACATCTGTGTGTGAGAGGAGGAAGATTGTGTGTGAGGACCGTGGCGAACTAAACCCTGAGAGCCTGTGGACTCTCAGGTGCTAGCAGAATCTAGGTACTCTTGGCCCTCTAACCAGCTATTGATGACAGAACAGCATCGCGTCCACGGAGAGGCACCAAACAGTCTCTCTACTGTGTCTCTCCTCCTCCTGAGGGAAATCAGAGGTGAATATCCTTTTCCTCCACTCTATCCCCGGAGGAAACCGCTGTTCCTCTTCACTTTCTCCTCCGTCAAACAGTGTCCGCTCCCCCCCCCCTCAGCGAGAAGGCAGCAATTCAGCCCTTTCCTTTCGCCTCCTCCACTTCCCCCTTCCTCCTCAGAACAAAGAGAGACCTGTAGGGAAGGGAGGCTAACACAGGTGTAAATGGAGAGGTAGAGGAAGTGATTCATGCGGGATGGAGGTGGGAACTGTAGGTAGTTGGACCTCTTAGGGGAAACAAAGATGTTTTGTCTCCCCCATTGCACACGGAAAGCTGCATCATTCATATCAGAACTGCTGATACAGCAGGCCCACAACCAGTTGTAAAAAAAAATTCTGAGGGAAATTTTATATTGTATTCTTTTTTTTTTTTTTACACATCTGTTTTAGATATTATTGGATGTATATATTTTATCTCAATAAAATGGTCTAACTCTTGCTCGCTATGTTTTTACTCGTCTTAACCAGTAGAGGATCTACAGAAAGACCTATAGCCATGCACTGTACTATATGTAATCCCTTGTGTAATACCTTGTACATCTGGGATAGCGCCACATATGAGAGATCACATTTGTCCATATTTGTGTGTGTGTGTGTGCGTCTTCACATGTGAGTCCTGGAGTAGAAACACACTTTAAAATGCAGGCATTGTTTCTTCTGGACAATGAAGTCATTGTCTGAATTTCAGTTGTACAGAAGATGATGTTGTTGTTTTTATTATGATAACAGATTGTCTTTCTCCGAGCCGAGCAGCTTGGATTACCCTCGACAATAGACGGTTGTTTGAAAAAGCATCATGCATATCGTTATGCCATTGTGCTGAAATGGTGTTACTGCAAGTTTCAATTGCGTACAGCGGGGTCTTCACATTTTGATTGGAATGCTGATCACTGTAATCTGTAATGCACTTTTTCATGGTAAGGAATACAGGTGTTTTTTCTACCCATCTCATCCAGTTGGTTCTAATTCTGGAGAGTCAAGCCCTGGACATCTGGTTGGCTCAAGTGTGATATTAAACACTCACACGCAGATCTAAATAAATCTACAAATATACAAAGTCCCTAATACATGAACAGGCACACACACACGTATATAACGGACACGAGCGAAATGCAAAAACACACTCCCAAGCAGCTGGGGTCACGGTGGTGTGGGGAGCAGGTGCTGTTCTCCTGGCTTCTGGTTACATGCACTACACTGGACCTGGGAGGTGTGTGTGTGAGTGTGTGTGTGCGAGAGAGAGAGAGAGAGCGGGGGAGGTTGAGGGAGGAGGAAAGCAGGTATTTATGGATGGATTGGGTCTGATAGGGTGAGAAGTGGGTGAAGAGAAAATGAAATGGAAATAGGGAGTGCGCTGAGGACCGATGGGGTCGGGACCCGCGAGGACAAACAAGGTTGGCGGTTTTCTTACGTTTTTTTTTTTTTTATGTGCGCGAGGTCACGGCTCGAGGAGGCCGCGTTACGTCACCGCCATTATTTTCCTCGTGTGTTTGTGTAACCTGGTGTGCGGCAACATGCTGTGTCAATCAACTAATTACAGGAAGCGCACACAGCAGGCACAAGATAGCCCTACATATAGAAAGGCGTAATGTCTGCGGCGTCCCCGTCTCTGCAAAAGAAATACACAGGATTTTGTTGAAGGCGATGCTGATCTCAGTTTTCACTAAAATAAGAGGCACAAATGTGAACCCCCCCCCCTCCACCCCGCTAAATCTACTCCTGGCAATGACATCTCACAAACTTCAGCAGATTAACTGAATCAAAGTAACAAAGTAAACAATGTAGTTTCCAGTGCTGCAGATGCAAGAGGCAAAGAAATGATATAAAACCGTGTGCTTCGCAGTACTTAGTATACATAACAAATATGTCATATCTCTCTTATTTCTGTGTATCAGATAAACCTAGAGCTCTTTCCCTGACCTTGGTTGCTACGGAAACATAACCACTCTCTGCTCGGTAACCCAGTCTCTTCTAATTGCTGTTGTCTTGGCAACGGTGCAACCAATGTAATCCAGAAAAGGCCACAATCCTAAGTGTTTCCTGTTGCAGCGCTCGCTCCCTCAGAGCAGACTCTCAACACACACACACACACACACACACACACACACTCAGATCATGCAACAGTAACCTCCAAAAATGTAAGAACAAGTGGGACACAGTGTAATGTTCTCGCTTTGGAGGACAAATTCATCAGCCGTGAAGCCGAGTACCAGCAGCCAGCTTGGACGAGGTGAACAGCTACATAGTGACAGCACGTCTGGAGCAAGTAATGGTAACAAGCAGACGATGCCAAACGCTGACAAATTACCATGTTTTTCTACGCTGTCCAACCTCATGAAGACGATCAGAAGAGGCGTGCAACCCAGAAACATCACCGGATTCTCCACATCTCATTTTCAGATGATCTCGGTGTCGCTGTCTAAATGTTGTATTTTCATCACATTACACGCAAAGGTCCTACGCCTATAAACCTTAATGATTCAGGGTTTTTTTTCTTTTTTTTTGCTAGGTTTGGTATAAACTGAAATATAAGTGTCACGTTAAAAAAAAAAAAAACACGGGCCACACCCTTTTATTCCAATTCCACGCTACAGCAGGGCCTCATCACAGCGCTTTGCACTGCTGGGAAAGGTGCACTCGGTTGTATCAAGCTACTTAGTGATGATAACGGTGACATATAGAGGAGAGGAGAGATGAGGGGGTGTGGTGGGGGGTGGGGGGGGGGGCGGAGACAAGATGATATCGTGAATATTATTCCATGACGGATGACGGTTCATTTCAGCGTTGGGTCATCGCTGCCTGTCATAAAACAAGCCTTGTGAACCCGGCGGCGGAAGAGGTCATCAAACCTCTGCAGACATTTTGCGGTCCAGCTGTTACTTCTGTCTCATCCTATCAATAAAAAGACAAGGCAAACAGGAAAGTGGACCAGCTGCCCTTTTAAAAAAAAAACACATATTCATTGATTTCATTACTTTCTGCATTCTACTGGTTTGCGGTCGGGGTCATTTTTCATGCATTGATTCCGTTATTGTTACCGGGTAGAATATATGATGCACCAGGCCGGTCGGAGATGATACAGCTGGAACTGTGTGTTACAATATTTCCCTCACAAATCAGACTTGTTGATGTGATCTGATTGGGCGCCGTAAGCCAGGGGAAACGTGGTAATGATTCAGTGGACTATACGCTAGAGGGGCGGTGCCACAATTCTAGTTTAAAGGGGCTTTAAGGCGTAAGTCATGTCCGACCTGGGCCCTATTTCCCTTATCATTTTCCATCACACCAACCAAAATCTTGTCAATTGCTTCACAATAAAGCTACTCACGTCTTGCTTGCCTGGGTGCAGCTCTCCAATACAGTCCTAAGGGGCCACTGGACTCGAGGAAGTGCTAAAGCAACGGCCAAGGTACCACAAAGGCAAGACTTTGATTATTTTCATTTACATCTTTTAACATTTTGGGGCTGATTTTTGGAGTGTCCAAAAGTAGCTCTGTAGTGCAGCGATTGACTTCAAAAGATGGGGAAACAGGGCCCAGGTTGAAGATGGCTGCTGGGAGCCCCTCACCCCTCACAGAGCCGCTGACCACCATCACGAGACACTTCCCTAGACAAGCTCTCCTCCCACCCTTTCATCAGAAGTAAACCCAAAGTGTTCCATCCTTCCTGCAAGGAAAACTGGTAGTTACTATAGTTACATGTAGTTACAAAAATCACTCCATCTGCAACAACAGCGCTCTCTGGAGCTGGACTGAGGAGGACTGAGGACAGGAGAGTGGAAAGGTGGGGGGGGTACGGGGTTCACGCTTGCAACTCAAACGAGGGGAAAAGAAACGTGGCGGGTGTAGAAAGTGATATGGGCTGGAGCTAGAGACTGAAAGGGTCTGGGGAAGGTTTATTGGGGGAGGATTTCATATTCAATCTGACATATATAAAAAATTTAAAAAATAATAATGATCAATGTTGACTGAATGTTGCATTTTTTTAATTTTTATTTTATGACTCTGAAGATGGTTGGCATATTTCTCCTCACTGTGGCCTGTTGTTTTTTTTCCGGTCTCTAGTCTTTTGCCCCTAGTCTTTATCCCACTGCATTCCACTCCAATTGAACCACCGCTCTGTTTTGTTAAGCGGACAGATGAAATTGGTCTTTTTACCGGGTGATTTTTTTTTTAAGACGACCAAACTGACCACTCCAATGTTTTGCTGTGTGATTATACCCGGGGGTATGACACTAGACACGGCAGCGGAAACAAAAGGGAACTTTTACTTTGAAATACAAACGCTACTACTACTTAGCCCCTCGAGGAGACGTGGCTGCGTTCAGTCACTATCAACACTTTATTTGGAGTTGACTTCACATGACAGAACCTCATACACCCCAATGCAAAGAGACAGTAGACTAGAAACAAATACTCACTCATTGTACCTTCAACGTTACTATTGCTATTCAGACTATAGAGAACACAATGGGAGGCATTTTATTGCACACAAAGTAATACACGCATCCTCACACACACACACACACACACACACACACACACACACACACCCCAACCTCCATCTTTGGCCCCTTCATATCCCCCACAGGTGATTGTATCGCCCACGCCAGCATTGTTCTCCGCTGTAACTGATGATGCTTGCTGCACAGTGTCAACATTTAATATTGTGTGGCTTAGCAGTTTAGCTGTGTGTGACTGAGGCCGGTTACGGTGGGAAACCGCAACACGCTGTCTGGGTAACGATGGTGGGCGGGGCGCTGGGGAGGGAAGCAGAGGAGAGGGCCTAAATATTGACAGCAAATATTTGACTGAGGGGTGCGTATAGCCCCCCCCCCCCCCCCCCCCCCCCCCTCCCACACACACACACACACACACACACACCTCACTCATAGGTGTGCACTCAGAGACACACAAAACACACACTAAACCCCTACTCCTACTTTCATGTCTTATCAGTCTCTACAGCTGTCTTTGACTTGAGAAAGACAGGTGGATGCCTTACACACACACACACACACACACACACACACACACACACACACACACACACACACACACACACACACACACACACACACACACACACTCTCTCTCTCTCTCTTCAGGGCCTCCCCCATGCTGAGACAAGTACACAGCTTGACAGTGGTAGATGATACTGTGTATGTATGTATTTGTGCGTGCGTGCGTGCGTGTGTGAGCGCGCGCGCATATCATCTCTCGCTGACTTCATATCTGTCTTAGACACGCCTGGTTGGGTGCCAGCACGTGCAGGACACACACACACACACACACACGCACACACACACACACACACACACACACTAATCCCCTCGCATTCTCCCAACACACGCACACACACACACACACACACGCTTGCATACCTGACTGAGCACCAGTGGGGGGGGGTTCAGGTGGAAGTCCGCAGGGCAGCCTTCGCAGCACGCCCTGGCTAAAAATACAGCCCGCCGGGAGGTCCCTGGTGAATAAACAAACACACCATAACATTAGCGGTTCCCACTAGAACTAGATTAGAAAGGGGGGGGGGGGAGAAGATTCAAGTCTTACACTGAGAATGTTGTCGTCGTTGTGTACGCGCGCGCGCGCGCGAGAGAGAGCGCTCGAGCGTGTCACACCGCGTTAGTCAAGGCCGCGATTACACGGCTCATTGCATTCAATGTGTGACAGATGAAAGAAGCTTGACTTTAAACCGCAGGGGAGAAAGACGGAGGATGGGCGCGCGCAGATAGTTGAGTGACTACACAACCGGTGACGACTCGGCGCGGGAGTGAGAAAACCAACACCGGCCCACATCGCCACCGTCACGGCGTCATTCTCGCAGTAAGCGTCCACCTCGAAATAGCAAGGCGAGCTGAGACTAGACACCGACACCAGGTCAGTTCCGCAGTTTCTAATTGAAGGAAAGAGGTGAGGAGTCTGGTCCCTGATAAGCGCTCGAGGAGGACTTGGCCCTCACACTGAGAAACACGCTGCCAGCGGTGATGAACAGCAACAGGTGATCAGAGTTCTCCACCTGCTGGACAAACAAGAGAACTGCACCATCATCCTTAGTTTCACGCCATAACCCCTCTGTGGACTACAACTACCATCACCCTGCTGTTAATGAGCCAATTAGCACTACAATTCTGTTTGTCTGCTTGATCGTTTTTCACTGTTGACTTCAACGCGGTTAAATGGCCAAATAGAGACAACGTGACGTCAGGTCGAGATAGCATAAAATTTGATAGTATAAAAATGTTCAGCAATCTAAAACATCAGTGTCAGGTTTTGGTAGCCCTTTTCACAATGACGTCAGTTAACTTCCGCTTTCCCACAAAGCAGTTTATCTTCGCACCTGAGACTTATCAGGAAATGATCAAGCTTCTGTTGAGTGTATAATCTCATCCCTAAAGATTCTCTCAACTGTGAACTCAGTGTGGGTATCTGTAATGAAATCCCACCACTGAAGTCCTCTTAAGGCCAGTTGGCCTTGAACCTGATAATAGTACTTGTGGCTCTTCTTACGGCAGGCCTGGGGCCTCATTACAGAAGAATTTCCTAACTGCTTGTCCTATCTTAACTGTTTCAAAGATAGGAAAAATCCTATCTTCCTATTACAGAAGCATTTCCTAAACTCATGGCTGTATCCTATCCTATCTCAGACCTCGTATCTTATCTTAACTTAAGAAACCCTAACTAGAACTGTAAACTCGATTCTTCAATCGGCACTCGTCCTGTCATGCCTGTATCTGTGTTTAGAATGTACACGAGACTGAATGTAATATCAACGGCTGTCTCACTTCAGCTGTCACTGGCTAGATATAATGGACAAGAAAAGACAGGCGTTCAATTTTAATATCGACACCTTTTTGGGAAGTTTTCATCCCAATTATCGGCCCAGGATAAAGATTATAATAATATTATAATAATATAAATATAATAATAATAATATAACATTATTATTATATTATAAGTTGTATTTATTAAAAATAAATAATATTTCGGTGTTCATATTGTTCCCCATCTTCACTGTCATTGCCATGCAGACCATTTTTGGCAGTTATTTTGAATTCAGGACAGGGTCTATGTTATCCTAATTTAGGATTCCTAACTTAGGAAATTCTTCAGTTAGGACGGTTCTGTAATAGCTAAATTCCTATCCTAAGATATTTTTTCCTAGATGCACTTGGGAAACATGTTTCTGAAATACCAAAAATCCTAAACTGAGATAAGATTTAAGGATTTCAGACTTAGGAAGTTTCTGTAATGAGGCCCCAGGTCTTTAACTGTGGTCAGTTGTTTAACTTGTGCTGCAACATTTTCAACATCGCAACTCTTTACCTCTTTACCTCTTTACCAAATGGCGATGTTTCTCTTGGCTTGAAGACTTTAGCATCAGGGCTGGCTCCAAGGTGAGGTGCGTCAGGGTGGATGATGATCCCACATTGTGTCACAGAGACATCACAAAAATGTGAATCTTGCCTCAGTATTTCAGGTTCCACATCCAACCCTTTTCATAGCGCCTGTCTGAGGAGTTCCTCTCAGAATGCATATTTCACAGGATCTGCTGGCTGTAAGTCGGGGGTTTGCATACCTGGGTCCTCAGCTGGCACCCTGATACTAAGAATTCATCATAAATTGCCAAAGATAAGAATATCTACTGAAGGCCTAAATGAAAAGTAATAAGTACTATCCACTGTTATGTTTGTTATGTTAGAAATGCATTAAAATGTTTGCACAGATCAGCTCATTCAGACTCACCAGCTCTGTACAGTGTGCACGTCACACCAGTCCTGATACTATTTTTTGTCCTTGCCACTGGTTTACACACCGCCGTGTCATTTGTCGCCTCTGGTGCAATTGCCTGTAATATAATAATGATGAACAATTAATTGATAAAAGTCAATACAAACTGCTAGTCCGACATCATCAAGTGTAATAAATATTAATATCTGACCTGTGTCCTAGGCTGGTGCCAGGTCTGCAGTGAGCTGGTGCATGACAGAGGCAATGGCACCGTCTTGAAGCCCATGGTACTGTAGTGAGCACTTTGAAACAGAAGTGCCACTATGTGATTGCATAGTGCTTTCCCAGCATGCACTTCAGTACCACAGGAACCTTTGCAGAATCAAGTGTAACCTGTTAATAGAGACATAACAATGAGTGTTGTTGCTGCACAACAACAGGGCGTGCAATAGATGACGAATTTGGGCAAGCAGCGTATACACAATGCATAAACGTTTATTAAGGTGGGATGTTCAGATCTGATGTGGGGCGTCACGGCAAACGGCAGCTCAGTCAGCGTCATCGTAGGACTGGTATGATACAGGCAGAAATCCATCATAGAGAGGAAGAGACATCAACTTCTCCACTGACAGCAGCCTCAATAGACCAGAATGCAATACTGCAAGATATGTTGTGTTTTGCAAAAGAGGTGCACGCTCAGTTTTTCTGTGCTTACTGTGCTATCACTACTGCTATTGCTCTCTCCACCAACACTTAAGACATCGATCAGTTTGGACCATTTGAATTGCTTTTTTTCAATTCTTCTATTGTACAGCGTCATCCACAGGGCCACTGTCGGGGCAGAGGGCCAAACAAGGTACAGAATGACGTGTTATATGGGAGAGTTACTTTCAGAAGTCATATTCAGAGATCACCCCTTACAGTGAGCCTGCTCATCCGACTGACAGAGGGAAATGTCTTCTCTACGAGCTGACTTCCTGCTCAGCTCTGTCTCCTCGAGAGAGAAAACAATATTGTTCTTGTACTCTAACATGGTTTATGTGTTTTTTTCCCCTCCAGAGATTTGATTACATGCCTGGATCAGAGTGGACACGGCCCAACCAGACGAGTTAGGGTTGGCTCAGGCTCTTATTGGCCTAATGCGGATTACATTTCAGATTAAATATACTGTAGGAATCTACTGAAAACCAAACCGCTACATCCTTTAAAGTTAGTTTGTGTAATGTTGTTCTTGTTCATCAAACTCTCCTGCTGTTGCTCAGGGAATTTGAATTTTGGGAACCCATCAAAGTGGTAATATCTTTTAGATTTTTCTTGGCTACGGGCCTTTACGTAATGATATCAAAAACATGTTAAAAAAAAAAACAGACCCAGACTAAGAACTCCCAAATGGGAAACCAATTAATTTCTCTTGGCCAAAGGAATCTTTTAAGGCTATCAATAGTTCCAATTGCTCATTGTTCTGCAAAATAATGCTCCTTTGCATCACTGAAAATATGTTCTGTTTTTTTTTTTTTGGAGGAAAATGTTTTCTGAATAAGAAAGAATAACAAAGTATCACCATGTGCTTATGGCAGTAAAGAATAGGTCTACTTTTAGGTCTATCAACAGTACCTAAAAGGCGTGTAAGTGACACCCCTCTCAATTCAAACCAGTACGATGTTTTGGCATTAACCTGTGTGTGTGTGTGTGTGTGTGTGTGTGTGTGTGTGTGTGTGTGTGTGTGTGTGTGTGTGTGCGTGCGTGTGCGTGTGCGTGTGCGTGTGCGTGTGCGTGTGAGTGTGTGTGTGTGTGTGTGTCTCAGCAGCATAGATTCACACAATACACACAATTCAATAATACATCCAGTTACACTGAGTGTGTTTACATGCACACAGCATCCCGGATACTAGCTCATATCCGAGATAGGAGATGTTAAGGTCTGTCTCCATCTGTCACGTATCCCTGTATGCATGTGTACCTCAGTTAACTCAATTTCTTTGACCTCAAACAAGATGCTGGTCTCATGTATATTTTGCTATTTTCTTTAACCTATTTTTACAATTGTTCCTGCTTATCGCTACACAGCAGTTGCTACAAATGACATCAACATCTAGAAGTTTGCTCCTACGACCAACTATGGATGAGGGTGTACTGCGTAGTGCAGTGGGAGTGAGTAGAGACGATGTAGGTAAATGACGATACTGTGCAAAATAGAGCTTAAAACAGTGAACGGGACCAGGTGTATACATAGTCCAGTATCCCGGTTACTATCGGCAGATCCCAGATGTCTCATCCAGGTTTTCCATAACCGGGATGAGCGCTTATCTGGTTTATTCATCCGGTGTCAACTCAAAGAGGGCATACTTGGGTATCCGTGCTGATGGGATTTTGGTGTAAACGCAGCCACTGAGTGTACTAAACTACAGGGGCTTTCCTTGATATAAAGACTGGACCAGGTGAATCCAGATCCATCATCCCTAGTTGACTTCACCTGTTAAATCCACTTCAGTCGGTGTAGTTGAAGGGGAGGAGACGGTTTCCTGCTGATGGGAGGACCGGGGGTGTGGAGAAAAGCACACAAGTCCATGCATCCATCATGTCACCACTGCAGGCTGGTGGTGGCGGTGCGATGGTGTGGTGTGTTTTCACGGCACACATTGGTGGTAAAAGTGACGCGCCGCAACCGTTGCCAATCAGGTGCATCCCTTCAGTGTATCCACCTGCGAATGGATTTGTTTCAGCAGCAGCATAGCGCCCCCGTGCCACGTGGCTAAGACTGTCCAGGAATGGCTCCGCGAACATGACGGTGAATTCAGTTTAATGCAATCCTAATCCGAATTGAGAGATGAGATGGAACGAGCTATTTGGAGTAGATACCCGCTACCGGCCAGCTTAACAGAACTGTGGGAAGCATCGGAGTCGGCATGGGTCAGCATCCCCGTGGAGCGCTTTCACCATCTTACTGAGTCCATGCTCCTACAAACTGAAGCTGTTCTGAGGGAAAACGGTGGTGCAACACACACACACACACACACACACACACACACACACACACACACACACACACACACAGCAGCTCTTCGATGCCAAGAGTTGAACAAACAAGAGAGTTCCCTCCTGCCAGCTGCTTTTCAAGCTCTGCCAACAAATATCAGGGCTGCAGGACAGTTCTCAGTTATTTATCTCAAAACAAAAAGAAAATTCATGAACCAAAGAAAAATCACAAAGTAAACTAGAATTCAGTTTGACCCCGAGCAGAAGGTACACAGAGGGCACAATATCTGACTGTGACTAATACAAAAGTGAGGACATCATCAGGTCCGGACTCGACCGTGGACACAACCCGGCCATAGAGACAGGCCGTCACCGGCAGACCTGGCAACCCAGGAACAGCAGGTTGTGTTTACTCTGTTGTCAGGGGGAGATGGAGACACAAGCTCACTTCTTGCTACACAACCATCTCCCCGATCCTCTTAAACGTCCCTATATGTGTGGTGAGAAAATGTGGTGTGTTGTATTGGCTGCAAAACCTGTTGACTTGTCACAAGTGATCGAATTGTAAGAGAAATCTCCACATTTTAATGACAAAGGAAAAAGGAACGACAGCCCCATTAATCTATGACTACCATAAAATGAGAGGGGACACTGCAATTCAACACACACATCATACACATACAACAATAATTGATTCTTACTTATTGTTTCATCCTATCATATTCACCTTTGTGATTGATGATTTGGCAATATTGCTTGCATAACATTTGTGCCAATGAAGTATAGTGAAAGTGAAGAGATAGACAGAGAGGCAGGAAGAAACAAGACACACCACAAACTAAATAAGCGACACCGTAAACCTCAGTCTCGCTGTGAATGAACTGAAAGAGAAAGCAGGGCGTAAAACAAGTGTTCCCATTAAAATCTGTCTGAAACTATTTGAACCTGTGACTGAACCGACTGCCCTCCGTGGCAGTGAAGTGTGGGGTCCGCTCACTAAACAAGACTTTGACCATTGGGACAAACGTCCAGGTGAAACCCTACATGCAGAGTTCTGCAAGATCCTCGTACATGTTCAGAGGAAAGCTGCAAACAATATAATAGGTTGATGCATTCATTATTAAAATTCAAAAGAGGGCAATGAAATTCTGGAAACATCTAAAAAACAGCAAAGACCCACACTGACATCACTACAAAGAGCCAAGAGTTGAGCAAAGAACATAATCCCCTCACTCAGCTGGTCCTGATGCTCAGTACACTCACACACACACACACACACACACACACACACACACACACACACACACACACACTCTCTAACACCCCACAGCCTCAGGACCAGAATATAGACACAAACTCAGTTAGAATAAACCACATTATATTGCAACAAAAACAAAATTACGTCACCCATTGGGACACAAAAACAAAATTACAAAGCAAAACTCAATGTTATTTGACCCTAAACAGACAGTACACTGTGGCAGAGTATCTGATAAAACACTGAGAACCACCTTGACCAAGTGTAGACTCAGTGAGCAGCCTGGCCACAGAAACGGGCCGACACCGGCAGACCTGGCAACCCAGAGAGGACCGGCTGTGCCAACACTGCGACCAAAACCACATAGAGACAGAGCCGCACCTTCTAACTAAATGTAATAATTCCCCTGATTCGCCAACATTCCCAGTGCAGAAAAGCGTCCGTTTCTCCTGGGAGAAAACCCCAGATGCTCTGTGGCGGCAGCTCAGTATGTGTCTGTCTGTGGGGCAGTCTGTCTGTCTGAGGGGCAGTCTGTCTCTCTGCGGGACAGCCTGTCTGTCTGTCTGAGGGACAGTGAGTGACCACACCAGGAGGAACAGGATGATGGTTTTGTTCTGTTGGTCTGTTCCACTGTTCCTGTTGTTAAGCACTGTTCATTTATTCAATTTCATGTTTCTTTTTCATTATTATTTTCTTTAAATATATGTATGTGTCTACGTGTCTATGCATATGTGTGTGTGTGTGTGTGAATATAGTATGTATATGCATCTTACATAAACTGTAAGATGGAACTGGATACTGGATACTGGACTTCCTAACCAACAGACCCCAGTATGTTAGGTTGGACAACCACACCTCCTCAACAGGGCTGTGTGCTGAGTCCTGTCCTCTACTCCCTCTTGCCCCACGACCGCACACCTGTACATGGTTCCAACACCATTATCAAGTTTGCAGACGACACAACGGTGGTTGGCCTCATCAACAACAACGATGAGTCGGCCTAAAGGGAGGAGGTCAGCTTGCTGAACTTGGCACCACGGTGATCACGGCCACCATATATGCTGGCTGCTATATTGCACCATATATTTTATACCCTGTTTAGAATATCATTATTGTTTATACTGTACATATCTAGTGCATTCATCTCACTCTGTTCATTCTGTTTATATTGCCAATATTGTTTATACATAACTAGAGTATTCATTTCACACTGTTCATACTTTCAATATTGTCCATACTGTATATATCTTTCATATCATATTCATATCTATCCCTTACTGCTGTTTATTTAATATTTAATATTTACATTACCACTATACATATGTACATACTCTGCACTTTACTGCTATTTGCACTTCTGGTTAGATACCAAACTGCATTTCACTGTCTCAGTACTCAGTACTCAGTGCAATGACAATAAAGTTGAATCTAATCTAATCTGTATTTATGTTCTTATTTCTTTTTTTTATATAATTAATATCTTTTGTCATGCCAATAAAGCACATTGAAATTGAAATTGAGACAGAGAGAAAGAAAGAGAGACATAGAGGTACAGAGAGAGAGACCTAGAGCTACAGCGAGAGGGCGGTTGCATGACGTCAGACGTCAGCTGACAGGTTTGTTTTGCTGGCTCGAGCCCGTCCTCATAAAAACACAACCAGGGGAAGGAAGCGACGACATCAAACCTGTCTCTTACCAGTTATTATTTTTTTTACCAAACTCCAAACGTCGTAACCACTTAACAGTTTCAAAAACCGTTTCTAGCTCGTGTGATTCCTCTCGCGCTGTCGCTGCCACCGTTTCTTCAACTGCGAAACTGGTTGACTTTGACGCAATATGCCTTCAGAGAAAACCTTCAAACAAAGAAGGACGTTTGGTAGGTGTTATCCTAGCTTGTTTACCATATTTCACACAACTCTTCTATTCTTACAACACGCATGGCTTCGTAGATCTGTTGCCGACAGTGTAGCCCGTATTTTGTGTAACTGTGTTAAGAGTGAATTACATATTTGTTTGTTGACAGGCCAGTAGGGTGACAAAATGTCTCTGGTGGATGTTTATCTTGTCCAAACTAGGCCACCATGACAACCAGTAACCGTTATTAGAGACACTGGAAAACTGACTAATGCAGGATATATCCGTATGGAGGTCTACACAACATTGAAGAAAGAAACTGTCTGCATGCACCTGTATTCAACGTCTAACTTGACATTACCTCTGTAGTTAAACCGAATAGGAGAGTTTCGCTGCACCCAGGCCTCCCTGTGTTTATTTGTACCAGAGTGCTGGGAGGAAAACAAAGTGGTGTCGAAATGCAGGACACAGAGAGAGGGAAAGAGAGCGCTGCAGGATTGGGGGATGGGACAGTGAGCGGAGATGAAGAGAAGACAGGACAGAGAACGAACGGATATGAGTTTACAGTTAGTTTCGTTTAGTTTGAAGGGTTAACCAGGCACACACAGGCCGCAGTGTTCGTGCGGATTACCGACCCAGTTTTGTTTTTTTTCACCCCGGCTCCCAGTTAGATGAAGACTAGGCCTCGTACTGCTAAGTTGTTGAGTTAGTTGTTTACCCAGTTGGCTCTCTCTAGTACCACCTCTAGTTTTTATTGACAGCTAAGATTATGGTTAAACGAACCCAGGAAAAAAAACACTAGATGTTAATATAGTTTATTGTGTCTGTGATGCTCAACGGTGAGCTCATAGCGACTTTTCTACTGAATCTGTTTTTTCTTTGTTATTCCAATAGCGACTTGTGCTACTCAATAGTGAGTTCATAATGACAGTAACCAACTTAGTGGTATTTTAATATCCTACACTATCAGTAACATCCCTCTAGTGACTTGTAGTATGCGCGTGGTACTCTGAGTAGTGAGTTTATAGTGAGTTTATTGAGCTTTATGGTGTTGTGTACTTCATGTCATGGTGTTGTACAGGCAAGGAGACAACGAGGTTCCAGTTGTCCTTCTGAAATTTCCAAGTACGACCTATTTATCGATGAAGCTGACCATGTCATAACGGGTTTCCAGTTTAACGTCAAGTTATTCCAAATTTACGCAACCTGAGAGCGCGAGCGACGCAGGGAAACGCTGTGTCAGCACGTGCTTTCAGCTCCATTAAAGACCACGCAAGGCTAGGAGGGTAAACTCACCTAAACAGCCTTTAAACTGGACACACACACGAGGATGTCATTGGTTCCTGTTCATGTTGGTGGTTGTTTGCCTTGTGATGATCACCAACTGAAGGTCATAGTTTACCCACCTTTTTATTTACCAGTACATCACTTCCTATATCTAGAGGTGATTGTGTAGGTCCACATATTGCAGTGGACACATTGCTGAAATTAGTTTTAATTACATTGTCACTTGGCCCACATTATCCAGTAGGTCTAACATCACATCACTTGAAGTCAGCTTCTGTGTCTGAAATAGTCCAAGTTGCCAGTCTGTCGCAGGGTGTAAAATGATACAGGATAACAGATATAAACTGCCATTTGTAACTGATAGCCTGTATTGAATGATTCCCACATTATGACAGAGCAGAAATCTGTGGAAAACCCACAGGCTTTTTAGTTCAACTGGTTCCTGTTTTGGGAGCTCTATTTGAATGCAAACTGATGACTCAAAGGTTATTTGTTGCATGGTCTGGTCACAAGAGACAGATGGACAGACAGACACACAAACAACATATGCAAAGAAAGAGAGAGCTTCCTTCTTCCCAGGCAGAGAACTCCTCTGTGCAAATTTAATCATGGAACAACAATGCCCTTCATTCTCAAAGTTTGTCGTAAAAAATGACATCCTCAATAGGATAAACGTTAGTTTCCCTAACAATTGTGTGATTGAATTAGCTAACCCTGACAGTAGCCTCACAAATCATCCTCTCTGCAAACATCTTTAGCTGTGTCACAAGTCTGGATCACAGTAACAGGAAGCTTCGAGTCACCCTGCCGCTCTTCGATAAAAGTACATGACTCAATCAGACTTTATCTATTTTATTCTATTATCACCACATCCAGGTTTGTCCTCTGATCCTATCTGTATCAGTGTTGTTGATGTTTGGCCCAGTTACAGATGGCTTGACGGGGTTAAACTTCAGTAAGGGGGCGGCAGCTCTGATAGGGCTTTAGACAGGTGAACCACTGCTAGATCATTAAGCTCAAGAGCAAAATTGTTTTAATAAAAAGGGATATTTTTCCAAAGTAGATTTGACAAAAAAATGTGGAAAACCTGTCTCGGCTACCAAACTCGTTGGTTTAGATCCTACTAGAATTGAACTCTCTGCCTCAATAAACCTGTATTACAACTGGAGATTTTAATAGTAGCTGCCTTGATCCCTCCTCCTCACATGAACAGAAACGTTTTTCTGTTTGTTTGTGGTTTATCTGCATGAGCTGTCTGCTAACCTGCCTTTCTGTCTGTCTGTCCTACAGAACAGAGAGTAGAAGATGTGAGACTGATCCGAGAGCAGCACCCCAACAAGATTCCCGTGAGTTGGACCACACATTCAAATAACTAGCAAATGTATGCAAATCCACTTGTAGGTCCAAGGCTGAGGGCGACGTATGACCGTCTGAATACACGCTTATGCAGTTTATCGCCATAATGTCATAAGCATCAGCTCACAGGCACCAACAAGTAAGAACAAGCCAGTGTGGGAGACTTGACAATCTTTCTGCAACGGAAAGTTTTACCACAGGGCTTCCTGGTTGTATTTTGACTGCAAGATGTTTGAAGATGTCAGCAGTTGTCATTCTTTTACCAAACCTGTTTTTGTTTTAGTGGCTTCGGCTCACGGCGCTTCACACCATTCATTTCGAAAGGGGATTTCTTGCATGGTCTTGGTCACGTCCCTGTTTTTAGGCTTTTTTTGTTTTCTCAAATTTCCACTCAGCGTGACCATAGCAGTCGTTGCTAGCTGTTCTTGTGAGAGATGGGTGTGGCTTCACCTGCCAGGTGTCTTGTTAGCTCTTAATGACTAAACACACACACCCCCCCCCCTTCTGTTACACCTGCTCATTTTAGAGATAGAATATCACCACAGCCTTCCATCTGCTGCACCAAATAAGCCTTCCTGTCATTTTGAATGTACACCCATGCAACCCCCCCCTCCACACACACAGCTTTTCATCTCAGTACCTATTATGGCTGCTCTATGTGTGTGTGAGTTTCCTGTGCTCTCTCCTGGGGTTATAAACTGCCAAGTCATGGTAAGCATTCAGACAGGGGATGTGCGGTGTCACTGTAATGTAACTCCAGCTAGATGGGGGGCGGTCAGGGAGCTTCATCACAGACAGATTACAGCTCAGGCCCTCCCCAGCTGAGCACCCATTCATGCCAAATGGAGTTCAACCTATTTCCAAATTGCAGATCAGCAATTTCCCAATACACTTAGTGTATAATTATGATGTGATATGTTAATTATCCTCGTAGGAAAATTCACTTTTGACTTGCCCCCGCCAGGGAGGTCAAAGGTCAGGGCCAGCTAAAGCTGTGCACAGGCAAGAGCAAATGACCATATCTAGAATGTTGTTCACTAGCGGTGTGCAGGGAGCTAACCACTGGGCTAACCTTCCTCTCTGACCACCACCCCCATTCCCTAGTCCCTGTTTTTGCCTTTTTCGTGTGTCCTTGATCATATCACTGATAGCTGCAACTTCATCTCCCTATTGATCACGGAGGCTGGCCTCAGAACTGCCTGGTAGTTCAGGGAATCGGGCCTGAAAATAGCACAGGAAAAAAGGCTGCCTGTCTGATTGTGAGATATAAGGGGGAGAATTCATGTGTGTGTGTGTGTGTGTGTTGTATGTGTGTGTGTGTGTGTCCTATAGGTGATCATCGAGAGGTATAAAGGAGAGAAACAGCTTCCCATCCTGGACAAGACCAAGTTCCTGGTGCCAGACCACGTCAACATGAGTGAACTTATCAAGATCATCAGGTACAGTTGGTAGACTGGACTTTGGTCATGAGTCATGATCGTGGGAAACTTTCTTTCTTTCTTCGCTCCTCCTTTGAGTTCATCATTAGCTGTTCCTCTCCTATTCTCTCTCCTTTCGTCTACTTCTCTTCATTCTTCCTCTCCTCTCCTGACTCGCTGTCGTGTCTTTGTTTCCCCCACTAGGAGGCGCCTCCAGCTAAACGCCAACCAGGCTTTTTTCCTGCTGGTCAACGGCCACAGCATGGTTTCGGTGTCGGCGGCCATCTCTGAGGTGTACGAGCGCGAGCGGGACCAAGATGGCTTCCTCTACATGGTGTACGCCTCCCAGGAGACCTTCGGCGCCGCCGCCACTGCCCAGTGAACGCCCTTCCCTCTGCTTCCCACCTGGCCAGCGATTGGACAATGATAGTTTTAGCCCCAGCCCCTTCCAACCCTGCCCTCACTGTCTTTCCTGTAATACCGTTTGCTTGCAATACACACTTCCCTAGTCTCAACTATACGGACAACACACACACACACACACACACACACACACACACACACACACACACACACACACACACACACACACACATACACTGAGTTACATCCACACATGCCGTTGAAGGGCTTGTGTATTTTCTGCTCCCTCTCCTACCCGCCCCTGTTCTTAGCCCCTCCCCTAAATTAAGATCAATGTATGTATTATGGGTTCTGAATGCAATGAGTGGATTGGCTGTTCATGAAGAACTTCCAAGACACTCACCCAGTTGCATAAAGCCCCGCTAGTCGACCAATCAGCAGCGAGTTTGAGTAGAGAAATCCCCAGATGTGTTTATTGCTATTGGTTGGGTTGTGAGAAGCAAGCCATGATTGACGACAAGTACTAACCAATTCGCAACCCCGACCTACATAGCAGGAGGGCGGATCCTTCAGCCGACAAAAGAAACACGACATCCTCGTTTGCACGTGACCGCTGGTCACACACACACACAACTCCTGAAGTCATTTAGTCATGCGGTGATGTCTCCATGACTCAGGCCAACAGAGTCTTCAATTTCTTGTCTCTGCTTCCTTGTTCTCTCTCTGATGAGTCATGTCAGCGGTCATGGAGTTCGTTTTCGGTGTTCTGGTTGGTGACTCAACTGTCTCCCGGGTTTCGCCACCTATCTATATATACACTTTAGCCACTGAACAAAGAGAACCTTAATTTTACGATGTTTTGGAAGCCAAGGCCCCCGGAGAGAGGGAAAGATAGACCTTTTGTCAAGGGTTCATGGGTTCGCTTTTTTTTTTTTGGAGCTTTTTATTGCAAGTCTGAGGTATGACTTGGGGATCTGATGTCTTTGCCAGAGAAAAATATACAAAATGAAGCAGAGTAGATCCTTTGGGTATCTTAAGATTACCTGTTAATCGCTGCGTCTCTACTGTCACCTTGTTTTCTGGAAGTTTACGTCACATTACCAAGTCTTCCCCTCACGGTCCTTCTTACGCTGTTGTTATCCTTCCCCGCCTTGTAGCCTATAAAGAAGATGTGGGGGAAATTGCTACGCTATTGAAACAGATGATTGTAGTTTGTCAAATGCCTCAGTGTACAGATAATATTGATATTACGACTTTGAGTGTAACCAGCTGTCTTTGGACACTACAAGGAGCATGGGTTTGATTGCACGTGTGAACAAGCCTCTTGAGGTTGCTTTGATGATGGCGGGGGGGGGGGGGGGGTTAACTTAAAACATGTTGCTGTTTTTCTCCCTTTTCTTTCGTTTTCCTTTTTATCAGATGTAATCGTAAAGCGTGCGCAAACAGACATGGGCAGGTTAGCAACCGTCGTGGCACGTCCGTCGGTCTGACTCTCCACCTTTGCTTTGTTTTTGACACTTCCCATCGTTGTTCAGTTCACTTGAAACTGAGCCAAAATCGTCACCGTGTTTTTGGGATGGTAGCCCCGCCCGGTGGGCCCTCAAGGGGCCACGCTCTGGAGGAAGACGCGTTGTAGATGATCTGTCTATAGTTTCTGTACCATGCGCTGTTGTGCTCCTCCCTCTCCATGACCTCGCTCTGTCTATCTCCTGAGTAGATGGAGGTTTAGATGCTTTTATATCACAGTATTTTATCCTTTTTTTTATTTTTATTTTATTTAACATGGTTTTATTTCATTGTATAACACGTCTGTGCTCACGCTGTCTGGTGAAGTACAAAGATGACTTTTTCTGACGAGTGAAACCCCGTCGTGCGTTTGTAACAGAGGGGTGGAGCATTTGTTTCAGCGCCGTCTTTCTGCCTGCTCCTCTGTTTCACACACACATACACACACACAGCAATATCACACAGCCTCCTCTTATGTATTTATGTTGGTATTTTGTAAACAATAAAAGGAAAAAAAAGAATGTTTTCTTGTGTTATTCTGTACATCATAAAACTGACAGACCTGCTTAAAAATGAACGTCAGCTGGTTTAAGTGACACTTGTTTTAGTGTAATCAGTCATTTCTTAATCTTAATCTGGTGATGGACAGATGTGGATTAATGGTGCTCAATCCTTGAGGCAATTTATATCTGGAAGTTGCATGCAAAGCTTCAATGAGTTGCATTTATTTTCCAAACAGAAATGAAGTACACTTCCTCATTTTGCGATGCTCTATTGCTCTTCAGATGACTTCAGATCTTGCTGCAGTATGAGTAAGACCCCTGGTGCTTTCCTGATGTGGCTAAAATAATGACTGCTTTCTAGTTTGTTACTGGTGCAGTAATAATGATCCTGATAATGAAAGGCCAATCAATAATCATTATCAGTGAGACTGTAAAACTATGTTGTAGCCCGTTTGGAAACATGAGCGAATCTGCAAATACAGATCTATTGCACCATGTCCCCTGTAATTTTCTTTGAAGGAGAAAGGAGACCTGTAATCTCAGTGGTGCTCCGCTGGCTAATTTCAGCTTTAGTCCTCCAGTCCCCTGGTGAAGCTTCAGATCGGATCTGACCATATAAACACAAATCACATGAACCAGTATCAGATGTCAATTCAGTCTGATACTGAAACATCTGAATCCCTCTGTGCCACATATGAGCAGAATATGGGATTTCAGTGAGTGTAAATGCAGCCTATGTAAAACACATCCTCTCATGACTTACTGCTTCATTGTGGCTCTTCACTTTCTGTTGTTTGTGTTGACAAATACAAATAGTTAGGTGTCAGGACATGAGAAAAACATTTGAACTCTTAAATTGGATGGTATTAACCTTTACCATCATCTCTGCACAAACAATGTTAAGATCAATGTAGGAGAAACAGGTCCAGACATGCAAAACATGTTAAATGAAGTCACATAAACAATTTGATGAAAGGAAGAATCAGAAAATATTTTATTATTAAAATCTTTTTTTCCCCTCAAAGTTCTGATGCAAAATATAAAACAATCAAAGTCTTAAAACACACTAAGCAATATAAAATTTGACCTAAAAAAAATGAACAGGATAATTCGCTTTTTCAAGTTCAAATCGCGTTTAAACATTTTCAAAAGCGCGTATTACTAAAGATGAAGCAACATGCATGCTGCAGCACTGAAACTCAGAAACAACAGTGTGCCCGGCTCTGTCAGACTCATGCAAAACCAAATAGGAAGCACATTTGAAAAACCGGTTCGTTCTTCTGGTGTGTGTACTGTGGGGAGAGGCTGCCTCCAACTCGCACTTAACGGTAATATACTTTGTGGTGGATACAGGCCAATACATAAATAAACCCCAGTGGAAACTGAACCCTGGCCTTGGCAGTGCTGATGCCACTGCATTGAGTGAAAAGTCTCAATGCAGTTCCTCTAGAGGCAATCAAGAGCACTTCATTTGCTTTCTCTTCTTTAACTACATTCCCCTAAGTGACAGCATCGTATACCTTAGATTGCTGCACGGCCATTGGAGACGTGACTCGCTGGTGATGGACTGATACAGAAGTTTAAATTGCCATTAAAGATTCAGCTGAACAGCCGAGGGTCACTGTGCATCGGGCCTCTCCGCGAGGACGCTCTTTGATTTACATCCTGTGTTGCACCTCACGCGCAAGAACGCCAGATAACGAGACGATCCGCGCGGACGTCTGGTTGGTTTCGAGCCAGGCGACGTGCCAATTATTTCTGCGGCTGTCGGACAATACTCCAAAGAAAAACACGCTTTCTGTTACAATACAAAAGAACAAGGTTTTCTGCGATCCTTGAGCAACGGGCATCCGCTGTGAATGGTACACACCGTGTTAAATAAGCGTCCCGTGTCCCTGTCCTGAGCCCTCCGGGGGTACAGGTAAGAGTTTGTCTGAAGGACCAGCTGTCCTTGTGTCTTCAAAAGACTGGGTCCTGCCCAGCAACTGGCTTGGTAGTGAAAGGCTTGAATACACTGGGAGTTTTGAACAATGCTGCCCGGAAATTGTTTCTTAGATTCAAAACATCTTTTAAACGTTGCATTCATTACATGGGAGATGTATTATTTCTCAGAAAAAGAATCAAATGAATCCCATCCCCATCCATCCACTGTATTCAACACCTCTGTAGTGTACCTCTGTCGAACCCTTGATCATTCAGGTGAAAAGTGCTTCGCTGGCCACAGCCAGGTGGCTTTATTCTCCGTTAACATTCATCTAAACAGCAAATCTCTCTATAAAAATGGACCGACTTTCTCTCAGACAAGCCCCGCTGCTTTAACCCCAGTAGGAGGCATCGGTCAAATAAAATAACAATGTTCCAACGTTTAAAACTCGAACCTTGACTGTACACATTTATTACAAACAGCTCCACCGGTCCTGGAGCGAGAACATGTTTTGGACTAACTCCCAGGCAGCTCAACATTCATATACAAACAATGTGAAAAAAGAAAAAAAAAAATCAATTACACTGGCACTATTTTGTTTTTGTTCTCCGTCTTGAACAACAAGGAGGTAAAAATGGGGACGTGAAGTCAAAACCGCAGACATTTGGTTCTCAGAAAGGTTATGTGAAGAATGACTGAAAAGACGTCGTCCTACCCGGCAGGTATTTGGCGCTGGCGGCCGTCGTGCTGTCAGGTCGGCCCAGAGGTAGAGAGGCGGGATAAAAACCCAAAAAGGTGATTGGTTCAATCCCAGGCACTGACGGAGAGTTTATCAAAGGGTGGACTAGTGTATATCTGGTAGGGATACGTGACAAGACAAAATCCAGTTCCTTGTGTAAACTATGTTTTGATCATAATTGCTGACAGTCTTTTTTTCCCCCTCAAACTGATTATTTTGACCCTGTTCTCCGAGGAAGAAGGTCAAGGAGGAGACAATGTCATCTCGACCAATCGGAGCCGGGAAGAGGACGTGGGGCAGCTTGGTGGTAATCCATTTGAACTGGAATCTACATTATATGCCATCGATGACAAAGCAGTTGTGACAGTTGTGAGCCAGGCCTGATCACGACAGACTGTCTCCGGGACTTTGATGTCTGTCGGGAGATTTCAGTAAAGCTGACTGCATTTTAGAATATCCTGTCCTGCTTATCCAGGCTTCCCAACTCTGACAACAATACCTTTCCTCTAGTTTTCAGCAAAAAAGGGAGAGTAACACTGGCGCTTCCCTCTGGATTCAGAAGGCTAAACTTGCACTGGTCAAAACAACGACATGTCTGTAATGACGTATCTGTCTCATCTGCAGGGGATAGTGGAGTGCATGTACACACACTCCATGGGCTTTTCCATCCAAAGCAACATTGTCAAACAGTAATTTGGCTGGTAAGCTAAGAGACTCTTTGACTCTCGTCTGCATTACGCATGAAACGATGCTCACTTCTCCAACGGCGCTATTAAAACCTCTACGGGAGCCGCCGTCTGTCATCGCCAACCAGGAAGTGTCCTTTCTCTCCGCTCGTACCTTACCGCAGGTGACGTGGCCGACCGCGTGAGACAGAGTAGCGAAGGCGTTGCCTCGTATCACCGGGGGAACAAATCACTCAGATGCGATTTGGTAGAAGGGGGAGGGACGAGGAGGGACGAGGGCCAATCACACGGTCCAACGACAGCTGCCTCGCAACGTAAATACACTTGATGTACTCCTCCTCCTCTTCCCTTCTTTCTCCTCTTCCATCTGTTTCTTGTTCCTTCCTTGCCCCGCCTCCTTCTACTCCTTGGAAAGGCAGAGTACTGTAGAAAAGGATCTCCCCTCCCTCCTTGTGTTTTTTTTGTTGCTGCTGTCAGATTCCCGCGGCTGCTCCCTCAGGTCTTATAAAGGATCACAATGGGTGTTTGCTTTAAAAATCAACAGTCAGTGAGCAGAAACATGTGTTGTATCCGGTGGCTCCGGGGAAAACACCAGGTCCAGTCAGATCCCCCGGTGTTTGTCCTGGTTAGTCCGCCGAGTCCTTGCCGTCGGGGTGAGGCGTGTACTTCAGCCGGAACGTCCCTGCGAAGCACAACAGAGAAATAAAGCGGTGGCGGTTTAAACCAGAAACAAGAGCAGCGTGCACCAAAATAAGCTGTCATATTTGTTCGATTTCTCACTGCCTAACCGGGCCAAATATAACGGCAACCACAATAATCAATAATCACAATAATAAGTAACACCTTGCTGTGTTGAGTCCATGGGCGGCTGCTTGCAGTCCTCGGCCCGGTGTCCGTTGGCGCCGCAGTTGTAACAGGACAGGTTCCCCGCTGCCCGCTTCTGGCCTCCGTTTCCCACGATGCCGTAGGGCTGGTAGAAGCCGACGCCCTGCTGCTGGTCGTGTGACACGGGGCTGTGGCGGTAGAGGGGCGGTGGCGCCACCATCGGGTAGGAGAAAGGCGCTGCGACGGTGCCCGCCGCCGTGCTGGAGGTGGCGATCAGGGGGCTGAGATGGAGCAGGGGCCCCAGGGTGAAGAGGGAGGGCCCGGCGGAGAACGGCTGCAGGTAGCCGGCGGCGGCGTATCCGGGCAACGCCCCGTAGGCGCCGCAGTTGCCCCGGCAACCGCACGAGCTGCAGACGCACACGGAGGAGGAGGTGTGGCCCGAGCTCTGACTGGCGGTAGGGCCGTCCAGCGGAGAGGAGGAGGAGGAGGGGGAGGAGGAGGAGGAGGAGGGGCTGGAGGTAGGGCAGTAAGTGTTGCCGGGCACTGCCGCCACGGGGACGCTGCTTGAGGTTGCCATGGGAACGAAGCCACCTCCGCCGCTGGAGTTCGCGTGCTTGCTGCCCGACTTCGTGGAAGGAGAGGAGGAGTAAGAAGGGAAGGAGGAGGAGGAGGAGGAGATGGAGGAAAAAGAGGAGGAGGTAGATGGGTAGGTGTAGTACGCGGATGGAGAGGGCGACGAAGAGGAGGAGAGGTGGAAGTGGAGAGGAGGGTGGGAGACGTGGTGGTGGCTGTTGGAGGTGGAGGTCAGAGCGGAGCTGGTTTCCACCATCAGGCCCACGGCGCCGCCCCCCCCCCCCCGCGAGACCACGACAGACCAGCGAGTCCTGCAGGGGGGAGGAGCCGTCCACGCTCAGGCCCGGGAACAGGGTCTCCAGCCGGACCCCCGACCCCTTGGTCCGGTCCTCCGGGCTCAGGGGAGGCGGCCTGGGCTTGCGCGGGGAGGCCAGGATGCGCGCCGGGTTCGAGGAGACCGGGGCCTGGGCCTGGGGGGGGTAGCCGGCCTGGGGGGGGTGGTGGTGGTGGTGGTGGTGGTGGGGGGACTGAGCCAGGCCGAAGGGAAGGTGGGAGGAGGAGGAGCCGGGGGGCGGGAGAGGAGGAACCGGATCGGTCTGGACGGGCAGGACCTGGGCCGTCGGTCGACTGGAGGCCGCCGGGCAGCCGGAGTTGAGGAGCACGACACACGGCCTGTCCTTCTCTGGAGCGCCCCCTGCTGGGTCGGGACCAGACAGACCTGAAGCAGAGACAGTGGTGCGTTGAGTGTGTGTGTGTGTGTGTGTGTGTACAAGTGTATGGGGATTTCAAAGGTATAGAGCAGTGGTTCTTAATCCAGTCCTCAAGGAACCCCTGTCCTGGAGGTTTTAGCTCCAGCCCTACTCAGGCACGCCTGAACCAATTAAAGTATCATGAAAACCTGAAGCCTCTAATTGGTTCAGGTGTGCCTGAGTAAGGCTGGAACTAAAACCTCCAGGACAAGGGTTCCTTGAGGACTGGATTAAGAACCACTGGTATAGAGTCTATTCTTCAAAAGCATTCATCCTCCCAATAGTTCAGTGTGAGGACTTACGCCTGTGCAGGTCTCTGGCCCGGTCGAAGGTGGAGTCGCGGCACAGCGGCGTCCGAGGGGAGCAGGGGGAGCTGGAGTAGCCCGAGGACGAGCTGCCATCTCTGGGGACGGGGACGGGGTGGTGGTGGTGGTGGTGGTGGTGGGGGGGGGGGCACGGCATCCACCTCCACTCGCAGCTCTCCTACAACATATTTCATTGCGCAATCGTGTCAACGGTGCAAAGAAAACCCCCCGGGGGGTCTAATCTGCTACTTGTGACATCCAAGCCGGTTCGATTCAATTAGCATGATTCCCCAGTTGTGTTACCTGCAGTGGATGTGGGGTGTGATGAGGGTCCCATGTGACTGGAAGGCGTTACCCTGGCAATGCCGCTGCAGGACCCAGGGAACTGAGAGGCAGCGTAGCGCTTCTCCAGCTTCATCTCCCTGCTGGATACACAGAAACAAGTCAGGAGTCTGTACCAAGGAAGCATTTTTTTTCATCTTATATTGCAACACGATTATTTTTACTTTACTGCTGATTGAACATTTCCATCACACAGAATAGAACAGCATACCTAAATTTGAAATTATTTTCTTAATGATACTGGTCAATGATTATGACCAGTTTTGTACTATTACGAAGGGACAAAAATTCACTCCGTTTAGTTGATTAAAGTCAGAGAGCCAGTAGTGTCGGTCTGTGGACACCAGAGGGAGACATTGTCCACTCCACCACGTCCTCAACATCACAACCGCTGCTCTTAAAATCGGAGTCTCAGACATCAATGCATCTGCCGACCCCTTGCATGGAAAAACCACAGACGGAACTTTCCATTTTCTGTGCCTAGTGCAAGTATACGCGCATGCACACACACACACACGCACACACACACACACACACACACACGCACGCACACACGCACGCACGTCGTCACCTGCCTAATGGGAACCTGTTGATACTAGGAATGGAAACATGATCAAGAGATAATAATAAGAGCAGGTTCACACGTCTGCAATACAGGGTGGGTGGGTGTGTGTGTGTATTGTGTGTGTATTTGTGTGGATGCACATGTGTATGTGTTTTTGCATGTTTTTGTTAGTCATCTCTTCACAAGTACATCTTATCTCCTCTAGTTCACCTACAACTGGTTAACCATTGACGCTATATGGACCATTACTGCTCTAGATTCGCAATTGAAAACAGCAGAGCCTGTTAATCATCAATGGACGAAGCATCAGCTGAAGCTCACAGCGCTGCTATACAGACCTGTAGTATATATATATAATATATTTATATATATAAGCCTCATTTTGTTGCTTTTGTCTTTGTTCAAGTGGGATGTTGCTATTCTCCACTAATAAACAATCCCTTCTATCTCTCTTCTTAGCGCTTATATCATTTATTTTCCTAGCACTTACTCTTACTCTTACATGATCGTGCCACAGTAACAGGAATATTGTCAACAGGCTTTTTGCGCCCAATGGCCGATGATAGCCAATCAGATTGGTGTGCTTCCTTGTTTCCCTACCGATGTGATTTTGCTTCCTGAACGATAGCTCCGCCTGGCCAAAGTTGATTACAGCCAAAAGTTGATTACAGCCATTCAAACCTTACCACTTTTTATTCAAAGGACTACAGGAATAAACGTATTTTCGATTAATGCTACTTAATTAGCTCTTGCTAGCTAGCTACGCCAACTCAAAACATGCATGATTTGCCTGTTCAAAACGTTGCGACCCGTCAACCACGTTGCTCACAGTGTGAATGCGGGGAAAGAAAAAGAGTAAAAGTGGCACGAGAGGCTCTACTGACTTCTGGAGCTCTAGTTGAGTCTTCAGTTTCTTCTTGGCTCCTTGGGTCAGGTCATACTTGTTCAGGTCCTCCTCTGTCAGTGCTAAAAACTGTGGGAAATGTAGGAAGACAAAAAAATATATAATAGAAGCAATACATAGTTTTCTGATTTACAGGTTATAAGTGTGACTAGACTGTTATAAATAAAGCTTGTATTCTACGGAGAATTGAACCTGCACCCACCTCCTCCATGGTGAGCTGTTTGAAGACAGGGTAATACTTGTGGAGCCGAAGCCGGCGGAGCCAGTCCAGGATGCCGTTTTGTTCTGAAGCGCTGGCCTGGGACGGCGGCAGGGTATGGGACTGGGAGTATGAGTGGGACTGGGAATGGGGCAGAGGACCGGGCTGGGAATGTGAGTGGGACAGCGACTGGGAATGGGAGTGGTGCTGGGGCTGGGGCTGGGGCTGTTGGGTGCCGGTTTGCGGCTGAGGGTGGTGCTGGGAATGAGAGTACGGGTGGGGCTGGAAGTGGGTCTGGGGACCGGGCTGGAGCTGGGGGTGCGTCTGGGGCGGGGCATCGCCTCCGACGGCCACGGAGCACTGGGCCGGCGCCGGGGGAGGGAGGGAGGGAAGCTGCGGGGAGTGCTGGGGAGGAGGTACGGAGGGAGGTAGAGGAGGGAGAGAAGGAGGGGGGAGGGGGGAGAGGTGAGGAGGGGAACGAGTCAGGATGGAGCTGTGGATGCTCACCGGCTGGATACTGGCCACTCCATACACCGCCCTGGGAGAGAGAGGGCAGAGGGTCAGAGAGAGAGAGAGAGAGAGAGAGAGAGAGAGGGGGAGAGAGAGAGAGAGAGAGAGAGAGAGAGAGAGAGAGAGAGAGAGGGAGAGAGAGAGAGAGAGAGAGAGAGGGAGAGAGAGAGAGAGAGAGAGGGAGAGAGAGAGAGAGAGAGAGAGAGGATCCTACCTGCTGGCTCCTCTGTACTGCAGTAAACAGCCAAGATCTGAGTAAAAACAAAGACCTCCATCATCATCATCATCATCATCATCATCATCATCATCAAAACTGTTTCAAAGTGTATAATGTGCTTTCAAAAGTAATGTAAGTCGAAGCCCGTGTTATGCAACACTTGCAGTCGTCCATGATTTTATTACTTATCAGAAATGTAAATTAAAAAGCTTTTATTAAATTTCCGACACACTTAGGAGGTACATTTTAGTCTTGTCATGTAAGACACTTGATATGTGGCGGGTTGAAATCTACATAAAATGGAATATAAGAGCACTTGAGATTCCCTGTGATAATAAACGTGATATTCTCTGATGTACTCCAGTACTCCAGTACTCCAGTACTCCAGTACTCCAGTACTCTGCGTCTGCGGTGGCACATTACAGTTGGAGTTGGACACATTCATATTAGCCTCGCTCCCCTGGGGTCTCCTAAGAGTCTGGCGCACACACACACACACACACACACACACACACACACACACACACACACACACACACAGTACAGGCACACACAGCAACGTGTACACACACTGCATTGGGGGCTATAAATACACTCTAGGATGAGATCACACTTATAGCCTCTCACACACACACACACACACACACACACACACACACACACACACACACACACACCAACGTGAGGTCACCACTCTCCAAGCCTCCCAACAGAAACATGCCACGCTGAATTCCCACACCAGCCTAAAATAGCCAGCGTCCACTCCCCCCCACACCTCCAAAACTCCCCCCCGCGGTCTCACCCCTCTCACCCCTCTCACTTCTTCACTATCCAACCCAGACCTACAGCCTTGTGCTCTCCATTGCCCCTTTTTTCCTCCCCCTCTCTCGCCCTCCCTCCCCCCCAAGCCCTCACCCAGACATGAAGGCACTTTCATCTCGCGTTCCTCGTCTCCTTCCCTCCCTCCCTCCCTCCCACCCTCTTTCCTCGCACCCAAGAATAGCAAACTCTCCTGTTTTATTCTTCCCACCGCCCATAAAGACTTACTGGTGCTAAGGGGGTCTTCTGCCATGCATGACTTCAATCCTATCTCACAATTTCTGCTGCATGTCATCACGCATTCACCCACTTCTTCCAGTTCGGGGTCACTGGGTGGCTGGAGGCTATCCCAGCATGCATTTGGGTGGAAGGCGGGGGAAACACCCTGGACGGGTCACTATGAAAACATCCTGCAGAATCCAAAGACTTACTGGTGCTGGAGGTGAGCGGGCACGCCGGGGCCACGGGGGCCACGGGAGGGGAGGAGGGTAACGGAGGAAGGGAGGAGGGGAGTGGAGGAGGACAGACGGGTGAGAGAGGCCTGGTGGAGGTGAAGAAGAGCTGGATGCTGTGGTGCTGCAGGATGTGGCAGGGCAGCGCTGTCAGACACCTAGAGACAGACAGGCACTGGAGGATTAGCTTTGTGCTAAGTAACGGCTAAATACAGTATATAACAACCTACCCTGACCCTTCCTCTGAGCCTGGCCTATTTGTCGTCAATTATGCGTCTGAGCTCTTGTTTATTGGCTCTTGTTTATTCGATTCTCTTATTTGTCTCATTTGTTTAAGATAAGTAGGTATCTAACTTATTGCACTCTTACCTTAACACTAGTTCTGCTCTTAGTTGCTTGTTTAGGCAGGAAATGCACTTATGATGTCTGGTGACTAGTAGTTCTCTACCTATGTTGAATACACTTATTGTAAGTCGCTTTGGATAAAAGCGTCTGCTAAATGACTGTAATGTAATTTAATGTAATGTAATGTAATAACAACCAGGCAAGAAACAAGCGTTGTAGTGGAGGCTCAGGTCCATTCAGTAACATTTGGAGTAAAAGTGAATGTTGTGATAAGGTAGATTTGTTTCTAAATGTGAGTTGTAGTTTGAGAGGAGTCGTCCTAAACAAGTTAACATGTTGGTTTTTAGCTAGCTAACTAGCCAGCAGGCTAATTTAGCAAAGCAATGTCAACAGGCAGCTACTAGCCACCAATGCTAGCTTCTACTAGATATAATAGCTAGTGTGCAGAGCAGTCACAGCTAAACAATGTAAAATCAGCTGAAAAACACAATCTAATGCAATGAATACCTGAAACTAACTGGAAAACAAATTCTGGTATATTCCAGTAAAGGATCCGTTTGTAAAATCCCCTGATATTCCATGACGTCCCCCGATAATTTATCAAACTCCCTGACTTTCCCCTCAAAATTCCATGATAATTGAGAAAATCCTCAACACTTTTCAAAAACTCAAAGTTAAAAAATAAATAAATAAATAATAGACAGGTAAGGTTGTGGGTCCAACCTGGGGTCCAGCTCCAGGGACTGCGGGAGGAACTTCTCCACTCCTTCATCAGGAAATGCTTGTGACAGCTGAAAGAAAAATGACACAGTTAAAAAAAAAAATTTAAAAAAAACTTCAATGCTACAATACAATGTAATGCAATGCAACACTGCTCCTACTGCTCAAAAGAAGAATGCATTTATCTGTATAGCATTTTTAAGTATTTTCCAAGTATAAAAATCAATGCCACAGCAGAAGTACAATAACCACGCAACAGCACAATATTAGTTACAACATGACACAACACATCAATTGACCACATATGAAAGCGTGAGCCCGGCGCTTCATCTCACCGCTGTGCCAGTTACCCGGCTCAGCGAGACCTCCCGCTAAAACCCGATGATCCAGACAGCCTTGACACGCCACACAGCTGCCTCCGCCATATCAGTAGCTGCTGTCTCACAACTATTTACAGCTTAATGACGGGAAATCTGAAATAACTTTACCTGGTCCTGAGCAAACCAGCTCATCCGTCTGCCAGCATTAACCTGGGGAGTGGTTGTTTTGTTTTGACTTCTGATCAGTAAGACAGTCCTGCCTCTTTCAGTTGAGGAGTTTATGCTTTTATCCTCAGCCGACTTGGAGAAAGTCAATCAGGACATCACCCCCAATTTTAGCGTCTTGTCAGTCAATTTCAGAAATTGATTTTAACATTTTACTGATCACTTTTGAACCTGAGATCCTCTTCCTCAGTCCTAAAGACTAAAGACTAAACACCCGGCCTAAGGAATTCAGGCTGGCTGGCTAAATCAGTACAATTTTTTAATCTCTGCTTTCTTTTGTCTTTTTCCTTTGTTTTGTTCATTTTATTCAATTTATTTACTTGTCTCATTTGTTCAAGAAAAGTAGCTAGCTAACTTATTGCACTTTTACCTTAACACTGGTTCTGCTTAGTTGCTTGTTTAGGAAGGAAATGCACTTATGATTTCTGGTGACTAGTAGTTCTCTTGCCTACCTATGTTGAATACTCTTTGGATAAAAGCGTCTGCTAAATGCGTGTAATGTAATGTAATGTAATTTGTTGTGCTGCTCCCTCGAACTATTTGTGAAGCACTTGGTAAACTGTTTTTAGATAAGATTATTATTGTTATTATTGTTATTACTATCCTGAGAAAATGTTTCTGCGGTGGTCCTGACCTGGGACAGCAGCTCCGTCACCTCCTGCTGAGTTCGGACAACAGAGGACACGCAACCGTCCGACCAGCTGGCCTGGAGGGAGGAGGAGCAGGGAGGAGAGAGGGGGGAGGAGAGAGGGGGGAGGAGACAGAGGGTAGTGATGAACAGAACATCCAAAATGACTGAACCGCAGACAACACATACATACACACCATATGACAACCTGGAATAAAAGAGGAGGAGAAAGGAATGTGGAGAGTGGAAAGTTGGGGGGAGGGAGGGAGGTGAGGGAGGAGGAGGTGACGACAGAGGAAGTACAACAGGTGGTAGTACAGAGAGTACATTTGGGAAGTGAAGAAAGGAGTCGACGAGTGGTGTGTGTGTGTGTGTGTGTGTGTGTGTGGTACTCACCTCCAGCACATATTCACTGGTGTCGTCAGACTTGTGTGTAGCTCCTCTCAGCACCACCCTCTCAATGGCCGCTGAAAGAACGGTAGATCGTTTCACCGATGATTAACCACACTTCACATGTTTGCACACTCCCACGCAGCCAGGTGCACTAAGACCAGTGACCCACCAATCAATCTATCTCCATAGGAAGAGACGCGGGGAGGTCAGAGGTCAGCTGCACAACAGCACCCTGGAAGCTGGTGTGGATTCAGTGTCACTTCAGCAGAACGGGTGAAGGACAGTCTGACCACCCTGAATGATACACTCACTTAAAACCTCTCAGCCTCTCATGTGTTCCTCTTGCGCTCACTAAGACATGGGTTGCCGTTTTCCATCTGGACAACAGCAACTCAGTCCTGGCCGCCTTTGCCAGAGCTCTCCCGTAAAGCCGCTAAATCCAGAGCGCTGCAGCCCACCTGGTCCTCAACCTCGTTCCTTTCAATGTGAAAACCCTGATGCTGCTGCTGCTGGTGACTCGGTTGCATCCGCAGACCTCCAGGCTCCAGCGCTTCGGCACCGAGTCTTCCCTCTCCTGGTTCCCTGATTATGGAATGTCATTTCCCACTCCAGTCAGGACAGAAGGCACGCCTCCATCTTCCAGCCTAACTTGAAAACTCATCTTTTGATAAACGCTTCCTTCCTTTCTCCTGTAACTCACAAGACCCCCTCTGCCACATCTTCCTTCTCTATTTACACTGCCTTTATTAAAAATCTACCTTTTCTCCCGCAGCCAACATTTTTACGCCGACTAGATGTTGATACAACGGATAAATATAGTGCCAAGAGCGAGGTTGAGATAATGTCCGTAGCCCAAAAAACAAAACAGTTCCCAAAGTGTTTTAATATGAATTTGATATCAGGAAACATTTTTGGCCACCTCATGCACATCACCATCAATCAAATCCTTGCTGGGCCCTTATTTATTTTACCTTGTATGTCTTTCCCACACACATATATGTGCCTGTGCTCACGCATGTGGCATACTGCATGTATGTGCATTCATGTGCACGCACAGAGGCAGGTTGGGGCTGCTCCTGCTACTGACATCAAATCCATCACATTATATAGAAGGTGAGAGTTAAATTGGTGGGAATGCTAAATAGATGGGTGTGTGTGTGTGTGTGTGTGTGTGTGTGTGTGTGTGTGTGTGTGTGTGTGTGTGTGTGTGTGCACTTCGCCTCCAGGCTTCCATTTAAACGCATTAGACTCCAAACTGTATTTGAAACCATATCAGACATGCAAGGACAAGCAGGAGGGAAGGAAAGAGAAAGAAACGAAGGAGGAGACAAATAAGAGCAGGAATGAAAACACAAAGAGAGGGGGGGGGGGGGCAGGACTACCTGTCACAGACCTCTCTCTCTCTCTCCCTCTCTCTCCCTCTCTCACCCCTCACCACCAGCAGCTGTGCAGGGCTCTAAATGCCTGCTGCCATTCACACTAATCTACCCCCCTCCTCCCCCAACACACACAGGAAGACATGCATGCACATGAGCCCCACCTACACACACACACACACACACACACACACGCACACTTTTTACAAGTCCAGTGGTGTGTGTGTGTGTGTGTGTGTGACAATTATGACCTGATCAAAAGGAGAAGATTGTGAAGCGACTCTGTACCAAACAGAAACAACATGATGGTAAATCTTTCACCGTGCATGTTTCTCTCTCTGCAGCTGGAGGGTGCATGCTAGGAGAACACAGGTAAAACCAACACAGGTACGTGGGGTGTGGCTGTACTGAGAACTGTACTGTCAACACACACAAGTTCATACACGGGGGAAATATTAAGGGCATGGCATATAAACTTCAACGTGTGTGTGTGTGTGTGTGTGTGCGTCTCTGCGACCATGAGGTAGTGACATAGTTCAGTATTGTGTTACAGACAGAGGCAAGAGGCCAAGACAATAACGGACTGGCAGACTGGCCTGGCGTAGCACCGTCCACCTTAACTCACATGCACCCTGAGGCGCTGTTGGCAAACCCGCTGATCACTTGTCGCACTGCCTCAGTCAGATTGAACTCAATAAATAACTCGATAAACTGGGAAAATGTTGGTTGATTTGCGCTGCTCTGCCTCAGTGTGTTCAGTGCAGGTCAGGGTTTCCCCCCACAGTCCAAACACATGCAGGTCAGTTGGATTGGAGACTCCCCACAGGTGTGATTATCGGTATTGTCTGTCTATGTGTGTTGGCCCTGTGACGGACTGGTGACCTGTCCGGGGTGTTTCCGAGCCTACCCCAATGCATGCTGGGATAGGCCCCAGCCCCCCGTCACCCTGAATAGGAAATGAATGAATGACCTTTTGCCCCCTTGGTCTAATTTTCAGACGCATTTTGATCCTTTTTCAGGGTCACTAATATTTGCTTTGTTTTAAATCATAATATACCAACATATTAATAGAGTAACAACTGGACATTTCCTACTACTTCAGGCTGCTTTACGTTGTTTTTTGATAAAAAACAACATGTTTCTCATCTAGAACACTGGAAACAATCCCCCGGTCTTATGCTCCCATGAATCACCTCTGGTGGCCCGTGGGGGACAGCAGCTGCATTCACGTGAATCTTTGACAACTCAAAAAAGTCAGTCAGTCACCCATCTAAACATCTAGGTTTATTCCTACACTGAATTTATTGTCGTGTTTTAGTGTTTTCTATGAGAAAAGGGAGACAGATGCACCATGTTGTCGTGGTGATAAGAACGTTAACACAGGATTTAATTAGATCTGTTCAGATCTGCTCTGAAGATTTACTACAGTAGCGATCTTGTTCAAAAGGTTTGGTGATTACTGGCCTGAAGAATCACCCTGAGCCTGAAACACCTTTCAGCTTTGTCATTCACTCACAACTAGTCTCACTTTTTCACACTCACACACACACACACACTCACACACGCACACACACACACACACACACACACGCACGCACGCACGCACACGCACACACACACACACACACACACACACACACACACACCTAGGCCTCAGGGCAGCATTCTTCAAGCTTAGTTGTGTTCAGATGTGGCAGCAAGCCACATCTTGTTCAACTGGGCCTGATAGGGTGTCTAGCATGACACACACACCCGCACCCGTACACGCACACACACACACACACACACACACACACACACACACACACACACACACACACACACGTCTAAAGAAAGAAATGTAACAGAAGACAACAAAACTGCACATAATATTTCCATTACAGACGCCAACACTGCATCTATTGTTTTGGGGGTGGAGCAGCAGCGCAGCAGAAGTGTGACAGGCACAACTCACCTTTCCCTGCTTTCCCCGGGTGGTTCTTGGCTGGCACGGGTGCATCCTGGCCTTGCCCAGAGGGTAGGGGAAGAGGTGGATGTGGAGGAGGAGGAGGAGGAGGAGGAGGAGGAGGGAAGTCTGGGTGAGGGGGGGTGGGGTCCTGGCTAACCGCCTGGTCTCCTCGTCCCGCCGTGACCCCTGAGCCGGGCCCCGAACCCGCGCTGGCCTCCCTGGCCTGGCTCTGGAAGGCAGGGGTGAAAGGTCGTTCAGCGAGACAGGGGTTAACACCACAGTCCGGAGGTTAGGGATAACAACATGCAGCAATAGACAGTGAACTCAAGTTGCTGTTTTTAGTCATCCTGGTATAACACAGTTAAATAATTAATTAATAATTAATAATAATAAACAATATGGTCTTTCTGTCATTTTGATCCTTTGATGTGACATTTGTGTCACCCTGTGGTCGACTGCAAAAGGTTTAGTTCACTGTCACACTGCAAACTGGGACATATGTGAACAAATGAAATGCAGCATTTCTCTCCAGTGTTGCGAACCCAACATTTGAAAAGCATTGATGATTAACATCTCGGATTTGCTTTTTTCTGCATCCTGTCCCACACCCACAATTTGGCCCTCATCTCAACCGGTAGTCCTCTCAGTCCCACGTGGCTGCAAAAGACGGCACAGATCAGCCACATTTAACCAGACTAGTTGAATGAGATTGCATTGTTGTTTATAGCGACTTCCCGACATGAGTAGTTGCAGAGGGAAGGATTCATACACACATTCCCACTTGGAAGCGGCCCAGTACGACCTCAGTCTTCTACTGTTGACCAATCAGCTGCTCCACCGCAAATCTAAGGGTGCCTTGCTCAAGGGTACTAAGTGAAGACGGTCACCTGGATTTTCCCACCTGGTCCAGGAATTCAAACCTGCGACCTAAGACTAAAGCCAGATCCTCCTACACTGTTAGATATCATCCATCTGTGATGTTCAATGCATTCTAAGGAGTTATTTTGGGATGGAAGTGTTTTTTTTGTTTTTTTTTATATTTTATGAATAAATTTAAAATTTTCAGTTAACAAACAAGGGACACAATTACAAAAAAAGAAAAGAAATCACCCGCCTCCCCCCCTGCCTCTACGCTCAAGGAAATAAAACAGACGAAAGACAACAACAACAACAACAACAACAACAGAACTACCTGCTCTTATAGGATACAGTAAAATATGAAAAGCAACACAATCAGCAGCAGCTATTGAGCGGACGTCTACAATATGTTTCGCTGACTTGAGAGGGAAAGAGAAAACAGATAAATATACAGTGCATACACATAATACAGTATGGTAGACACATATATGTACATGTATACATACACACAAAGATATTCAAATAAGACAGGAATGGCTGCCACATTGTATCAAAGGTTGCAGATCTGAGAGAAACATTGTATCGGATCTTCTCCATGTGCAGCAGATGATTTCAGCTCGCCAGGTTTTAAACACAGGAACATCTTCACCTTTCCAAAGGGTTAATATATTTGGGATGGAAGTGTTGACGTTTGTATTTGCTTATAACCGATTGTCATCATCAAGTGTGACGCTACAGAGTTGGAGTCCATGCGAGCTTTACTGTAAGCAGAACACGAACATGCCGGCTGCGTGATACAAATTGTCAGACTATAAAACAAAGACAAAGCAAAAGGAAATCCCCGAGACCAAGACCAACAAGACTGAGAAATATGAGCCAAGCCCCCCGGGGCCCCTACTGTAAACACTCTGTCATGCTAACGTGCTGTGTATGCGTTTTATCGTACACTAGTCATGACTTGTAAACACATCGGGACGTTACGAGGAAGAAGAGTCACTTAAGAGCCGAGTCACGTGATCCATCAGTCTTGCTTGTCATTTACCAACACAGGGAGTTTTACATACATGGGGGAGGCCGTACTATAACACATCTACTGTATCCGTATATGGAGTGTAGAGTATGCACGGTATAATGGACTGAATGGGAAACTTACTGCAATACAATCCATCTAACATGTTTGAATCCTTATTTAAAGAGAAATGACAACAAACTTTGTACTGTGTGTTGTACGGTTCAAACTAGACCAGAGGGAAAACCCAACACGTGCTATTGCCTGCAAACACACACACACACACACACACACAGACTGAGGCAGTAGATCTGAAACCAATTAAGTGTGCTACTGCCACATCCGCATGTTACTCCGCCAACCCCCCCTCCCCCCCCCCCCCCCCTCCCAACTCCTCCTCTCTCAGTAGACTGTAATATAGAGAAAGGAGACACTGACTCAGTACTGTTTATATTGATCGAAGTATGAAGTAATAAAGCCACTTGGGGATGTGTGATCAGGACCGTGCAAAACAACAGGAAGTACTGATGGGTCAAAAAACAAGAACCTTTGTTGGAAATGAAACTTGTGAATAAAACCCGCCCGCCCCCTGAGTACTGGTAGTACAGTAGATATCTGAAAGGTTTAGAACACTGACTGTATGCCGTCCCTCCCTTTTCCCTGCTGTCGTCGGCGAGCATTTTGACTGTTATGGATATAAAGCAGCAACATAATCGTATCAACGCGCAGGTCTGAACAAGCCCGACAGATGTAGTCCTCCTTGTTTTCGTTTTAACCACATTTACCGCCGTTTTTCTGTCGCTTCCCCCCTCTCCGAGAAAATAAAATTCAACTTTTTTTTCTTCTTCTCTGGAATGATTCGGCAACCAGCTGCTTTGGGTTAACTTTCTGCTTATTCAGGCCGAGTTTACAACACTGGAGAGAGAGAGAGAGAGAGAGAGAGAGAGAGAGAGAGAGAGAGAGAGAGAGACGCTGAGCCCGACGTAGGATAGAAGCATGATGTGGGACTGTGATGGTCTCTACTGAACTCTACTGTACTCTACTGGGCCTGCCAGACGCCCCTCTGTTCCCGTTCCTCCTGCTCTCTAGCGAGCTAAAGATACACGCTGTGTTCAAGCCCTCACTGAAGGCTGTTATCTACTGTGAGTGGCTAAAAGCAATGGTCGACTGCAGATACTGTATGTGACTCTGGTTCACAATGAAACCCTGTCCTCCTGAGCACTGAGGGAAGGAGAGAGAGAGAGAGAAAGAGCAAGAGAGAGAGAGAGAGAGAGAGAGAGCATTTATAACTTCCTGGGGATTCACTGGAGACACACACACACGCGCACACACACACACACACACACACACACACACACACCACAGAGGGTTGATTTCAGCATAGAGAAATGTGCTGACCTGCACTAAGCAGGAGCCAAGAGCAACAAAACACTAAATACAAACGCTCCTCTCTGAGCTGGGTACTTTCCCTTCACTGCTCACACATGTTTAAACAGCAAGCCTGCCTGCCTGCCTGCCTCTGCGTGAGCCTGTGTGTGTGTGTGTGTGTGTGTGTGTGTGTGTGTGTGTGTAAGAGAGAGAGGGAGAGAGAGAGAGAGAGGAGTTCGGGGAAAAAGACAAGGATGAGTTAAGAGTGGAGGAGAAATATCCCGCCTCTTTTTCTTTATTTGCCTCTCTACTCTATCTCTCCATCTAGCAAATCCTCTACAGACAGACAGACAGACAGACAGACAGACAGACAGACAGACAGATACATACTGTATATGTCTATAATTAAATCTCTCCACTCCCTTATGATCTCCACCTTTTATTACAAGAGATTCAGGCAGAGGAATACATCTGGTGGTAAACAACAAACTCTCACACTCTCCCTGCCCTCTGTTATCATAAGCTTTGGAACAGTTATGGCTGCTTCACTGCTTCTGTTCTGACACTATTTATCAAGCAATATGGAGGTTAGAGAAGTGGGCCTGTGACCAGAGGGCCTGGACCGGCGGGGAAGGAGAATGACTAAGGTTCTCCCCTCCCTCAACTACTGTCGAGGTGCCCTTGAGGAAGACGCTGAACCCCCAACGGCTCAGTGACAAACAGTGTGAGAGTGTGGTTGTACTGGGCAGCTCCCAGGAACTGTACCAATGTGAAGCATGGCGTTGCTGGAAAGGAGCATGCATGCTCAGTCGACTTAGAAAGCTTAAAAAATAATAGAAAATAAACTTCTAAGTATGAGAAACTGACAGCATGTGCCATTGTTTTGTTTGTAAATGCTTTCATATATATACACATTTGCACACTCGCCAACTTGTACACACACACACACACACACACACACAAACAGGTGCTGGACCAAACCGAACTGAACTGAGATCAGCTGAGCTAAGCTGTTCCACGCTGCCTCAGTCACACAGCTACCACAGAAGCAGGGGATCTGCCGGGAAGCACAGCGTGAACTGGAAGATCCAGGATCAGGCAGAAAACCTCTCAACCACGTTGAGACGTACCTATAGTGGCAGCAAAACTCCTCCTCCCATATTCTTAATATTGAGTGTAATACTCCATGACAATATCCATATTAATAAATGTCAGTTTTGCTGCTCTCTATCACACAGTAGGGATTCAACCTCTAGCCGGTTCATGAAAGCGTTTACATTTACTGCTATAAACACCCGGTGTCTGGTAGGGCTTTCCTGAAAAGTCCTCTAGAGACAGGAAGTGATGCATTTCTGGTTTGTTGCTTTGTTTGGAATAAACAGAAGAAGAACTGGATAGTTGAGCAGCGTGAGCAGCGATAGCCCCCGTGGCTGATCAGACAAAGAAAAGAGCGCCACCTACAGAAACTCAAACTCCATCAACAGAACATCCAAGGGAGAAGATGTGACAGTACTGGACACACTGTTTGATTGACAGGTGATCTCTGGGAAGAGCAGTGAGAAAACACCACAGTGATGAACGCTTCGTACTAAAATGTCACCAAAATGAAAAAATGGGGATGTTGTGGATTACCACTTTAAAGATGATACTAGGGGAAACAAATCTCACTGCAATACAATAAAAATGGACCAGATGTATTCTGATGGGACTTTTAGACATTTTAAAACCAGCACTATTTTTGCAAAACATCCAAAGTGTCTGATCTGTAACTACTGCCAAATCTTCTCACTATCCATCAGACTTTCACATCACACATTCATATCGTGCCGCTGTGAGCTGGCTTTTAATACAGCCTTCCTCTGGCAGGAAGATGGTTTGGTCTGGGGGAGATTACACCATCTGTCAGCGTTCACCACGGTCAGATTGACTGGGAAACAAATAGCTCTCCATGCTGTGAACCGGTGCAACTGGGGCATTAGATCAAAACGTCCCTGCACTGTAATCACCAGTACTCACCTCCATCTGGACCTGTCATCAATATATACAGCATAGGCGTGCCATTTTGCATCCCAGCTTTAAGGTGACATAACACAGCGTTTCTAAACGTGGCACAGCAGAACAGCACAGACATGATTCATGTTTTTGACTGGGGTCATTTGGGGTCATTTCACTGAACATTTCACCACTGATACATGTAATCAATTTTGTGTTTAGATGTTAGCATGGTAGCTACCTAAACTTAACAACAAGGCGGTTAGCTAAAAATATACTATGTTTAGGTAGCTACCATGCTAACATCTAAACATCTGACCGACTGGCACTCGCCAACGCGTCACTAGTGGCTAGTAATTGCATGTTAACATTAACATCAGGCTGCTTTGCTACATTAGCTTACTGGCTAGTTAGCTATCTAGCATGAAAAAACAACCAACGAGTTCAGGTTAACTGAGCTGACTGTTCTCAAGCTGCAACTCAGAGTGTTTTGGAGTAGAGACTAGGGCTAAATTCAGAAAAACAACCTTATCAGTCTGTACACTTTTATCTATAAAACTACTGAATTGACCTGCACCCACACAAATCACTCTGCTGTGACATCAAGTGACAGCACGGCTTTTGTATTTACGTGCACTCCGCGTTCCTGTTTACGAGGCTCCACTGAACAGTCTGCTTGACCTTGGACGCCATAACCTCCAACAGGCCAGTCAACACCTCTCAACACATCGCACGGTCGTCTTCGCCTGCCCTGTCATTCTCGCTCGCATTCATCCCTCGGTCCACCAATGGCAGAGAGCAGTAGCGACGGTAAGTTAGCTCCGTACACATTACTTTCATTCATGCACACACACACACACACACCAACACATCTCCTAAAGAAGTACCTCACGTCATCTTTTCCTCTCTGAATCATATCCCACATCTTCCTCGCCTACTCACTCGAATTCCCTTTCTTGAGTAAAAAAAAAAAAAAAAGTCTCCTCCAAGTCTTATTTTTATTTCTTTTCCAAGCACTTACCTCTTACATAATGGCTCTGCAGTCACAGGATTGTTTTCAGGGCGCCCTTGCACTCTTCATTACGGGTTGCATTACTGCATTACACACACACACACACACACACACACACACACACACACACACACACACAAGTGAACTGACTGCATCGCTCCCTACCTTGTGCCAGCATGAGCAGTGTGTGTGGCAGGGTTGGCAGGGCAGGGTGCAGGCGGTGGTGGTGGTGGGGGACGGGGACGTGGTCTGCTGCTGCTGCTGCTGCTGCTGCTGCTGGTGGTGGTGGTGGTGGTGCGGGGCGTAACAGACGGCGGTTCGATCCCCACCGGGCCCCGCTGCTTGAGCCTCGCCTCCTCCGCTGCCGACCTGCAGCAGCGAACATGACTCACTGAGAGGCTGACGGACTGACAGACACGACAGCTATGTCTACCGTACCGTACGTACAGGCCGCTCACGTGCAGTCACCGCCTTTTTGCAAGGTCTAGTCTCTCCATCATGAGAAATGAAGAAATTCTGTCATCTTGCACTTGACAAGCATGAATATTTTACGTGGGGTATCAATTTGGTATTGGATGTAAGAGAGTACAAACTATATATTGTAGTTTTTTATCATTTTCCTTAATCCAAAATGGATTTTTATCACAGAAGTCATCACAATTAGCGAATCAAAGACGATGGATTTTGTCATTTGAGATCAATTCCTCTTTTTGTCAAGTCTATTGTTTTAATTTGACCTCATCTTTGGCTCACATGTGCATTTCTGGTGGCTCTCATCCTACACTGCCGGGAGCTCTCACCTGCAAACATGTAATTGACTTTGCTCAATAACTCGCCTGTAGTCTAGCAGCCTTTCATTGAGTTGTCGGGCTCACCTGTAATCTACTGCACAGGTAACATGCAGTACTCGTCCGTAACACATGTCACCTGCCAAACAAAATGTTACCCGTTATTGTTTAGGAATAACCTGCAATTAGTATAACTACAAACTCCCCTCCTATGTTTCACCTGCTTATAGGACACCTTTCTTCTCCTACAAGCAGGTGAAACTCGTTCTCGTTGTAGCCGGGGACAAATGGAAGATGGGAATAGCTCATGATGCCCCACTGGATGCTGGATGGCAACGCCCAAAACTCTGAATGAGTAGGGTTGATTTCACCTGAAGGCCTCACCTTGGCAAGGGTTGGGATGAGACTTCATAGCAGAGCAGCATTGGCCCATAGCACTACACAGAAGACTGCAGGCTCTGTTGGAGCAGTTTGAGGGTGTCTGACAGAACCCACACATAAACACTCACACACTCCATTAGTCTCCGTGGTGTAAAACCCACTCGCAGTGTTGTTGTGTCTGGTTCAGCGTTTACCTCTCAGAGCAAGCAGCCTCGTGGGGCTGACCTTTCACTGGGCGGGACTTTTACCCGACACAGTCTGTGCAGCAGTGGCATTTCTACCCTTCCAAGAAAAAAAACCTTCTAAAAGCGTATAGCCTGTTTCCTCAAACATTCATTAACCAGTTATCTCCCCTGTAGCATGCTGGGTATCTGTGCTGCAGGTAATCCAGTCTCATATCATATCAGTCTTAAAGTTGTGATAAATCCACTTGTTTCCATGCGTTTTCTAGAAACAAGTGTCAATATTTTGAAACAAGACAGAAGAAGCCAGATCAGAATTTTTAGACTAGTTGATTGTGAAATCATCCCTCCCACTGGCGGATTTTCATTTGTTAATAATGAATAATAATTAACTTTTTCCAAGTTTTTTGCAGTGTGACAGAGCTGGGGCTTCCTGGTTCAAGGCAGGTAACCCAGTAGACCTGATGCTTCACCTGTCTCCATCTATGCCCTCCACTGAGCGGGGGTCTCACCTGCAGGATGTCCTGGATCTGGCTGAGCTCCTGCCTCAGTACATGCTTCTGGTGGAAGCTGAAGGCCGGGTGGTTAGAGGCCATGGTGAACAGCAACAGAAACTGCTCCTCAGTCCGCCCGTCGTTCAGCGGCAGGCCGTAGTTGTTGATCACCGTGTCGATGTGCGTCAGGGTCCGGTACAGGACCCCCGCCGCCTCCCGGTTGTCCGAGCCGAGCAGAGCGAGGGAGATGAGCAGCTTGCTGCGCACCACCTCGTCCGTGATGTTGGTGAGCCCCGACAGGTCGGCGGGGTTGTTGGCTTTGATCTCCGCATCCCGGAGAGAGTGGTAGTCCTTGCGGGCCAAGTCCTCCAGGCAGGCGCCGAGGAAGCGCAGCTCGATGGGGACGCAGAGGTCCAGCAGGCCGCACAGGAAGTCCGCTCTCTGGGCTGAGGGCAGGGAGGAGAACCAGCGGTACACCCCCTCCCTCTGGACCCAGCTCCGGCTCTCCACCATCCTCACACATCAACTCAGCTGGGAACCAACAGGCCTCCCGGAGACACAACAATGGGAAGATATCTGGACTACTGTTTTAACTGTAAGTAACTTCACAACAAACGGGAGCGTGTTAGTGTGTACGTGCGTAATTGCGCACGCGTCGTGCGTGCGAGCCGCTAGTCTTGAGTGGCCATAAAGCAAGAGCTATTTTGCCAACTTTCCCAGTGAAGTCAGTGACGGTCTCTGAGCCCACCAGCCTCAACACACAACGACCAGAAAAGTGAAACGAGACGAGCGACAAACGTCCCCTTTGCCGGACCAGCAGCGACCACGCAGCAGGCCTCGTCGACCCATAATGTTTTCAAGTCGCCCTACATGCACTGGGAGTGTGTTGGTTTAAGTTCACCGCGGAGCCCGGCGGCAGGAGTCTCCTCGCCGTCCCTCTCTGCTCCCCCAAGTCCCCGAGAGCGGAGAAAACGTCCACGGTCTTTCCAGAAAGGCGGAGCGGGTTAAAACGCACCGTGCCATTCACAGAGACACCCAAATCATTCAAACACACCCCAAAACCTCCCGCACGGTAGAAAAATCCCCCTCCGGTGTGGCTGCTCGTCAATCCTCATGGTTTCGCAGAAGTTGTGAGGGACCCGTCGGCAAGAGTCACAGCCGCGAAGTCGTGTTGGTACGACCCGATAGTACCGCTTTGCTGGGGTTCAACTTTAAAAACAACAGTAGCGTGTCCTAGGCTGCTACTACTGCCGTTGGAAATGACATTATAACATTTCTTAGACATTACCTCATCACGCGCCAATGTGGAAAAAAATAACACGAATGATAATGGACTGTTTGTTCACTCTCCTTAAATTAATTTAGTGCAAAACTAGTCATACGCCCCCTGTATTCTGCCATGAGTCCTGAAATCGAGAAAAACAGCTGTGTATAACATTATCCTAAACTCTGGCAGTAAGTCCCGCCCACCGCCCAGAAATACCTGCTCTGATTGGATGCGAGTCCTCGCTGTATCCGCGGCCTGCCCTGTGATTGGTTGAGGGGTATGCCCTACGATGCCTTACTATTTCACATCTTCTCATGCGCTCACACACATCTCAGTTTAGTTATCGGAGCTTTAAAGTGCCCATGACACTTTTCTTTGGTAATCATCAATAGGAAATAGGAATAGGAAAAGAAGATAAACCCAGGGTCACGCGCCCTTCTTCACGGTCAAACTCACACAGAAAAGAGGCATCGTGAAGGAAATACAGTTAGTCCACTCCTTACGAAGAAGAGCTGTAATAAACCAGTAATAGAGGGATGCATGGATAGTAGTACCATAGTAGATTAAAAAATAACACCAAGTACCATAAGGTTACCACGAACTCAATATTGACCACCACAGACATACTAAGGAACTAGGACACACTAGGAATATTATAGGGATTTTTCCTCAGGGATGAAAGATAATGTAATTTCATGATGGAGGCTCCAAACTGTGCTGGGTGAAGTGTTTACTAGAGCTAGTGTACAGACCATCATCCAACTACTGTGTCTGTGCTCCTTATTTGAGAGATTAATAACCACATTCTAACGCTTACACTCCTAAAAGCTTTTTGTTGCACACATCTGGAAACCTATGACTTGATTATCACTAGTAAAAATTAGTAGAAATTAGAAATTAGTCTCTGTTATTTCACAAACATCACTTGAGAGGTTAAGTCCAGTTGTGTTGTGAACTGTCACAATATACCATACACTTCTTGACTCCGGTGCTGGAAAGTTGTAGTTCATATCAAAGGCCACAAGATGGCGACCTAACACCATGTCGAGGTTTGATGTGGCCAGAATCTTTAAGGTGGACTTTGAAATATGTTGTTGCATTCATCATGAGACCTGGTCATGCTCTCAGGTTTGATGAAAAGGAGAAAAATGATGAAATGAAGGGCCATAGATGTGTGACTGGTTAACTTGAGTTTGAATTCAGTTTCGTTTTTACTTGGTGTAACATTTCTCTCCCCATAACCCTCCTCTCTGTTTTAGTTTTCTGTTTTCACTCTCTTCCATCCTTACAGCCTCCCTCCCTTTCATTAAGATAGGTCTCTAGAGATAAGTCCCGCCCCCTCAACACTGGCCCCACCCCTCTCGTGACGGAGGAAAGTTAAGCAAGTGTTGCTATAGTAACCATACCCTTCCCTCCCAACCTGCCTGTACCACTCCCTCTGCATCTGGGATGCTCTCTACCCTCCTCCCCCCAACACACACACACACACACACACACGTGTGCAAAGAGAGACAAAACAAGACACAATCAAATAGAGAATCAAAAAATCACAAGAGCCAAGAGTTGTTTTCTTTCAAACACTTTCATTATTTTCTCCACATAACTCAAAAACAAAACAGAGTAACTCCCAGAAACGTAAAAAAGAAAGAAAGAAAGCAAGAAAGAAAGAAAGAAAGAAAGAAAGAGAATAAAACTATAGAGAGAGAGCTGGGCATGCTGTAGCATGCTGCGGACTAACAGGGTGGCGCGGGGCATCGTCACCAGGCTGATGGCATACAGCATCATGAGTTTCTCAAACCTTTTCAGTCTGGGACCCAAATGAGAATGATTCTTCTGCCTCTTGGGATGCAGGCACATTAAAATGTACTCTGGTCATGTGGGGAAACACCAGAAATGAGCCCACAACTAAGTTTGGGTTCCAATCCATAGTTTCAGAAACACTGTCAGAGAGAGAGAAACAACAGCAGTTCCTGCTCCTGCAAGTTGTTACCGATGGCAACAGACTCAGGCATCACACACACCGATGAACATTAGTATACACACATGCACATTCACAAACAATTCAAGTTTTTTCTCCTCTCTTTCTCATACACACAGAGACTGGAGTCGACAAATGATGACTAGTAGTCTGTCTGTCTGTCTGTCTATATGTCTGTCTGCCGTTGAGGGATGTAGGATGGGGGGAGGAGCAGCTGAGGGATGGAGACGGTAAAGCCTGACCTCGGGCTAGGCCGCTGCTCGCTGCTGCACTGCCACAGACTTGGATCATTTCATCAAACTCCTTTCAGATACTTTGATCGTTCGTGTTTAGACGGATCGGAGTACCAGATCGTCACGCGTCAGACAAGATCAATATCAGTTTGCGAAAGGAATTCAGATTCTGAATTCGTGTTCAGTATTACTAAACACTCCCTAAGCACCGCCCCTACCAAAACCTAACAAGTCGCATGTTTTTCTGAAGCCTTTTTAAGACATACATATGCATGCATTTTTGCACTTTTATCAATTGGTGCTACAAAAACAAGGCAGGTAGCAGATTGTTATTTTTTTCAGACATCTTGCAAATATGATTAGCTAAAGAAATGCTGTCTGTCTTCATAAGTTAAGTCTTGGGAGGAGCGGTCGGAGAGGAAAGCTGCTCGTTTTCAAACGCCGATGGGAAAGTTGCCAACGATTAACCGTCTTCCCCATCACCTCAAAACGTTACCAACGCCTTCAGTCGTAGGAGCAGGGCTTTGCCTAGGATTGCCCGTCTTAACTTATTGAGCAATCAAAACTCAGAGGATGCTGCCTCCTCCTGTGACTGGGCTGTGTGGGGATGGGAGGGCAGAGGGAGCGAGAGAGAGAGAGAGAGAGAGAGAGAGAGAGAGAGAGAGAGAGAGAGAGAGAGAGAGAGAGAGAGAGAGCCCAGCTGTCAGCAGGTGGTAGTGGGCTAGATGTGGATGAGCAGTGACTGGGTGTCCTCATGAGATGCTCTCGTAAAGTTCATCAACAGCGTGAAAGGCCACTGAGCTACACGGAGACCACACACACGCACACGCACGCACGCACACACGCACACACACACACACACACACACACACACACACACATTCAACCATCAGTAACAACACCTGGGCAGGCAGAGGAACCAAAAGGCAGGAGTTATAAGAAGGGGTGGGAGAGGGGGTACAAAATAAAGAATATATCCATCAACGCATCGTACATGAGAGAAAATGAATAAGTTAATAAATAAATTAGAAGTTACAAATCTGTTGAAAACTATGATCTCAAGATGAAAAAGTCTGTCTCGTCAGTCCTCTCTGCAGACAGTGGAAGCAGACATCTTGCTTGCTCAGACCGCTTCGGCCCGGCTCGACCTCGTCTGGCCCACTGGAGTCTCTACTGGAACTACTGAAGCTCACGTCCAAGTCCAGCCCGTCATCCGGACCCGTTTACCCGCCGTTCATCCACTTCTTTGGACATTTAGACCTCGCCCCCCCCCCCCCCCGGACCAAGCGGAGCCCCGGGTCTAGTCTTACTCCCTCCTTGGTCCCTCGCCTCCTCCAGCCTGACCTCCAGCAGTCCTCTGGCCAGGGGGGGGGGGGGGGGGGGAGGAGGGGCTGGGGGAGGGGCTGGGGGGGGAGGGGGGGGGGGGGGGGTGGACCCGGAGGGGGCGGCAGGTTCACCGTAATACTCATACGCATGTATAGTTGTCGTAGCATAAGGTAGGCCGACTCTGAAAGCGGTGCTGTCTTTAAATAAAAAAGTGGATAAACAAAATAGCCACTCCGATATTGAGCAGAATCACCATGACGACCAGGATGGAGCTGTAGGCCTGCGTAGGAGAGGGAGAGAGAGAGAGAGAGAGAGAGAGAGAAAGGGGGGGACGTGTCAATAATAAGCACACACACACACACACATTAATATACACAAACAATAAACTGTACCTCTCTGTAACCGGGGGTCAGATGAAGGGGTGTTAAAGGGGAACATAACGCCTTACCTTCCACATCCATCAGTGTTTAGCACAGAGTGAGAGGTGTGCTCTTTCTGTTACAGTGCCAAAAGGAGGATGATGATGATGATGATGATGATGATGATGATGATGTAGTTGGAAACACACGCGTCCCCCGCGGGCCCGGTTCCAAACCCCACCACAGATCATTTACCTCTCCTCCCCGGTGGGTTTAGAGTCTGCTGCCTGTCTGCTCGGCGTTGGCCCGGTGCCCTTAAGCCGGTCTCTTTTAGTCAACTCGCTTTTGATTTGAGCTCCATATGAAATTATTAACACGTGTTTTTTTTTTCCTATGTTCTTCGCTGTGTCGTTGCCTGCAGATCGATCATATTGTTGCTGATGCAAGGTATATATATATATGCTCCCCGTATTGAATCATGTGGATATTGGTTTTCCTGCTATTGTCTGATGACCTTGGAGGTTAGTACATGGTAGCCTCTGCGGTTAAGGGTATATTCAAGCATATGGAGCGAACTCACCTCGTCCTCTGGGGCACGCAGAGTACTGTACGGTCACAAATCATCTGAACGTACCTCTGTGGTGGGGTCACAGTGTTTTTCACCTCCTACGTAGCGATACACCCACCCACTCAGCCCCACACTGGAACAATGCTGCGCTGGCATCGACTTTTTCTTTCTTATGTGTTTTGCATTGTGTCAGCAACTTGCGGCAACATGAGATTATGTACAATATGAGTGGGAAAAGTGATGAGACGCAATATTTTGTGGCGCCGTTTTGTACTTGCGGTGTCCTTTTGACCTGCTCTGTATAGGATGACAGAACCCCCTCAGCACACACGCACCTGGCACGTCCTGACTGGGTTTACTGCAGTGACTGAGCAGCGGCTTGTATGTTCGAATACATTCTACCACGCTTTATTGATCCCCCGTAGGGAATCTCTCTTCCTGGAGGTCGGAGGTCAGAGGTCAGCTTGCAGACCTGGGGGCTTGAACACGGGTCACGCGGTGGCAGGGTGGTCTTCTACTACAATTCAATTTCGACCTTGTGATACGCGCAAGGATGCAAGACCGACCCAAGGTGTGCGAAGGACCTGCAGGTTAAATCATTTTTGCACCGGAAGAGGGAAGCCGGGACTCGGAGTAACACCGGACAGCGTTATTGACTGACTGCTAACAAGGCTTCTGCCGATCAACCCAGTCTTATCACAGATCTGTGTCATGGATGATTACCGGACCAGAGGTGGATGAAATCCTCCTCCACCTGCCTTTTCTACCTTTATTTAGCCAGGATATAGGCTGGTTTTTGCCCCCGGGAGCAGTTAGGGCTTAAGTGCCTTGCTTAAGGGTACCGGGGCAGTCGCTGTTGGCGGGAGCGAGGTGAGAGGATGAACCCGGATCAGTCGAGGGTTTCATTTTCTGGTCGCCTGCTTCTCTAACCTTTTGGCTGCTGTCGACGCCACTTCATTGACACTCTCACCACAATCATTCACACCTACAGCAGGTATGAGCATCAGAGAGGAGGACGTGGAAACTCCTGGATCGTAGCTGTGAGATCTCCTACTCCCCGGGGGAACCTTTTCATCACAGGAGCCCAATTGAGTTATTCTCGTCAAGTGGGGGGTCCAATGGAAACAGACCCAACTGATATGCACCAGGAAGCTACTCGGCATCACGAAGCCATGTGCTGTGGTGACCAAACCCTCTTCCCCCCCCCACCCCAGGTTTGGGACCACGATGCCCCCTGAGGACAGGACCTGGACAAACCTTTCCCCGACATCAAGGGGGGTAACGTGGAGGCGGGTGGGGGGGGGGGGAACAAGAGGAGGATTACATTCTCCCTTTAGCAGAAATGATCGCATGAGTTCCTCTTTGTTGTTGGGGGAAAAACGAGTGGCGGTTTACCTGCCCACCCGTCCCTCTCCTCGCCAGTGAAAACGCACAACTCGTAACATATTCCGCAAAAACGACTATTTTCTATTTAAAGTAACGCACATCAACAGAGGCTCGGTGTGGAACGCTCCGAGAGGGGTTGCTCTTCGGTTTGTTTCCCCTCAGGAAAAACGAGCACGAGAAAATCCCTCGGAAAAAAGGGAACATAGTAAGTCTGCGCTTGTTTATAATAGTCGTAGGAAGAGCTGTGGCCTGTATAGCATAGAGGATGTGTGTGTGTGTGTGTGTCTGCTGTCTGCATGCATCGATGTATACAGTATTTGCATGTGTCTAATGCATGTGTGTGTGTGTGTGTGTGCACGTGGTGTGTGTGCCAGTGCAGTGTGATCATATCTGTGTATGCTGTGAACCTGTCTTACACAAATCTCACTTGCTTCTCTGCGGCTGCAAACATCAACCCCCCCCCCCCCCACACACACACACACACACACACACACACGCACGCACACACACACACACACACTCATCCACCCTCCGTCCCCCTGTCACTGACACACGGCCACTGATTGGCTGCCGCTGAAGCAAGGCATAAGCTGTTCCCTAGCAACAGAGCGCTGCTTAGCCAATAGGGGGCCCGCCTGTGAGGAAGGGGCTACTTTGCCAATCTGCTGTTACTAAGGTGCAGAGAGGACCGCTGGGGCTCTCTCTCTCTCTCTCTCTCTCTCTCTCTCTCTGTATTTGTGTGTGTGTGTGTGTGTGTGTGTGTGTGTGTGTGACTGCATGCTATCATGTTATAGGTAGCAGCAGCCACAGAGCTACTAAATAAGCTACTTCACTTCATTCACTGCGCCAGTGTCATTGTGCTACTACAGACACATTTGTAAATGAGCAAGTGGTGGTGCTGAGGGGGAAAACTGGGGGGGACTGTAGAGAGAGAGAGAGAGAGAGAGAGAGAGAGAGAGAGAGAGAGAGAGAGAGAGAGAGAGAGAGAGAAGAGAGAGAGAGAGAGAGAGAGAGAGAGAGAGAGAGAGCGGGAGAGAGAGAGAGAGAGTTCATGTCTGTAGTGTACGATGTGCAGTTGTAACTTGCTGCTGATTTTCCACTTGTTCTAGTTAGCTGATGCTAACTGCTGTGTTAGCGTGTCTGGGGTCCGTCTACCAAGTGAAGACGTGGCCCAAAAAAAAAAAAAAGACGTGAACGGCATAATCCCCCACAACGCTTGATCATAGTACAAAAAAAAACAATCTTTCTTTCACAACGTTAAACCGCGTGCCCCCCCCCCCCCCCCCCCCCCCCCCCCGGATTATAGTAATATGCGGGATAACATTGTGTTATGTCATTGGGGATGGGATGTATCCTCATGACAGTGGGTAACAAATCCTTTTAGTCTAATCAATGTGTGGCAGTGACATGACAGTCATGACAAATACACCACTGCTGCTGCAGCACTGAGCCCAAACAAAGCTGCACCGTCTCAAACAACTGAGCTTCAAAAGGAAGTTTATATATATGATGTGTTTTTAACAGGCTCTGTAGTAGTAGTGATCGGTGTGTCTTCCACCAAGGGCTTAGTGTGTTGGTGGCGCTGCGTTAGTGGGAGTCTTACCGAGTTGCCTTTGCTCTGCGTGAGGCTGTGGTCCTGTTGCTCTGGTGTTATGGGGGAGGACTTGAGCGGGGGGGAGAGGGTGAGGTCCCGACGGAGAGGCCGCGAGTCCAACTTGTCTCCGGGCCTCCCGCTGTCCAGCTTGTGCACCGAGTCTTTACTCCCCTCCCTCCCTTCTCTCCCGTCTCGCCCCTCCCTGCCCTCCCTCCCTTCGCGGTTCTTGTGCCTCTGTCTCTGCACGGCGTGCGAGCGCCCCTCTCCGTGGGCGTGCGCGTGAGTGTGCCCGTGCCGCTCCTCCCCGTGCCCATGGGGCTTGTGGGTATTGGAGTCTCTGGGCTGTAGAGGCTTCATCTCCATCTCGTAGTTGCTGAGTTTCTCCTCGTCCTGCTCCAGCAGCCGGGCCCCCCTGCCGTGCACGCCCCTGTGCCCGGACGTCCAGGAGGCGGACGAGGCCGACTCCGTCCACCTGTCCCCCCTGGCTTGTCTGTGATTGGACGAGCCGTGCTCCCGGGACTTGTGATTGGAGGAGCTGTGTTTATGTCCGTTGGTGCGACCGCCTCCTCTGGACGACGTCCCCCTCAGCTTGTCCTCGCTCCAGCTGTTGGTCCTCGGGTACTCCCCCGCCTTTCCTCCTCCCTCGCCTCCCCCGCCGCCTCCCTCCATCAGCACCTGGATCTCCGTCTGCCCTCCCCTTCCTTTCTCGACTCCCTCCCTCGCCTTGTCTCCGTGGTCCACGGCGCCCTGCCGGTGGAAGCGGGCACTCCTGGTGCGCTGGGCGGGCCGGGCGGGGGGAGTCGGGGTGTGGGGCGGCGAGGAGGAAGGGGGGCTGAGGTCGGGGGAGGCGGGGTCGTTGGAGGGGTCGTCCGATCCCCCGCTCTTCACGTAGAGGTCGGGGCTGTCGGTGGTGCCGGCGCTGCTCGACAGCCCCTCGCCCTCCACCTCACTGGACACCTGCCGCTTCGGACGCTGCACCTCCACACCTGGGGGGGGGGAGGGGGGAGGAGAAGGGGGTGCAAAAATAGTTTACTGCACTAATAGGCTTTTCACACTTGAATAGGTTAACTTTAACCCTGGGTTATAATCGCCCTGGGTTAACTTATCTCACGTTTCACACTAGTTTTCTTTAACCCTGGGCTAACAATTGACCCCGGGTATTCAGTGTTCAGGATTTCACACTGTAAGCTTGTAGACCCCGGGTTAACGTTTAATGCTAATGTTTAACTCGCTGTTACATTCTAACCCCTGTTACATTCTAACCCCTGTTATATTCTAACCCCTGTTACATTCTAACCCCTGTTATATTCTAACCCAGGCCTGGCCAACCCGCGGCTCCCGAGCCGCATGCGGCTCTTTGCCTGGTTTCATGCGGCTCTTACGTTCATATCGAAGTTTGTGTTTGTGTTTTTTTTTAATGTGTATGTGTATGCGTATTCGCTTCGCTTCGCTTGAGTTCAATATGGTATTAAAAGCCAGCGGGCAAGTCACCAGCGCCGCCCTGAATAAGCAAACAGCCAGATATGCAACACTGGTTGAAAACCTGCACGAAAGCTTTGTGACTCGGTTCCGTGATCTACAACTGAAAAGGCCACAGATTACGTTCCTCGTCGACCCATTTAATGCGGAGACGGACTGTTTGAAAGCCCCGCTAGTCACAGATGAGTGATCTTTGTGAGGAGGACCAACTGAAACCTGCTTTAAGGGAAGGGACCATTGAGTTCTGGAAAAGTGTGCCAATGGAAAAATACCCCAATGTCAAACGGGCTGCGTTTAAGATACTGTCAATGTTTGGGTCAACATACGTCTGCGAGTCTGTGTTTTCTACCCTGAAACACGTGAAATCAAAGCATCGATCTGTTCTGACTGACACACATGTGAAAGAATTGCTAAGAGTGGCAACAACGGAATACAAGCCAGATTTGAATAGGATTGTTCAAGGCAAGGAATGCCAGAAGTCCCACTAAGCAACATGCATAGTAAGAGAAAAACGCTATTGTAAATTATTATATTTTTGTTTGTGGACTTGGTTGAACTGAGAGTTTGTGTGTGTGAGACAGTGCACACAATGTTCATTGTTGAAAATGACTGGCCTGTGGTCTTAGTACTGTAGGAGTCAATTTCTGTCATTATCATGTTGGTGTGTGACATTTACAGTAAATCTGGCTGAGCAGAGGTCTGTGTGTGTGTGAGAGAGAGAGAGAGAGAGTGTGTGAGAGGAAGGGATGGGGGGATGTTCATGTGTGCCCATGTGTATGATGTGGCTCTTTGCAGTAACACAGTAAAAAATGTGGCTCTTAGTCTCTGACTGGTTGGCCACCCCTGTTCTAACCCCTGTTACATTCTAACCCCTGTTACATTCTAACCCTGTTACATTCTAACCCCTGTTACATTCTAACCCTGTTACATTCTAACCCCTGTTACATTCTAACCCCTGTTACATTCTAACCCGTTACATTCTAACCCGTTACATTCTAACCCCTCTTACATTCTAACCCGTTACATTCTAACCCTGTTACATTCTAACCCCTGTTACATTCTAACCCGTTACATTCTAACCCGTTACATTCTAACCCCTCTTACATTCTAACCCCTGTTATATTCTAACCCCTGTTACATTCTAACCCGTTACATTCTAACCCCTGTTACATTCTAACCCGTTACATTCTAACCCTGTTACATTCTAACCCCTGTTACATTCTAACCCGTTACATTCTAACCCCTGTTACATTCTAACCCGTTACATTCTAACCCTGTTACATTCTAACCCCTGTTACATTCTAACCCGTTACATTCTAACCCTGTTACATTCTAACCCGTTACATTCTAACCCTGTTACATTCTAACCCCTGTTACATTCTAACCCGTTACATTCTAACCCTGTTACATTCTAACCCGTTACATTCTAACCCTCTTCTAACCCCTGTTATATTCTAACCCCTGTTACATTCTAACCCGTTACATTCTAACCCCTGTTACATTCTAACCCGTTACATTCTAACCCTGTTACATTCTAACCCGTTACATTCTAACCCTGTTACATTCTAACCCCTGTTACATTCTAACCCGTTACATTCTAACCCCGTTACATTCTAACCCCACAACATTTCACATTGTAAGCTTGTAGACCTTGTAGACGTTTAATGCTAATGATTAACTTGCTGTTACATTCTAACCCGTTACATTCTAACCTGTTACATTCTAACCCCACACACACTATTGTTCTTAGCACCACTGTAGTGGAAATTTACACTTACGTTTATTATCTCATATGCTGCTATATTATGTAACCTTGTATGCTGTTGTAGTCACCCGTGTTGAAAAGATGCAAAGATGCTGTTTTATGCAGGTTTCCTGTGTGTGGAGAAGATGCTGTTTTGTGCAGGTTTCTTGTGTGTGTTTAACCTTATCTTTGACCTGACACCTGTACCAACGCGAGACAGCCCGGGCTCCCAGGATGAGAGGGGAGCGAGACTCGCTCAGGGTCTTCTAAGAAAACAGGAAGATCTAAGCATGCAATCACGTCATTGCTGAGTACAGAGGTACTAAGCACGGTCGGAGGAGGCCTGAAATAACATAGCCCCCCTTACCTAGATACTCCCTCACCTAGATAAGGTATAAAAGCTTCATGTTGAGGGTGGGCTTCATCTGCACTTTGGTGAAACCCACTGACTGTGTAGATCCTTTTGCAAAAGCTTCAATAAAATACCACAAAGACAGCCTTGGTCTGGTCTCTCCTTGATTCTTCCACGACACCACATTTCGGGGATAGCACCACAAAAGCGGTGCTAACCCTGCTTTGTAGCAGGGTTTGTTAACCCAGGGTTAAAAGTTAACCCTGGGTTAACCCGGTGTTAACCCTCTTTCAAAAATGCAAGTGTGAAATGCTGCTTAGCCCGGGGTTAAATGCATCCTTAACCCAGGGTTAAGTGTAATGTGAAAAGCATATAAATAGCTTTCAGGTTTCTATGTCTTAATCTCAGTAAAAGTGTGAATGGTTCTTGTGTTATGAATTTAAAGATGCAGGTATGTTTTTGCTCTGCTATATTATATTACACCCCTTTCTCTGTAAGCCCTTGACATTTCTAGCGGGTGTGCGTCTAATCTCAGTGCATGGCGGTTGCTGTGTGTGGGGAAACATCCTGCTGCGCCGTGCATGTCGACACAAGCATGTTGCTAAATGTCAGAGCTGATGTTTGTTGTCATGGACGTCTCCGCAAGAAAATACACCGTTGTTAAGAGCAGAATAGATGGTAAAAGAACATCACTGTCACCTTCTCAGCTACCCGTGTGGGAGTGTGTAGTATGTGTCATGAAGTGTGTGTGTGTGTGTGTGTGTGTGTGTGTGTGCTGGTGATAAAGGTCAGTGTCAACCACCCCCTAGTTTTTTGTTTCTGCCTCTGTCACTCACACCTGTGGGTTGCCAACCCATGACATGTGCAGCAGCGTGACACACACACACACACACACACACACACACACACACACACACACACACACGCGCACACACACACGCGCACACACACACACACACACACACACACACACACACACACACACACACACACACACGTCTTGTATTATTTGTTCATGCATGTGCATGTGCATGGCACACGCGTTGGTTTGTTGTGCTTTAGGTGTGTGTGTGTATGTGTGTGTTTTCTGCATTTGTTTGGTGCCCATCATTTCCTGGGTAATGGGAAGGAGCGGAGGGCAACAGCTTGGCAGTGTGTGTGTGTGTGTGTGTGCGTGTGTGTGTGCGTGTGTGTGTGTGTGTGGTGCCCACCATTTCCCGGGTGCTGGAAGGAAGGGGAGAACTGCTTGGCGGTGACCCTGGCCATGCGGCTCTCCTCCTGGGCTTTCTGAGCTGCTCCCACCGCTGCCTCGGCTTTACCCTGCGCATGGGCCGTCCTGGGAGACAAGATGATCAATATATAGATGATCAATATATATATAACAGAAAGGGAAGAGTGGGAGCAAATACAATTATTCGTTGTAGTGTCTGAAACAAATTTCAGTTGAAAAACAGTAGAATAGAATAGAGCTACTCTTTCACAATGCTGCGTTTTATACATACTTCTATTTATACATATAGCAAATGTGTTTGTACAAACTGTAGTACTTCTATATATTCACTAATATCTACTCATACCTACACATGCAATATTATAACAATACATTTAATTCATAGTATATTTGTTGTCATATTTTGTAGGAAACTGTTTCTGGTTTTTTTTCAGAAAAATTTTCATCTTAATCTGATCACATTTTCTAATCAAAATATTAAAGTTGGAGATTTATATTTGCTTTGGATGAATCAAATGGCTTCAGTTCATTGAATAGTAGTGAAACAGTAGCATTTCCCATCAGGCAGCTCATATTCGTCATGATGTTGCGATAATCTGATGTCAGATTGTCCATGTATGGCTCATCGGTTCTAGTCCCATGTAGTACAGGAGACCTTCTGTATGAAAAGCAAAGAGTTGGATGCATCGCAGCAGCTGACAATACTCTCTTCTAATCAATAACGTTGCTCAACAGGCCTGCAGGAAGTGGAAATCTGGAGAATTAGCAGCCTTACTGAAGAAATTCACAGCTCTTCTTTTCTAAAATGATACTGTAGTTGAAGAACATCTGCAATTTGATGAAAGTACCACCTACTCCTACTCAAAAATGTTATGATAACACACACACAAAAAAAAGGATTTTAAAGGCTAGTAGGTAACTCAAGCCCACGGTTTACTGGCGATCGCTACAGGCCTATCAGTCACCTGACCTGTGGACCGAGTATCCACAGGTCACCCGGCCTCCCTCTCTCTCAGAGTAGTGGAGTTTCCTAACTTCAACTCCTCTTGCCAGACAACTATTTTGTTACTTTCCAAGGAGTTGTAACTTTAGGGAATAGTCAACGTTAGCAATTAGCAAGAGAAGCTGGCGGGGGTTTACCCTGCCTATAATACACCAGTGTTCCAATTGTTTGAGAGTAACGTTACGACCCAGGATCAGTTCTAGTAGGCTCTCATTCGGATATTTAGATCATAATATATGGACAGTTGTGCTTTAATTGCAATTTTTCATATTACATAACAGGTTGTTTCAGCCAAGCGATGTGATTGGTCGAAGATGCATTCTGGCTGTGCTGCTCAATTCCATGTTTTGGTTGCTATGCCAACTCTACAACTCACAGCACACACAGCTCGCTTCACACCTGGTTTATCTACCGTGACCGGTCTCATTATCAAACACACCTGACCCAGAGGGTGAGAAACACACACACACACACACACACACACACACACACACACACACACACACACACACACACGACCACGTGCACATCCATAGAGTGTATGACCCTTTCATACAATTAGCAGCTCTAGGGAGGATGCTGACTATAGAGGTACAGCATGTATGATGATGATGATGATGATGATGATGATGATGATGATGATGCCTCTGCTTTGAAAATCGCTTTATTACCAGACAATAATTCATCATTCTGCCTCGTCTCACGTTGCCTTCCTCTCTCTTAACTGCTCCTTCACCATCCCCTTTTCATCTCTCTCTCTCTCCCTCTTTCACTTCTCCCCCGTTTTCCTCCCCGTCTCTCTCTAATTGCTCCTTCCTCGCGATCGCAATCCTCCTTTTCATCTCCCTCCTTCCCTCGCCCCTCTCTTCCCTTCTCTCTCTCTTCGTATCAAATGGATCTGTTCTCTCCTCCCCTTTGTCTCCATCCTTCCAACTGCCTGTCTTTCTGTCTTTCTAAGAGCTCTCTACTCTTGTGCAATCGCCTCCCCCCCTCCTCCCTCCCCCCCCCCTCCCCCCCTCTGCCTCTCTCTGGGCAGTAACAGTCTTGATGCAGTGTTGCATGTCGATGCCTATTGATTTTTTCCTCTCTGCCTCTTTGTTTCTCTTTGCCCCTCTCTGCACTCTCTGCCAGCGCTGCTATGCCGGGCCCACAGTATACTCAACACCACCGTGTGTGTGTGTGTGTGTGTGTGTGTGTGTGTGTGTGTGTGTGTGAGAGAGAGTTGATGTTGGTGGGGGGTGTGAAGGGTAAGGAGAGAAAAGAAGAACGTCTTACCGTTTCACATGCCATAATCACATGTACACGGATAAACTCACACACACACACACACACACACACACACGCACACACACACACACACACACACACGCACACACTGAAATCTCACACTCAGCCTCGCATTCACACCATTTTGGCGTCATGAACACGCTGCCTCCCATGCAAACACGCTAATCTTGCAACCTGCTCTCACCTTGGTGCGCACTCGAAGACACAAAACACTCCCTTAATCTCTCTCTCTCTCTCTCTCTCTCTCTCTCTCTCTCTCTCTTTCCTCTGTAACTTCCTGTCCCACTCCTGTCTTCCCACAGAACAACCTGTTTCTAGCTGCATGAATCAACGGCCTGGAGAGAAAGGAGCTGCCTGTTCAAAGATGGCTTGATTATACAACACGGCATCCTGTCCAAAAGAGAAAAGGAAGAAAAAGGAAAGAGAGATAGAGCAAGGTAACGGATGAGGGAGGGAGGAGTGTATGTGACAACGGAGAGGAAAAGAGGGTGAGGTGTGATATAGGGAGACACTGAATGTGTAGCAGTTTAACATTAATAAATCTTTAATTTTTGAGTTTCTCCTAATGGCAGATGGAGGAACGAGTGAAAGCAGAAACATCACTTCCTTTATCATCATCAGTAAAGAGAAAACAAACGCACCCAGGGAGGGAGGGAGGGGCAGCAACGAATGTCCTCTTCATTTTTTTGAGAAACCCTCGCGCTAACAATACCACTGACATGAGATAGAGGCTACCAATTATTTCCACTGCGGTCTCATTTGTTGGCGGCTGTTATGCCGAGGTGTCACCGTTAATTGGACAATGATATATTGATGTTCAAAAAATGCACTTGGGAGCCGGAGGGAGAGACGTGAGACGACGGCAAAGGTATGAGGAGAGGCACGTCAAAGAGGAGGAAAACGACGGGAAGAGAGAGACACGTAGAGGAAGACAAACGAGCACACGGGGATGAAGAGAGCGAGCGAGCGAGAGCGAGAGAGAGAGAGAGAGAGAGAGTGAGAGTCTAATCCAGCACTGACACACTAAGCTCCTCTGTCATCTCTGTCATTAGACTGAACCAGCTGATGATGACGAGGGTTATTCATACCTGGATGTCTAACAGAGCTTTCCGGTTTGCATCAGTGCTGCGTGTGTGTGTGTGTGTGTGTGTGTGTGTGTGGCTGTACTGTATTGGGCGTTGTGGTTGCTGATGTTTGGAGGTCATCGTCATCGGGCTGCTCATCTGGTCGTAACTAATCACAGGTAGCCTGACGCCACGGCCTAACATCACACACGCACGCACGCACGCACGCACGCACGTACAAGCACACACACACATAGCCTAATATCACACACGTTCACATGCAGCAGGGCAGCCAGGTTCACGCCCCTGTAAAACCAAGCACCCGCCCTCCAGGGGTGCTGCTCAATAAAGTACAGTATCACACATGCACACAAACCCTGAGGAGTTTATACACACTTTCAAGCTCACACCTCATGAATGGTTTTGATAACACACACACACACACACACACACACACACACAGGGAAACCTGTGAATGCGTGAATGTGTGAGGATGGAAAAGGAAACAACAGCATCCCTGAAGCAGCTGGAAATTTAGTCCCTTGTTGCTCTGAAATCATTGTAACTCCAATTGCAAGGTACCTTTGATTTATTTTTTAAAGTAGTAATCCACAACATTTCATATAAATAAATGTCTGTTTTGATACTTTCTATCACTGATTGGTATAACACAATAGTCAGAAAGCTTTTATATTTGTTGTTCTAAACAACCGGTGTCTTGAGACAGGAAATGATGCGTTTTACATTTCCAGCTTGTTTTTAATAAATAAATAGAAGAAGAACTGGGTAGTTAGCATGAGCAGCGATAGCCACCGTGCCGAACAGACAAAGAAAAGAGCGCCACCTACAGAAACTCAAACTTCATTAACAGAAAATCCAAGGAGAAAGATGTCACAGACATACTGTTTGATTGACAGGTGATCTCTGGGAAGAGCAGTGAGAAACACCACAGTGAGGAACACCACAGTGAGAAACACCACAGTGAGAAACACCACAGTGAGGCAAAGATGGAGACTAAATAAAACTAAACTAAACAGAACTTGAGCTCAACTAGCAAATGTCTGGTCACGTGTTTATTAGTTATTATCCACTAACTGCTGAACTGCATTCAAGTGTTATTTACTCTTTCACTAGCGAGAAGCATTTTAGTGTCAGATGTTCATCTATCACCAAATGTATTATACAATGGCATAAAAAGTAAAGAGCTTACTCTGCACAAACCATGTCAAGGAGAATTTCTAGAAGCTGTGTAGTATCAGGGGTAGGGACTGAACTGGATACTAATTTTCATCACCCTTCATCTCCAGGAAGAAGGAAGGGTTTCTGGAGAGTTAACGTGAATGCAATGCATGCTGGGAAGTCTGCTAATAAGCTAACGTTGTTTCTAATTGAAGTTTATTATGATTGGTTTAGTGAACGCTTGGTAAGATGTCCTAATTTTAAGTCACAAGACATGAACTCGTGATTATAGGTTCTGCAGCTGCTAACTAGCTATAACTAGTGAGTTGATTTCACTACATTTTTACAGTGTACATTCCATGAAATCCATCCCAAAATGCACGTGGGTTCTCAGGGTTGCTTTTGACCTTTTGGATGCAAAGTTTTCTTCCGCTATACCGGCACCGTCCTGGTTGGAAGGCGGTGTGCTTTCCCTCGTTACCGCTGCCTGGATGCTGCTCTAATAAGAGCATCTGCAGCAATTATCCTGTGACTGTGTTTCACCTCTCAAGGTTTCTCTGGGTGTTCCACAAGGAAATACCCTGCTCAGTTCTGGGACAGAGAGAGAGAGAGAGAGAGAGAGAGAGAGAGAGAGAGAGAGAGAGAGAGAGAGAGAGAGAGAGAGAGAGAGAGAGAGAGAGAGAGAGACACCGAGGGAGGCTGTCCTGTCCTGGGCTACACTGCTGTCTGTATCTGGGTTAGACAGCACTCTGTGTGTGTGTACCCCAGAGATGGAGCTGTAGAGAGCTGGTTCACAGGCTGCACAGATAGGTTTCTTAAGAGGGTCTGCAGTGTCATGTTGGACTTCCACCACTATCCTATAACCAGTAACCATGGAGGCTGTAGCCGCTCCAAAGGACTCGGTTTTGAGAAGCTAGGTTGAACCACGCTTGAGTGTATTTGATAATTCTGTCATCACTTTTTTCAAGGCGGGCGTTAGACATCTGACATTTCTAGTGACTATCAAACGGGTGATGTCCATAATAAATGTAGCCTGGTGTAGGTGTAGCGCAGGTGTCATTTACATTACATTCTAAGCTAATGCTACGTGAACGCTATGTGTGACATTACACCTAAATGAAGGGCATGCCGCCAGTGATCCACCTAATGCTCCATGTCTCTAATGCCTGCGTCCATTCTTTGTAAATTCTTGGGTGTTAACAGGTTTGGTCTGATGCTAGAGAGGTGTTGCTGCTGGTTCTCCAGGGTAATGTCTGTCCTTTCTAGCACCTTCATGGAATATATTCATTCAAGTACCTTTTGTATGGAGATCTGGGTTTATCGTCCTCTTCGCTTAAAGCATGAAAAAAGTGGCACCCTACTTTAAACAAGGACACTCTGTCCCTCCCCAAAAATAATTTTAGGCCCCTCAAAATACCTGAGTACGTTCCTGTTCAGCATACAAGCTCCTGACTGGTGCATGGTCTGATAGAGTGTCTATCTGTGTGTGCCTGTCTGTCTGTCTGTCTGTCTTTCTTTCTTTCTTTCTTTCTTTCTTTCTTTCTCAAAGAGGGGTTTACATGGAAAATCTAATGTTTTTCATGGGTTTACAGTAGATGGCTGTTTCTTGGACACAGTAAAGTGAAAATTTGTTGTTTCGGTAAAGTTGTATGTAGAAAAAATAGCACCTCTGTAACGGGCCAATCAGAACACGCATTGTTTGTGATGTAGAAAGCTGACTTTACTGGAGTCGACCAGTCGTTTTATGTTTGGGGCAGAGAGGGGGGCGGACCCTCTTGTACTGCCAGCCAATCAGAGCAATGCCTTTTTCTGGCTGCCTGAACAAGGCACAAGGGGTGTTTATTCCCCGAGTGTCGACTGGAAGGGAGTCACCTCCTCCAAGGTGATGTAGCACTGTACTTTGCTCATCTCTTCAGTCAATGATGGAGTCCTAGTCTCCAATTCTCTCACTTGGTGAACGAGTTGCACCTGTGTGTGATAAGGTGAAACGCTTGCAGCTAACTACTCCAGCTGACTACTTGACGTCACTTATGTGCCTGAGCTCTTGTTTACTGGCTCTTGGATACACTTATTTGTCTTAGCTCTTGTTTTATTCGATTCTCTATTTGTCTCATTTGTTAAGATAAGTAGGTTGCTAACTTATTGCACTCTTACATTAACACTAGTTATGCTCTTAGTTGCTTGTTTAGGAAGGAAATGCACTTATGATTTCTGGTGACTAGTAGTTTCCTTACCTACCTTTGTTGAATGCACTTATTGTAAGTCGCTTTGGATAAAAGCGTCTGCTAAATGACTGTAATGTAATGTAATGTAATGTAACTAGGCCACATGCAGTCAATTTTGGCTTGATTGATCATGTTTGAGATAATGCTAGTCATCTACAATCACTCAACATAGTGTATCCTAAAGTGTTAGCATGGACTAAACAATGCACCGGGGACACACGGATGATTTTGGTGTCTATATTTGGTGTATTCTTTTTAGCTGAGGAAATTAAATTACTAATTACTGAACAGACTGTGAAACAATTGGACATCACACACAGATTTCTTTTGTCATCTGGTACCTGAGGAGGCGCACACACTTGACAACGAGTTGGATTTTGGGATCACACACATTTGACAACAAGGCAAAGACGAGGCTTACACACAAGCAGACTTTTGACAGCAAGCCATCACCCAAATGTCATCAAAACACAAGCTCTTCCGCTACTTCCATGTAACCAAAACAAACATGGAGGTGGAAGAAGTTGCTGCTGTAGTGTTGCTTTTTCATCATCAACTCTCATTTGCTATTGCTCTGTTCAGATTTGAGTCAGTGACACACTACACACTACTGCCCTTATTCAAGCTATAAAAAATCTAACTTGTTCAAAATAATTGTGATGGCCCTGTGATTGGGCTGCAAGAGATGAACCGTCACACACTTCAGTGGCTGTGGCTCAGGAGGTAGAGCAGGTCGTAATCAGAAGATCGACGGGTCGATCCCTGGCTCCTCCACTCCGCATGTCGAAGTGTCCTTGGGCAAGATACTGAACCCCAAATTGCTCCCGAAGCTGCGCCTTCGGTGTGTGAATGTGTATGAATGGTTAGTTTCCTCTGATGTGCAGGTTGGCACCTTACATGGTAGCCCCCTGCCATCAGTGTATGAATGTGTATGAATGGGGTGAATGTGAATGTAGGGTAAAGCGCTTTGAGTGGTCGGAAAAGACTAGAAAAGCGCGATAAGCACAGACCATTTACCATTCAAGATCATCTGTGCCATCCATTGTGGCCCAAACTAATATAGACTTGGCCCGATCTTGAAAATCAGTCATGATGGCTAAATCATGGCTATAATCGCCCTAAAAGTCATGTAGTGCGTCCCAAGCCAATTGGCCAAAAGGCCAATTGTGACATCACAAAAGCCAGTTGTAACACCACGAAAGTCAATTGTGACAAACATTGGCTAGACTGACTATCTTGATATCTGACTGCAATGCACATTTAAAGCAGTAATCTGCAAGATCTGTGCGCTCTTTTCTTTGACTGTTCAGCCATGGTAGCTATTGCTGCTCATGCTAACTACCCCGTTCTTCTATTTATTCCAAACTAACTGTTGCTGCTGCCAGAAATGTAAAACGCATCACTTCCTGCGCGGCAGAGGATTTTCCCCAGGAAAGACCGACCCGATGCTGTGTGTAAAAGCTTTCAGGAATCGGCTAGAGGTTGAATCACTAAATGTGGGGAAATTACGGCAATTATTACTTTAAAGTGAAGAAAAGAGATGAGGGGGACGATTGGGAAAAGTAATGTGGCACAGATTGATAAATACAGTTCCAGGAGAAACATAATGGACATTTTTCAGGCCAAGTCTGGAAGCATAACTGAGGTTTCTCTCTTTGTCTCTTTTTCCCTCGTGCACATGCTGTCGATCTCTCTTCTCCGTACTCTCTCTCTCTTGACTTGCTGTTGCATTACTCCCTGTTCTGTTCACTCTGTCTCTCCCTCTCTTGTCATTGTGTTCTCCTTGAAGGCTTCTGTATGCATTATGAACACACACACCATTCTGCACACCTCACCTCCCTTGACTTAGTGATTTCTAGGACAGCTACAAAGTTGTTCAGAAAGACAGAATAACGGGCAGGCAGACAGCCAGACAGCCAGATAAACAGGCTGAAAGGCACATAGAGAGGAAGGGCAGGCAAAATGATTACTGTCACCAAATGAGAGAGACAGACATGGAGACACTGAGAGACAGCCCCCCAAAAGAGATGAGGCAGGGCACGCAGTCAGACAGGTTAACCAACAGATAGACAGTCTGACAGTCTCGCAGACAGACAGATAGTAGAAACCAGGACACACAAGGGAGGAACAGTCTGAAATATTTCAACATCAATAAATCATTACCACATTAATTTTGCAACATTAGTATGATTACTGTGAAGAAACGTGACTATCCTTTCTGCTTGATTGCTTTACAGCACTAAACAGGAAGAGGGCGCTGTTCTTCCAGCGCAGATGGCGCTAAAGAGCTCAGAGTTTGTGGTGTTGCAAATGATGGAAGGAGTGAAGACCGATGGAAATAACTCTTTTCGACAGGAAGCAACAGGGTTTATGGGAAATGCGGTGTTGGAGTTGGAGACACACATCGTCTCAACCACGGTCTCATTTGTTTACAGAAATCATACCAAGGTATCACAATTCATTTAACAAAGATATATTGATTGAACACCTTTAAAGTTGCATGGACAGATGGACAGACAGAGAGACAGACATACAGACAGATGGACAGATAGATAGATACTTAGTTCAATTAAATTGCCATAGCAGCAACATACACTTCCCCCTCCCATCCAAACCAACATTTAGCGACATAATCAAAAGAAAGGCAGTTAGCATATTGTATGTAGCAAAGCTACGTTGACCAACTCAACTCAGCTAGCATCAATTGCAGTCAAGCTAGGGAGAGAAACGCACATCATGGATTTTGACTAAAAACACTTCACGTTTCTAACTTTCAACCTTTCTAATGGATTTCTGCACCTCTTCTGGGCTATGAATAATATGTATATAATATCAGTGTTCAGTATGGAAAAGAAATGAGAGAGGTGGAGGCTACAAAGTAGGAACAATACAAAAAAGGACCAGTCAATGACGACATTACACAGAGAAAACTTTTTTTTTTCGTCAAGAAAATCAAACATGAGCCTGAGTTGACCTTGAGACCTATATCAAATATTTTTTCTGTCCCATGGCAGACCATTGACTTCTGCAAAATATGACTCAGCCGTCTCAACCATGAGACCTTGGTCATGACTTAGAGTTGGGGCAGCACTATGCCTCGCTGGTGGATACGCTTGTCCGGATTAAAAATGAATAGGCATCAACAAAAAAAACATAATTTTCTCTTGGAAATGGTTAATTTATCTTCTAGAATTCACATTTACTATTCATATGATCTCAGACAGCTTAAACAAGGTCAGTGAACATAAATAACTCTCTCTCTCCCAAAGCCAGAGACCAGAGAATCGCGGCTCTAATATTTTATGCCATCAAGACAAAAGTTTTTGGAGCCACTCCATTAACAATGAATTGGAGGTTGACTTTGTAGGCTCATAAAATGTTTGTTTGAGGCTTGACACCCAAACAAGCTCCGTGCCATTGTAGTAAAAACTATCACGAAGCAGAAAATGCACCCATATCTCCAAGAAGGTCACCCTGGGGAGCGTTACAGTGTCCACAAGTCCAGTCTCTCATTCATTGTCAATGCAACGGGTCCAGTGTTTGTATTTCAGTGGCGTATATCATCGGAGGAGTCTTGGCTGTCCTGTTTCCAGCTTTGTTGTTGTTCATGTTGCTCAGCTAGCCTAGACTGCCCATGCTCGTCCAAATACCATGTAAATGCTTCTTTATGGTGATACATGTACATGAAAAATTATGAAATATTCAGAGGATAAAGTCTCTTTGTACTACAACTGAGCCCTGTGCACTGTGTTACCAAAAATATCAGGAAATCATTAGATCGGGACAAACTTCACCAAAGGTAGCGAAGGTTTATTGGCAAAAAAAGCAGCTAAATTCCTGAAATGAGTGGCTGAATGCCTATAGTGCAGCTTCCTTCTCACATTTGGATCACAAACACACCCCTCCCCTACCTACAGTTGCCTACTGGTAGGAACTCAGTGGAGAGTAAACACACCCAAACTCAATTTACCCTCCTTTTTATTTGAGGAATAGAGTTTACCCACACTTATTGGCAAATATTTCATAGGCTAAGTGATTTTAAGGCCCAATCCCAATTCACCCCTTAGCCCTTCCCCTCCGTTTTGCGCGTTCACGTGTAGGAGTAGGGTGTCCTGATTCTTGTTGATAGAAGGGTAGAGCGAAGTGCTAGGGCTACATGGCCCTCCAAACGGAGATTTTTCAGAGACACACTACAAACCGAGGGTTAGGAGAAATCTCCGACAATCATCGGCTTTTCTTTATAACAAGCAAAACAAAAAAATCGCTAGTATGCCGATGTCTCTAGCTAGCTAGTTAACGTTACATTGTTTTAAGGCTGATTTGTGCATGACAGTCCTGCATATTTCCATGTCGTATTTCCCCCCTTTGAAGCAGCGAAGCTGAAGTTGCTGCACTTGTTACATCTCCTCTAATACCAGTACCAACGTTAGGAGCACGGCTTGCTAGCCTACAGAGCACCGCTAACGCTATTCTGTCATGAAGTGGACTGGTAATGAAGCAGTGGTCTTTTTTATTTGATGACTTGTTTGATCGATTGGTAGCGTGAAACGTATAAGTTGTGAACGCATCGCGAGCGTCCATGCTTTTCTATCTCCATCAGATGAACGGCAAATGTCACTGTGATAAAACCATTATTGCCATAGTAATGTCCGATAACAAACTTGTCGCGTCTGTTTACGTAAATGTCATCGATGACGTATCAGGGTCTTGAATGGTTGTCCCATTTTATAGGGGGAGATTTCAACCACTACCCCTTGTAACTCTGTTCCGAGGGCCAAACCGAAGAGTGAGGAGCCTCGAAAACGAGGGGTAGGGGTAAAAATAAGAAATGGGAATACCCAGACACAATGGGAAAAATAAGAAACTTCAATACCCAGAATTCATGTGACTTGCACACAGCAACCCGGTCAGTCTGTGATGCTTCATACCAAATAAAACCAAAGAAACGAGAGAGGAAAAGATCTAAGTGAGTCTAGCTTCCTCTGGACGGAGCGCTGACTCACTGCGGTTTAGGAGGCAGTTTGTATTTCACTCTTATGTTTCAATTTGTCACTTCCTGTGGGTGGAGAAGTGACCATACCCGACACTAGACAGAAGTACAGGGTCTCAATTAGGGGGTGGTACCCTCTTCTCTGTTGTTTTTAATGTAGGCTGATTAAACAGATGTACATTTACGTAAATCTAGTGCAACTTTAAAATGTAACCTATGTTGGACTGAAACTCGCCTCTCTTTGTGTGTGTGTGTGTGTGTGTGCCTTTTAGAGGAATAAGCAAGGGAGTAGACTCCTAATCACTGCATGATATGGCAATTGTGTTCCTTCACCTTTTATCTTTCTGTCTCTATCTCTTTCTTTCTTTCTTTGGAACTGCGTGACTCATCAAATTAACAGCCTCAGCTCAGATGAGTTAGGTGAGCAGCAGCAGCGAGCTGTAGCCGTTAGCCTCAGTAGACTGTCACCGGGACTAATAGGATTGGATCTTTACACGCCCAACAAATATAGCAAATGCATACCGTTGCATGTACAGACTATGTGTGCAGCAGCTGCATTCACATATGCACGTAAGCTTGTAAGAACCATCAGGTTTGTGTGTATGTGTGTGTGTGTGTGTGTGTGTGTGTGTCTCAGCCTCTAGTTCAGCCTCCCTGCTCTTTCAGGCTGCCTGCCAACACTGTTGGCATAATGCGGCAATCTCTCTCTCTCTTTCTTTGTCTTACTTTCCCTGTTTTTCTCTCACTTTTCTCTTATTTCCTGTCTTTTTATCTCGCGCTCCCACTTTCTCCATCTCTGTTTTCTTCTCTCCTCTTTCATCCCACTTTCTCTCTATCTCAGTTAACGAGCTCGTTCACCGAAGCCTTAAAACTGGCAAAACACACATGATGTGGTATCCGCCACCGGCTCGCACAAGGACACACATACAGTACATATGGTAGATGTTGGCCACGATGTCAGCGTGCATCACAGCATTGATCTGTTACAGGGTCAACTGCTGATCAGTCATCAATATTAACCTCAACCCTATTTCAGACAACTACTCATTCACTCTCTCACTGACTGGCTATGTTCACACCGCAGGCCTTCATGCTCAGTTCCAGGTTGCTGCTCATGTCTGTTTTCATATCTGGATGAACGTTAATATCTATTGTCTATTGTGATACTGTCTACATTTCTTCTTTTAATCTCAACGATTAAAAAAAATCACCAAATGAAGATTAAAACCATGTCAGTATACCTTTCATAAGAACATACATGTTGATCCACCATTGACAAGTGAAAATAATTCAAGATTAATTTAAGATTTCTTGGGAAGCCCGAAACCATTTAACTCTGATGTTAAAATGTTCTTCCCTCTCCATAAAAATATTGTAACCGTGGCCCTATAACCTGGTTACCACAAGGTTCGTGCCCAAAATGGGTAATAGGCCTATATTTAGTCAATGTGTATCCATAAGTATGGGTGGGTCCCCACGGCATCTAACTTTAAATTCTCCTTCAATCACGGCAATTAACACCATAACCCCAGTGGCGTTCATTGTTTTATCTCAATGAGCAGACTTGTAATGAGAGACGGCTCTCATTTCCATTCAACGGCCTCATCAAACTCCTGCAGGCCCCAGAGAGCCTTTGCTTCGCTTGCTGTTTCTCTGGGACCATAAACTCCCTAACCCTACTTTGGCTTTAACCTTAATCCTGCTCTTAATCTGTCATTGATCTCAATTACAACACGGTGGAACCGTCCACATTCGTCCACAGACGGAGAGAGGTGAGGGGATGTTTATAGGTCTATAAACCCCATATGAAGCTGTTAGTAACATTAGTGGCAGTAACTGAAATACTCTCTCTAGCCCCCATGACAAACTAGCTTCCTCTAGACAGGGTGGCCCATAGATAGATAGATAGATAGATAGATAGATAGATAGATAGATAGATAGATAGATAGATAGATAGATAGATAGATAGATAGATAGATAGATAGATAGCGAGATAGATAGATAGATAGATAGATAGATAGATAGATAGATAGATAGATAGATAGATAGATAGATAGATAGATAGATAGATAGATAGATAGATAGATAGATAGATAGCGAGATAGATAGATAGATAGATAGATAGATAGATAGATAGATAGATAGATAGATAGATAGATAGATAGATAGATAGATAGCGAGATAGATAGATAGATAGATAGATAGATAGATAGATAGATAGATAGATAGATAGATAGATAGATAGATAGATAGATAGATAGATAGATAGCGAGATAGATAGATAGATAGATAGCTTCTTTAGCTACCTGGACAGTGCGATCTCAGCCTTCTGCCGGGAGATGTCAGCGGCCTTCTGCGCTCCCTCCACGGCTCGGTCGACCTTCTCTCTGATCTTACTGGCCCGGAGAGGGGATCAGGTTCTTCCTCTTGCCGCTCACCAGGATGTTCTGCTTGTACTTCCCTTCCTCTTTGGTGCCGTCGGGGAACGTGGTGCAGCCGTAGCCATGGCGCTTGTTGCTGAGCCACTCCCCCTCGTACTGCAGCCCGTCAGAGCGCCGGCTCACGCCGAAGCCCGTCCTCTTGTCGTTCTTCCACTCCCCGCAGTAGGTCTCCGTCGCCGTGGCGTCCACATCATCCTCAGCGACGGCCAGCTCTGCATCCGTGTCTCCGAGGCTGGAAAGGTCAAGGTCAGGTTTTAGATGGTCAGTCTCAGTATGACAATCCAATTAAATTAATAGAATAGGTAGGCTAGTAGGCTAAAGGGTTGACAGTTGAGGTTATTTCTGCGTCAACGGCATCAAGGTTGGAATGGTGAAAGATTGTTTGGTTTTTAGGGATGAATTTAGCAATTATTAATCAAGCAAAGAAATAAAAGCCACGGGTGAAGGGTAATAGTCACCTCTTCTCACTAACCTTTCTACTATCCCTTAAACGACCACCTTGCTCAAGTTAAAGCTCTTACCTGAGGTAGTGTCTGTCTACTGTTCCATCTCAGCCTATCTCGGTATCTCAAACTTTCCCCCCTTCTCCTGATGCTTCACCTAACTAACACACAGGCTCTTCTGGAATAAAGATCCTGGTGTTCTAACACTCGCCAAAGGATTCAAGCAGAACATAATGCAATAAATCCAGTGCGGACCCTTTTTATGTGGTTAGTCAAGACTTAGTCGAGTCCAAGTCAAGACCAAGGCACTAAAGGGAGTCAAGACCACAGTGTATTCCTTGTGTGATAAACAAAATATTGTTTGATTGTTTTCCAGTCATAGTTCTTTGGATGATGAAAGGAAAAAATGGCTTAGCTGTTCTCAAATCCAAGAAGATACCCATGAACTTCTCAACAATGTGAGCACAGAGAAGCATCTTTGCAGTTTGAGAAGGACTGTGCTTGAGGTTGCACGATCAATTCGGGTTATTGTGCGCTTGTACTCCATGACACATTTGATAAAACATCTAACTAAGTAATTCTAACTAATCCCAAAACCAAACAACACTGAGGATGGAGGACGGGTAAGGATCGAAGGTTGGTGCCTTGGCGGACAAGGAAAAATGGGAAGCCCCAAGATTCATTGCGAAGCTCAAATGAATCACATCCAAACGGCGCTACTGTCTATGGTACACAGCCAGGTGAGCCCTCATACCCAAGCTTTTCTGTAAATGTCTCCAGCAGTAACATGGAAAAACACACAACAAAACTCAGTAGAAATTCATGAGGCTGATAAGTCTCTCCATTCATCAGTCTTGCCAATACATTAATCAGACCTGATAAGCCGCTGTCGCACGCTTTGCCAACAAACAGGCTAAGTGATGCTAACTCTTGTCGTGGTCATCGAGTGTCTGTCTGCGCTAATTGGTGCCTTTATAAATAAGGCAGCTCAATCCGCTTTACTTGGAAATTGACGACAATTCAAATGGTATGGGATTGATTCTTGATTTTCAAGGAACCTGCTGTTTCCACCACGAAAGAAACTTTACTTTTAGCTTTGCAATTCTAAGTACTACTCTGCACAACTCTCTGACTCACGCTGAGCTGGCATCCGGTATGATCGGTCAGAAAAAAACTAAACAGAGAAAGAGTGGGCCAATCGCAGGAGAGAAAGGCAACATACTTAATCGGGTTTTTCAGGCACTTGCCCAATAGACCAATCAGCCGTGTCGACCGTCTCACTGGCCCCGAGCCATCAGGAAATTCTAATTGTTAAACCATGTCAAGGACACTTAAGCGGGACAGACGCTTCTTGTCACGTGGGCTTAAGTTACCACCGGACAAATAGTTTGACATTAAATAGAATTTGACACGACAACATGCACCAACATTGGAAACCTGTTTGAATATAGCCCTGAAATGAGAGTTGAGTCATCCATAGCTGCTACCTGCATTATGAAATCGGGAGCTAGATGCCTTAACGATATCATTCAAAGCTGTTTTTAGGAATCGTATTATATCATGTTGAGTACATTTTGGGTTGCTGCTGAACTCCAGCCTGTTGCTGTCCAATAAAGCGCTTGCTAGGTAAAATTTCAAATTTCAAGCTACTCCTTTGACATCCCTCCAGCCAGAGATGAGAGATGGGATTCATTTGAACCTCCATCCCTTCTGCCTTCTCCCTCCGGTCCTTCTACCTGTTATCGGTCCGTTCCTCCCTCACCTCATCCTCCTCTCCCCTCCCATCCATTAACTGATAGTGGACTCGAGGGCCGAAGTGGCGGATAACGCCGTACACTCATGACAGCCGCGAGGTCCGCTCATTGAATGAGACAACAATGCAACAACAAAGCAATTAAGATTTCCTGGAAGACAATGCGGAGGCTCAGCTATTGTGCGACCAGAATTATCTCCTCTTGTGCAAGTCGATCAGCTGGGAAACAGGACGGAGGAATTACTAATGCTGAGCTCATCCCAGCCTCCTCACATCCTCACCACCATCATTTTACCTCGCCTACACACTCCACCTCCATCCTGCCACTCTCCCTCTTTCCATCTCCCAACCTTCTCACACCTTCCTGCTATCTCCCCATCCTCTATTCAACCATTGCTTGTTTTTTATATACTTTATTGATTTCCCAAGAGGGAGGATCTCTTTTTGCTTTCTGGCTGGGGTGACGGTCAGCCAGCTAGTACAGCGCCCCTGTAGTAGGGTTAAGTATCTTGCTCAGGGATACTTCCTTCCTGCCACCCAGAGCTTGAATGCCAACGAATAATAAAGAAATTAAAGGCCCACTATCTGCTCCTGTTATTACCTGATAGTAGAGTTGATATCAGAGGCGGCAGAGGACACAGTACTCATCCCAGCCTCGCTCCTGAACGAGCTCTGTTTGGACCTCTGGGAGGCCAGCGAGCTCCTGGACTCGGACTTCCTCAGCTTGAGCCCGGACAGGATGGACCTCCGGAACAGCCCGCCCTTCCTCTTCCCCTTCAGCAGCTCGGCCTCGCTGTGAGCCGTCAGCACGAAGCCGCCGCGAGACACCGCGGGGCTGCTCCCGCCGCTGCCCGTGCTGCACATGGAGACGCTGGT
>JAXDDW010000003.1:0-157500 GCA_034670385.1 Hoplostethus mediterraneus | reverse complement strand
AGTCAGCACTTGTCAGAGGGAGGGACAGTAATATTATACAAGGCCAAGTTTCCCAGACATAGATTAAGGCTTGGGCAGAAGGAGTGGACTTCATCTGGATAATTAAGTTACCTAAAACTGCACATCATCTTATCTTTTTATGCCTCTCGTCATCAGCGGAAGCAGATTCACAATTTTCTTTGGCAGCCATATTAGTTCCCCAATTCTGCTCCAAAGCGACGGCTAACAAAGTTGCAACTCTTTGCCAGCAGACCCATAGAACGTTGGCTGTCTCGCCACGCCAATATTATGGAGAGATTTGGAACATATTTCTGCCCAGCACTTTTAAAAGATCACACTGACTTTATGGCCCATTGATCACCTGACACATTGATCACCTTACCCAATATCGGAAGAGGATTTGCACTAGAATCTTCCTGTGAGACTTTGAGCGTAACTTGTTTTGTTTACGCAGGAAGTGAGCGAAGTTAGCCAGACAGCTAAAGATTTTGCGCTGTTGATTCATAATGGAATTCACTAATGATGAAGATTGAGGTTTTTTTCAGAAGTAATGGATCTAGAAAACAACTGTACCAAGTTTGAATCACTAAAAGGTCAATCTTCATACTTTGGATAATTGTCTGTCTATTGAAGACACAGAGATGATTCTGGTGCCGATCCTCTCGTCCCATGACCAATGGGCCGAACTTCCAAAAACTCGGCATCGTCCTTTAAGGTCTTGAGGCGGCGGCTGCAACATGACACCTCAAGTACACCCTGGACAAACTGTCTGTGGCTGTGGCTGTGGCCATCCACATTCATCAGCATGTTCATGTAGCACTGATGCAGGGCAGACTTCCCAGTTAGATATTTGGGGTTTTCATGTTACAGACGGCACCACTAATCCTCACAACAGACATCAAACCGCTCCCATTACATAAGCTAATGCCTGCTGTATATAGTGGAGATATGCTGGAGGAGGAGGTGGGTTTTTATCTCCAGTCCCCCCAAAAAAACAACACTAAAGCAGAATTACAAGTTAGTGATACTTTCTAATACTTTCTTTACTATGGATTTGAGAGAAATGAAAAAATGGGGGTGCACAGCTGCTGAGGAGGTGGATGTACGCTAACCATCCATAGGTTATGTATCACCTCTAGATAGATGGGTATAATGGGTATCATTTTTCGAAGAAGTAGGTATAATGTACAGCACATACTGTACCTGTGTGTACCGTCTGGGTTTATGCAATGTCATGTGCTATTGAGAATGACAGTATGATTGTGTAAGAAACAGATACTGTCCAAAGCAGACAGAGAGAGAGATTTGCCAGGACAAAGGAGGATCAAGTATCTCTATAGGGCACATATCAGATAGAAAGAAAGGCAAAAAGACCCATAGACAGACAGACAGGTGGTAACAAAAGACAGGTGGACAAGTAGACAGAGAAACAGACAGGCAGGAAGCCACACAGACACATTCAGACAGACAGACAGGTAGGTAGGCTGGACAGGCATACAGGCAGGCAAGCTTAACGGTGACAAAATCAACACTGAAAGCAAAGCAAGTCAGTTAAAAGCTAAACCTCTGCCTGCTTAAATCACTGTGTGGGAACGTTATCCGTTTAAGAGATTTTGCTTGGGCCTTTTTTCTGCCCAAGATTTCCATTTGAGGATTATTTATCTGGTAAAAAAAATGTCATAGAAAAGACTCATCATAACATGGTGGTAGTCCGTTGGCCTGAATATTTGGAAACTGATTCCACATCAGCTCGTCATCTCGCAGCTGATTGTTTTGCTGGTTTGCCTTATCGTGTTGTCTGACTCTCACCCCAATCTGTCTCATGTATTCTGGAGACGAATACCACTCATATATCCTATTGCTGTGGTCAAACTCTCTCCAAATGTCAATAATGGGCCGTCTTCACCTCTGCCTTATTGAATCCCTAAATAAACGGTATTTAAGGGTTAGGGAAGCAAAATGTAATAGCAAAACCTCCAAATGGCTGCAAATGGACGCTAGGATGTCAAGTGCAAAGTAACGATACTTACATCTGTTTTGTAACAGAGATGTACAGCCTGGACCCTTGATAATGTAGTTTTAGACCAAGCAGTAAATGCATTATTACATATATAAAACAGCTGTAAATATCAGAAATATGCATCAGAGAAGTCCATATGTACAAGATAATGATTTAATTTTCGCTATTAAACTTTCGATTTTAATCCTTATGCAGCCTAATTTTAGTTCAGACGCTTTGAACCATTTAGACATCTTTTAAATGGCTAATCAAAACTGCTCTGTGGGTTTCTATTGAGCAAGCAACACACCCACAGCCTGGCTGGCAACCCCAAAAGAGGCTAGGAGGCTGGCCAGGAGGCGTCGTGGTTAGAGAGACGGTCCTGTAACTGGAAGGTCACACGGTTAATCCCTGCAAAAGCCAGTGTATACATCACATCCACGAGTTCTTCGAAAATGTCCTTGAACAAGACACTAGTCCCTACCTCCTCACTCCAAAAGCACCCAATCAGATTCCTCGTACATGTAACAGACTTATCAGACGTAATGGTTTCTCAGAGCAAAGAGCAGCAAGCCGAGTGAGATTTGGAGTAACCACATAATCCAAGGCATCTAGAACAAGACTGCAAAGCTACACATACACCTAGTCAAACGAACAACAACCTTATTGGAAACAAGACTACAAATATGCAGTGAGGTGGGCATTCTTGACGTAGCTGACCAGTGTCAAGACCATTTGAAAGACATGGAGGTCAGACATGGAGGTCAGCTATAGCACAGCACCCTGTAGCTCAAGGACACTTCAGCAGCACAGATGCTTGTTGTCAGGGGGGCTTGAACCCGGGCCTTCCTTTTTCACTCACTATGAAGTCTCAGACTCGGACCAAATCTGTTTTGTTGTTGCCTCACCTTCTATCTTGTAAGTATATGTCTGCCTGAGACAACTATACAAAAGAATGCCATGCCATGATCTGTTGGAGGTCTTGAGGATCGTTTGAAAATTGCGACGATGAACCCCGCTCCATGCGTGAGAGAAAGATGGCTTCGTTACAAGGATGACGGAAAACACAGAGTCACATTGTCAGGAGCCGGAGAGCTTCCTCCCACACACTGTACTGTCACACGCACTGCAAATCCATTCTGTCAAATGCAATGTGAGTCTTTTACCTGACACACAGCTTAAACCGACTAACGCCCCTGTCATAAAGTGACCCAAAGGAAGCTGGCTTTTGACTCAGTTTGGCGTCTGACCCAGAGTATAAAAAAACGCCCAGAGTAGAAAAGTGATTTATGCAGTTGCCGGGGGGATATTTCAACATGAGAAGTGAATTTATTATGTCAGCTACAGTGCATAACGTGGTCGGAGCTGAATAATGACTGCACTGATAGCTGTTCTTCAGCGAGCTAGCGAGGATATTGTAACGTTGCACAACTCTTAATGTCGTTGTAGTGTGTCTGCCAAGAGCCGGAGTACAGGGTGGGGTGGGGGGGGGGGGGTTCCAGGATATGCTGCGATTTACTGTCGGGCCCTCTGGGAGCTGGCGTGGGCCTCATTCAACCAAGCATCTGTGACGGTAGGTGGGGGTGGGGGGGGGTTGTGCCTCGACATAACTGCTGACATAACCCTCTCACATTGGAGCGACGGTCTAGGATGGGGTGGTTAACTCTGATCCCGTGTGCTTGACTCTGCATGGTGGCATATTAGCTAGGCAGACACAACAACTACTACAGCTGCTGTAATCTGTTGCTGCTCCGTCCTTGTGCACAGCAGTAGTAATCTCCCCCTGTGTGACTCACTAAAATGATTACTGACTCTCTATCGCTCTGTTTTCATCTTTTTTTTTACTTCTCTCTCTCCCTCTATCTGTCTGTCTGTCTTCCTGTCTGCCTGTCTCGCTCTGCGGTTGGTAATCAGTCAGCTTAGCTCTTCATCTCAGTAAACACCATTAGCCCGGCCGGCCGGCCAGCCAATCAGAGCCCAGCAGAACCGGCTGGGCGGCCAATGGCAGCGAGAAACACTGAGTCCCTCGTGACACGCTGACCTGCTGCATGTCGGCGAGCGTTGCTATGGAAACCCTACTGTACAGACGGGCTCCGTGGAAACGCAGTGGAGCGAGGGAGGAGAGAGAGCGAGAGAGAGAGAGAGAGAGGTAGGAGGAGAAGACAAAAACGAGGGAGGGAGAGAGGGAGGGAGGGAGGTTGGCAAATGGAGGACAGGAATGAAAGAACAAGTGGTGGTAGATAGAGATAGAGGAGTGTTTCCTAGAAATGTGGCATCAGTTGTAGTTGGAGGACTGGATTGTGGGAAATGTAGTCTTCTCAAGTATGTGGGCAGCAGAACATCTTTGGTTTTGGCTCCAGATGCTCTTATTGGTTTGGATGTGACAGAGCCCTGAGGTCACAGATCTGAGAGCAGCCTGTATAGACGAACAGTTAAAGGAACTATGGCCTTTTTAGTGTTAGAGTTTATTTCTTAGATTAACATTATATTCAACAATGTAGTCTTTTTTTTAATTAATATTCTTATTTATTACAATTGTACATTCCTAATCGTCTTAATACATTATCGCCAGAGTCCTCTTTCTGCATTTCAGTGTATTTTTCCTATTGAACTCTTGGGAAATCAGTGGTGAGAAGAAAGTGCTAACACAACGTATGCCCTTCTTAATGCCCTATAGCAGGAGCAATATTGTTTGAAACTGGTGTCATGGATCCTGGCAGCAGTTCTTCCTCACAGCCCGTCTCCCTGTTCCTGCCCAGCCTATCAGAGGATTCACTCAATTACAGCCTCCTCACCTGTAATCAGCATTGAGTATAAATAGAGATCTGTTTTTGAACCCATGCCTGTTTTCAGACCAGCCTTTAGCCTGCTCCCTACTGATCCTGTCTGCCTGCCCTCGACTCCGGCCTGCTTTCTCCTGACTACGTTTTCGCCTGCTGTTTTTTCGTACCTTGGCCCTGTTGCCTGTTCGGTATTGACCTGGACTGTCTCGACTACGTTTTGGATCTCACGCGAATAAATTGGTGTTGAACGTCTACTAGCATTATCTGCTCTTCTCTGCGTGTGAGTCCCAGCCTGTTTGCCTGACAGCTGGGTTAATAACCTGGACCTTTCTTTACTTGTGGTTATTTAACCAATCACATGTTGCACCAATGCAGTTTAAAGTCAAGCCTTTATAGCTTTCAGACATATTCTTTCAGGTTAAAGCTGATAGTTTGCATCAACTCAAAGCCAAAGTGATTACAGATTACAGAAGAAAAACATCAAAAGTGTGTGCAGTCCATCAATACAACTGTAATAACTACATGATTGCCAGTTATTTTGATTATTAAAAAACAGTGGGAATATGTATAAGATCTGTTCTGAGTGCAGACATATATAAATACACTAAATAGCTTATAGTCACAATTTGGCCATCAGGGCAGACTTTCAATGTCAGACTAAGCTGGCGTTAGTATAAGGTATTCGCAGTGGACAAGTGGCACAGATTATCTTGTGAGGGTTGAGGACATGAATATCTTGCCTCCTGATTCAATCGGGACATCACAGTGACTTCAAACACGGTTGTGGTGCATAACTTTATAATTTCTAGCGTCGATTCTGAGTCTGGTTGCAGCCTCAGGAATCGACTCGTTGATTACTACAGGTTAAACCACAGGAAGCTCCATGTGAGACGGCTGTGTGGCGTGTAGGTACGGGTGGGTGGGACGCTGCCGTCCAGTTTACGCTGTGGCCCACCCATTTGACAGGGGACTAATGGTGACGTTTGCTTCAGTAGTATTCATAATTACCCAATACCCACTCATATGTGAATCACAGACCTCTCCCTCTCTGTCAGCCTGTTTTGTTGTAGTAGGTCTAATTCATTTAAAACAGCTCCGAGTAAATGATGAACCCACCCACCTACGGTTGCTTATGTGGTATAAATTGTCAAAATGATTCTCCTGTGTAAAAGCATCACTTTAACTGTCAGAGGCAAGCCGTGTAGCTGTACGGTAAACAGGCTAATAATCTGGTGCACAATGTCAGTATGACAGTGTGTGTGATTTGATATATGGTGTGCTTTCCCTCACTTTGATTTTTGCCAGAAGAGCAACTGTGCATGCTAAAAGTTTGGTCCAGCCAATTTGATGTAGGCCCACCCAGCTATGGATGTGCCCTGGAAAACACAAAGGCCATGTGACATGACACTACGGAGGCAGTCATATTATACACAGGTACAGTAGATCCTCTGATAGACCAGGAAGCACCAGACCACACAGCCAAGGCCCTGTTCCTTTTGAAGTCGTGTTAAAGCAGCTGAACCATTGGTCAAGTGGTACGCCTCTTGACCAATCATATACAGACAAAAAAAATCTGTGGTCAAAAAAGCACTAAGGGTCGACTGTTCAGTTTCTGCTCCCAGTCATCGTCTGAGAGCCAAACCCGACTGAGGAATAGCCTCTTTCGGGGTCGACCCTCCTCCACTAACTGAAGAAAGTGAGGAAAGAAACGTTTCTTGTTGTGTTAGGACTTGATGAGTGTGTGTAATCTTCATCTTCATCTCATCGTCAAGTGTGCGCACCTCTACAACACAAGTGATCTCATGTGTCCCTAGCCTGACCGGGACTAATTGCAATTCTAGGGTGGGCTAACACTGACCTTAGCCTAGCGAACAGCCTCTGGAACAGGGCTAGCCGCGGCTTTTGAAGAACACACACCCCCCCCCGGCTAAATGATAGCGTAAAAAGAGCTTAAATTAGCCTAGAGCTAAGGATAACCCAGGGCTAAAAAAAGTACAGTGTGAAAATCACTAGAGAGCGAGAGAGAGAGCGAGAGAGAGAGAGGTGTTGATTGGTTGAGTTAGTTAGCCTCAGCAAGGTGAAGCCTGTTGTCTCTTCTGGCCTCGTACTGTTTCTGTTTTGTGGCTTGATCAGTGTCTCTCTCCATGACCGGCATCATATTCTCACGTATATTTTTACCACCTCATGGTTTTGATAAAGGACATACGCATGCTGTTACAATAAGGACACTGTGTACTGGAGTCATCTCACTTGGGGAGCTTGATAAACACACATAAGTAGGCCAATCTCTGCTGCATTTACAGTATGTGGCCTCTCACACGTCCTCCTCTTACTCATACCTCCACCATCATACCAGGACTACCACCCATGCATCCAGCCAGCCGTCCTTTCCATTCTTCATCTGCCCATCATTTCATTGATCCTCTCATCCATCAATCTGCACATCTGTCGATCTATCCCTCCCTCCCTCGCTCCATCCCTCCATCCATCCCTCCTTCCATCCCATCTGTCCATTTTATCTGTCATGCTGACTTCTGCTCCTTTGTCCTGATTCGACCCCCACAAGCCAGTCTGGTCTGAGGATATTGTAGGACAGTGTGTGTGTGTGTGTGTGTGTGTGTGTGTGTGTGTGTGTGTGTGTGTGTGTGTGTGTGTGTGTGTGTGTCCAGACTGGCGTTGTATAAGGACCTACTAGTTGTAGAGTTATGTAACAAGGCATTAACTGCATGTATGCTACGATCATCTCTCTAGCTCAACTCACATACCGCTAGGTTTGGTATGTGTGTGTGTGTGTGTGTGTGTGTGCGTGTGTGTGTGCGTGTGTGCGTGTGTGTGTGTGTGTATGTCTGTTTTCATACGGGAATGCATAAGGTGAGTTTATCATTACTAGAACTGATTTAGTCTTAGAGACTGAAAATGTGTTTTGAATGAATTCATTCATTGAAAGCCAAGATATTGAACAGATTTGAAATGAAACGGTCCTTGAAAATATGTTTCAAACTGTGAGTGGGTTTGAATTTCATGTAGTGAAGTATGAATCATTTTGAGTTTGACATTTTATTGTCTTAATGGATATTGTTTCTGCTTTTGTCAAAGAAAACAAAAGAAGAGAGACTTGTATGAGAATATTGCATTGGGACCTCTCTGGCAATTTCCACCAGTAGGTCCTTACTTTGGCCTTGGTCTTTTCCAGGCTAGGGATGACCTTTGACCTGACAAAATGACTGAAAACATCTTGATCCCCTTTACCGACATCTGGGTGAAAATATATTATATTTGATTTGTTGATTTGTAGATGTACAGCAGCTTGACAGGCTCTTAAACAGCCACAAAGGTCTAAATCTTTTGGTCTGCAGTCCAGATTATTTCTTTTTTACGGCACATAAGAGTTCGTAGACTCCATAGGGTGGAGAGTGACAGGACAAGACCCAGGCTTGGTGGTATCTGGGCTCTCTGTCAACTCATCACAACACTGTAATCTGTATTTTAAACCACTTCTTTTGCTCAGGACTCTTTTGCGTGGGACCTGCTGTCCTCCTCCTCCCTCTATCCCTTCACTCATCCCCTAAGGCTGCATGGCCTGAATTAACGGCATGTCCTTTTGCAGCTGAGGTGAGGGACAGAGAGGGACAGAGAGAGAGAGGGGGGGGAGAGAGAGAGAGAGAGAGAGAGAGAGAGAGAGAGAGAGAGAGGGGGACAGAGAGAGAGAGAGAGAGAGAGGGAGAGAGAGAGAGAGAGAGAGATTTTGAGGGAGAAAGACAAAGAGACAGACAGAGAGAGATGAACTGCAAGCCCTGTCCTTAAACACCCCCTTAACCACTGAGAGTGTGTGTGTGTGTGTGTGTGTGTGTGTGTGTGTGTGTGTGTGTGTGTGTGTGGACAGGGCATAGGCAATACAAAGGATGACCTGAGAAGACCTCCGCACTCACACCTCCCACATCTGTCAACTCGGCGACTGTCACTGGCCTGTCCACCTGTCAATCATTCTCCAGTAGCAGGTCCTTTTTAGGTGTCAATCAATCAATCAAATATCCCTACTTGTCACACACACACACACACACACACACACACACACCCCTCCCCTCTCACCTCCATCCGAGTACGTCTCCGTGCCGTATCCGTCCTGCAGCCCGTTGTTCCACGTCCCCTCGTACTTCCCGCTCGTGCCCGTGCTCTCCCGTACGCCATAGCGTCCCTTAAAGCCGTGGGTCCACTCGCCCTTGTACACCCAGCGGCCTTTATTCTCCACGCCCACGCCGTGTCTCTTGCCCTGGGCCCAGGTGCCCTGGTAGGTGTTCCCGCTGGGCCAGGTGTAGACGCCCAGCAGCTCGAAGCCGTGGGCCCAGGAGCCACAGTACTCGCCCTGGCCCTTGGGCCCCGTGCAGATCCCGTGGCCGTGCGCCTTGCCCTCTTCCCACCCTCCGCAGTATGACCCCCCATCGTCAAAGTTGAACCTGCCGCCAGTGGACATGCATGAAACAGGTCTTGGCAATTCCCCCGAAGCCTCGAAAAAAAAAAAAAAACCAAAAAGAAATGAAAAAGAAAATGAATAAAGAAAAAAAGAGGGGTTGTTTGGCGCTAAAACCAATCCATGGAGCTGAGGTTGAGTTTTGAGGTTGAGGTGGTTGAGGAGGTTGGTTGTGAGGGCAGGAGGAGGAGGAGGTGAGAGGACGAGGGAGACAAATCAAGCGACGCCTCCCTTTGCCCTCTGTTGGCGTGGAGAAGAGGACGGAGGAGCAAGGTGAGTAACCAAACTAAAGGCCCCCCACAGGAGTGTCGGGGGTCTCCCGGTGTGGTGGGAAGGGGCCGGGGGTAGCGCGGTAGCCGCTCACACCATCCTCCTGGCCGGGCCGGTAGTAGCTGTTGTAGCTTCGGCTAGCACCTCCGAGCGCCTCCGTGGCAGACGCAGGTGAGAGAGGAGGAGCGAGGGCCTCGGGCTGCCATTATCCTCTCTCAGCAGGAGGCGGGCTCAACAACCCCGGTAGCTGGACCGGCCTGCCATCGCTCTGCCTACACAGTCTGCAACGCACGCTGAACTCCTTCCTCCTACTCCTTTTTTTCTTTTCTTTTTTTTTTCCCCCCCACTCTCCACCACTCGGGCCCCCCCCCCCACGCGTTTTCGAGCGCCTCCTACCCGACGATGCCTCCGCCTCTCTGGGGTGTAGAGCCAAGCCCTTTAAACCTCCAAGCCTCTAGCATAGAAACCAGCCTTCAGCTCCCTCACCAGCCCCCCGAGGCCCCAGCTGGAGTTCAGCGTGCAGAGCCGAGCCGCGGCATGCCGTACGGGTTATAAAAATAAAAGAGACGAATTCTCCCAGGCCCCCCCGGTGGCGGTGTGCAACCATACAACACTACTCCTACTCTTGCAAATTGTTTTTGGTTTTAATTCGAGCTCGTTCCTTTTCCCTGCCGGTAAAAAGACCATTGAAAGGAAGAGTCAGAATCTGTAGCTCACTCCGGGCTGTGTGGATGCACCATCCTTCTCCTGCTGCACCTCAGCTGTCACAGACATGAGGAAATGGAAAAAAGGAACACACACACACATGCAAGAGAGAGAGAAGAGAGGGAGAGGAAGAGAAAAAAAATGGGGGGAAAACACACATAAAGGTAATCTGCTTGGCTTGTGTTGTTGTCTGTCCTGTGGTGCTGGTGAACAGCAATGCAGTCTCCTGCCTTATGCCATACACACACCATACGCAGGCACACGCACACACACTCTGACAGCAAGTGCGCACACGCAGAGAATGAAAATAAACAACTGAATTGATTAATTTATCCTCCTCTCTATGCCCCTCTCTCTCTCTCTCTCTCTCTCTCTCTCTCTCTCAGTCTGTCTGTAGGTCTTTAATCCACTGCGTCCATAAGTGGTTTATCCTCTGCGTGGGTTGCGTTCAGGTGGCCCGCCTGATGAAGTAACATCCATCTATATGATCCTGTTATGGTCTGTCCTGTCCCCTTCACCATCTCCTGCCCAGCTCCATGTTTCCCTATGGAGCGCTGGCTGACGTACAGCCCTGCCTGCCTGCTGTCTTGGTCTTAACAGTCTCTTCTCCTCCTATGGCTGGATCTCTGTCTCTCTCTCTCTCTCTCTGTATGTGTGTATGTCTCTCTCTCATAAATCTGCTCATTAGAGAGGACTGTTCCAACGCAGCCAGCTACCCCCCTCTCTCCCCTCTTCAGTAGCACACTCCAGCTCTTAAAGAGACAAGCGCGCCACACAAACGCAAGCTTTCCTTCCCCTTGTTCCTCGTGCCTCCTCACCTGTGGCTTTTATCTTTTTCGCGCTTTTTCACCTTTTTCACCTTTTCCCCTCCTCCTCTTTCTCGCTTGGTTTGCCTGGTCTGACAGTTCAAAGACGCTTTTATCTGTAGCAAATACGTGCATGCTTTTACAGGGCACTGCCAATCAATAAGGAGCCATAGTGTGCGAGATAGATGAATCTTCAATGTCAGTGATGGATTTTTTAACAAGGATTCAAACAAATAAAATCTAGATATCCATATATATATATACACATATATGATTGTATAGAATTAACACTTTAATATGCTTTTCACACTACACTTAACCCCGGGCTAATGTCTTTCTTAACCCCGGGTTAAGCAGCGTTTCACACTCGCATTTTTGAAAGAGGGTTAACACCGCTTTTAACCCTGGGTTAACAAACCCTGCTACGAAGCAGGGTTAGCACTGCTTTTGTGGTGCTATCCCCGAAATGTGGTGCTAAGAACAATAGTGTGAAACGTTGTGGGCTTAGAATGTAACAGGGGTTAGAATGTAACGGGTTAGAATGTAACAGGGGTTAGAATGTAACGGGTTAGAATGTAACAGGGGTTAGAATGTAACGGGTTAGAATGTAACAGGGTTAGAATGTAACGGGTTAGAATGTAACAGGTTAGAATGTAACAGGTTAGAATGTAATGGGGTTAGAATGTAACGGGTTAGAATGTAACGGGTTAGAATGTAACAGGTTAGAATGTAACAGGTTAGAATGTAACAGGGGTTAGAATGTAACGGGTTAGAATGTAACAGGGGTTAGAATGTAACGGGTTAGAATGTAACAGGGGTTAGAATGTAACAGGGGTTAGAATGTAACGGGTTAGAATGTAACGGGTTAGAATGTAACAGGTTAGAATGTAACAGGTTAGAATGTAATGGGGTTAGAATGTAACAGCGAGTGAAACATTAGCATTAAACGTTAACCCGGGGTCTACAAGCTTACAAGTGTGAAATCCTGAACAGTGCATATCCGGGGTCAATTGCTTTTCACACCTGGGCTAACATATTCAAGTGTGAAAAGCCTACAACACTTCTGGTCTGTAGGTTTCCAGTCTGACTGCGGGCCCTGTGAACGCCAGGACATACAGCGTGCAGCATCTACATCCCAGTCCAGTCACATTCGCTCAGCAGTACAGACGCGTAAACTCAGCAGCGCTATTCCAGTTGTTAATCTCATTTCTCCAGTTGTTAATCCCATACAGTTTGACAGATTCATCTTTGTCCACCGCGCAAGACTTTCTGCCAGAGGACAGAATACACACCCAGACATTTTTAGCTGTCAGTGCACGCGGCGTCCTTATAATTAAGATTATACTAGATTATACTACTAGCCCAGTAGGATTTTAAGATAATTTTAATGCTTAAGTCATCACAGGAGAAAGCAGTCATGATAGTTTGTACACAGTGGTGACAAAAAAAAACTTCTTCAGCAAAAGCTAAGATCCTACTCATCGATAGGCCGTTATGGCTACTAAGAATCAACCCAGAATGAAAAATGGGGAGTATTTACTGTGTAGTATAGTACTGTGGGGTGTGTTTAGACTTCATGTGCCTCAGTTGGGGGTTATGTGCCTTGCTCAAGGGCATCTCAATACAGCAGGGAAGAGTAAAGTTCACTTCCCCTGCCAAGACTTTACCAGGCGATGCTTCAGACCCTCTGATGTGGCGTAACTCCCCCTCTTTTCCTCTCCTCCTTTCTCCCGCTATTCCTGTCTCACATGTCTCCCCATGCCCTTCTTTCCTCCCCTCTCCTTTTCCATTCCAACTTCTGCCTCCCCCCCGTTGTCCCGCTCGCTGTTGTTGTCCTTGTCTCTCTGTCTACTGGTGTCTGGGAGAGCTAAACCAATTCCAGCCCAGATTACAGTAATAAAATCACTGTGGGTCTGGGGATTAAGGCTTAGGCCACTAAACACACTGGTAGTGGAGAGAGAGAGAGAGAGAGACAGAGAGAGAGAGGGGAGAGGGGGAGGGAAGCGGAAGAGAGACGTAGATAGGGAAGAGAGAGAAGGTGAGAGTGGGTGAGGGGGTGAGGCAACTTCCTGAACGCCACTACAAACGGATTAAGGTTTAGTGAGGTCAGTAAAATGCGTGTGTGTGTTTTGTGTGTGTGTGTGAGTGTGTGTGTGTGAGTACATCTTCCTGACTAGCTTCACCTGCGCACCTCGCAAATCCTCGGTAGCATCATGCGAACTAGAACCGATTAGAACTAACAAGGCCCTGATAGGATCATTGATCAGGTTCGCTTGACCTGACTTAACGTACTCGAACGATTTAAAGACCTTCAGCGTTTTTGTAGCGCCGGTGTGGGTTCAGGCGATGAACGTAAACGTAAAACATAAAAACACAAATCTCAGTTTAAATTTAAATCTTATCTTAAATCTTTAAATCTGCTTACTTCCCTTAAAGGGTAATTCCGGGATTTTTCAACCTGGCCTCTATGTCTATACCTTTAAGTAGATCCCAAAAGTTTCGGAGTTGCTCCGGTAGATCGGCTCAACCGGCAGTCACAAAACGACGGCTCAAGGCTCCAATGTAATCAAGGACATGCCACTGACAGGCTCAGATCACTCGTTGCAAGAAGAGGATCGTGTAAACAACCGTCCTCTTCCTACAACGAGTGAATCCTCTTGCTTTCATACACCACCTTTGTCAGAGTTGAGCGTTCAGAGTTCAGAGTTGTTGTTAAAAACGGTCTATTTCTGGTTAAAAACGGTCTATTTCTGTAGCGATCCTTTCAGTAATGTTGTCAGACACTTGTCAGACACACGAATAACAATCTGAGCCTGTCAGTGGCAAAATCAAGCACTTTTAGTGGACATACTTTGACCGCCTGGACATGCCCTTGATTACATTGGAGCCTTGAGCCGCCGTTTCACAACTGCCGGTTGAGCCGATCTACCGGAGCAACTTCGAAACTTTTGGGATCTACTTAAAGGTATGATAAGCGATTTTGTGGATATAGAGGCCAGGTTGAAAAATCCCAGAATTACCCTTTAAAGGCCTTAACCGGCATCTGTTGTGCTCAAAATCGGCTCTATGTGACATTTCAAAGTAATCGATAATTGGCCTTTTCCTTCGAGCATTCAATAACTAGATGGAACTGTCAGGATCAAAAAAATGATCCCAGATCTGCTTTCCGTTTCCACTCCACGGCCAGCATATCCAGGCCCCCCTTGGCCCGTCTTCTTCCATAATAAGCGGGCAGCCCAATGTGACTCCGGTCCGGTCCTCCTACCTACAGATGCTTTATTTATACCGGGGCTGAGCGTCTATTCTTGTAACAGAAAAGCACATCGAGGTTGAGAAAGAGCTGGAAATATCCAACTGACTAGTACTGACGTAGCCGTACTCTACAAGTCTGGCTCTCACACACACACACACACACACACACACACACACACACACACACACACACACCTGACGTACTTCTGACGATTACACGCTGCGTGCCCCCCACGTCAGCAATGCACCCCAAAAATCTCTCTTTAGCTATTTATAAAATCCTTTTTTTGTCCTGGAGTTAAAAAAAAAAAAGGGAGGGGGTGGGTGGGTGGGGGGGAGACAGAGAGGGGCCGCGAAGGAGGGAGACGAGAACGAGAGGAAGGCAGCCTCATCCTCATCCATCTCGCCTCTACTCTATTATTCATCACCCTCTCCTCATCCCTCATCCCGTACGCCGATGGAGGATAAAATAGGTCACCGAGGGAAAGGCTGGAGCTCGGTGTCTGATGTCTTTCCCTGACTTGTCCTTTCCTTTCTTCTTCCTCTCTTCCTCTTTCCTCCTCTCCTCTCCTGCTTCCCTGCGGCATCCGCTGTCTTGTCATCCTATCTTTCTCACCCGCTCTCCCTCTCCCTCTCCCTTCTCCTCTTCCCAACACTACGCTCCCCATCCCCTCTCCATCCTTCCCATCTCTCTCATGATTCCTGCCATCCCTTGCTCAGCCCACCTCGCTCTCTGCCTCGTTCTCCCTCTCGCTTGGCGTGGATGAGCAGAACTCAGACAAAGAAAGTGTGTTACTGCTGTCTATCTGCAGGGGGCTCACAAAACCACCCAATCTGTGGATGGGTTACCTCGCTCACACTCGGCCCATCCCAGTTTCGTTTTTTAGTATTTCGTTTTTTAGGCCTTTGTTTTGGGTATTTTGCACATTCTTGTGATACTGTTATGCTGCTATAACCCTCGGGGATCAATAAAGTATCTATCTATCTATCTATCTATCTATCTATCTATCTATCTATCTATCTATCTATCTATCTATCTATCTATCTATCTATCTATCTATCTATCTATCTATCTATCCATCCATCCATCCATCCATCTATCCATCTATCTATCCATCCATCCATCCATCCATCCATCCATCCATCCATCCATCCATCTATCCATCTATCCATCTATCTATCCATCCATCTATCCATCCATCCATCCATCCATCCAAGGAGAAATGCCTTGTAAGCAAAAAAGGGATTATCTGGGATGGTCCATTTGGTTCAAATCAGGAAAGCTAGACCTGATTTGACTCTGTTTGGTATCTCTGCTCTCGAGACAGACCAATCACAGCGGTGACAGGGGAGCCCGCCTCCCACGCTCACCAACCACTGCGATCCCCAGGTGTGGCATTCTCGCTTTCTTCCCCACAAACACCGCAACCAGCAGCTCACCTCAGCATGACCAGATCTGTTCTCTGTTTCACCGTTCACAGACGAGTCGTCGAGTGTTTTGCTGCTGAGCGCACCTTTACGTCCCTGCTGCCGGTGACCGCTGAGTATATTTTTGTTAAGAGAACTTCTTCCACTGTTGGTGAGTTTCTGCGTCAGGCGCGTCTCTTTCCTGTTCGGAGGAGCTGACCTGGGCTTGGACCAATGGTCTGGTAATTTTCCAGTAAACCAAAGGACATGGACATTGAGATATCATTTGGCCTGTTCCCACCATTGAGTAACCAATCAGATCTTTCCATTTGGAGTAAACAGGTGTGCTGGAAATAACCAAAAAATTTGCCAAACAATCGCCAAAGGAAGGGAGGGACAGAGGGGAGGGGGGAGTGAGATCCCATTGGTAGAAAGACCAAAGGAGGAAGTATCCTAATAACAACTATATAACCTGTGTGCATATTGTGTAATATTTAGTCTTGTACTCTGCAGAGACAAACTCAGGTGCCTTTTTCTGTCATAAAAGGTTCTTGAACTTCTTCTGGATCATTTTTCCCACCACAGCACCTCGCTAGTCCTTCTTCCCTTTGCGAGGTAGCCACATTGCTAGCTTGCGCTTGGCTATCGTGCTAGACCACATCAAGAACTACCTGGTACCGATGCAACGCATTGAGTACCTAGGCATCATGATAGCTTCTCTCTTTCTGAGCTACTCTCAGAGAGACAGATGACAGATGACAGACATCTATCAATGCTTCTCTCTCTTTGCCCGGGGGGTCCATTGTGGTCCCATTCAGGACGTGCCTCAGCCTGGTGGGTCTGATGGCCTCATTACTGACGGTGGTCCCACTGGGTCTATTGAGAATGAGGGATTTTCGCTTGGCTCACGCCGGGTCATGGTGACCGTGGATTGCGGCGCCGTGCTCAGCCAGTGGAGAGAGCCGGCCACACTAAGGAGGAAGATCCGATCGGGCTGCCGTAGATCTCTTTGCATCACGAGCGAATGTCCAGTGCCCTCTATTATTCTCGCTGGGAAACGGCGGTTTGCACTGGATGCGTCGACCCACCTGTAGCCAAACGTGCTACTTTAGGCATTTTCCCCCTGCCGGCCCGCCAGCCCGCTATCCTGCTATGATAATTGGCTGGGGGAAACACCGGCTACCCTGTCCACCCAGCCGCGACTGCTCCCGTTACACCGTCCATCCTCACCCGGACCACGTGGCGTTCTGGCCTGAATTGAACTGCTGTGTAGGGACGCCGCCGTCCAACGTACCCACCGCATCTGAGAGGGGACGAATGCTGAACAATTTTGCTTCAGTAGCAATCGTAAGGAAATTAAACCAATGCCCACTCAAATTCACTCATGTGAATCACACAGCTCTCACTCTCTGCTCTGTTATGTTGGAGTAGGCCTAACACCCTGCTGATGTGGTATAAATTGTCAAGATGATTCTCCTGTGTAAAAGCATCACTTTAAATGATGCTCTGTGGTTTTCTACTCTACAAATTGATTTGGATTTCCACTGGTTGCTGGATTAACCGAAGTAAACCATTCATTCATTGGTTGATTATGTTTTAGATTTTGGAGTTTTGTCTGTAGGTAGGTACACAATGTCAGTATGGCAGTGTGAGTGTGTGATCTGGTATATCGTGTGCTTTCCCTCACTTTTGATTTTTACCAGAGCAACTGTGCATGCCCAAAGTTTGGTCCAGCCAATTTGATGTAGGCCCACCAAAGATGTTCAACGCCACATCTTTGTGTGTTTGAGGGTTGGTGTCATCAGAACCAGATTACATCCCATCACTGTTCTGTGTCTGAGGTGCTTTTTATAGGACTTACCGGACAAGTGTAGGGCTTCCTCTACCATCAAGGCTTACCTCGCTGCTATCTCTGCTTGCCATGTGGGTTTCGGGAACAATACTGTTGGCCAGCATCCCCTTGGGTGCCGCTTCAGGAAGGGTGCGCCCCGCAGACTCACTTTCAAACCTCCGTTCCCGTCCAGGGATCCCTCCATTGTGCTCGACACAGCAGCCTCTCAAGCCTTTGGAGAGCTCTGGTATGAAATCCTTATCGCTCAAAACCGCATTGCTTTTGGCCTAAACCTCTCCATAGCCGGTGAGTGAGGCACTCTCTGTTCACCCTTCCTGTATGCAATTCACCCCAGGGTTTAACAAGGTGTGCCTTCAACCTAACCCTTCTTATCAGTGTGCTGCTATTGAGTTGGCAGCATTTCATCCCCCCTCCTGTCTCTTCTCCTGACTTCTCCATACACTATCCCCACTGGGGAATGCGATCAGGCTGTCGTATGAGAGAAAGGGCTTACGGGCCCCGATGGGCCTTCCAGCCCAGTCCACTCGGGGCATGGCCACATCCTGGGCTCTGTTCAGGTGTCTCTGTTAGGGACTTTTGTGCTGCGGCTAGTTGGGCTTCATACATTTGTCAGATTTTATGAATTAGATGTCTTCGCTGGCTCATTCTGTCCTTAATGGCCGACTGACGTACATCACTGTTATTTCCTGTCTGTTGAAGACGTGGGGTCTGCATGGTGCAATACAGGAGTTTTCTATATCTCCTATAGGCTGAGAGACCGAACAGAGTTAGAAAGAGAACGTTAGGTTACCTGATAGTGAGGTATCTCAGCACTCGTCCCTCCTGGCTGGGAGCGAGGAAGACGCACGCTTGAGAATAGGGATCGCAGTGATTGATAAGGGAGGAGGCGGGCTCCCCTGCCGCTGCTGTGATTGGTCTGTCTTTGACAGACGGGGCGGTGTCAGAGAACCGAGGGTTACGTCAGGTAACTGTTTTTATTTTAACTGCTTCCTCAAGTAATTTCAATGTTTTTACTACTCAGGTCAGTTTATACAAAAGACTTCAAGTACAAAGGTAAAGTATGTTTACTACAAGTGGCCCCTAAGGAAAATGAACCCATACAGCCAGATGGTACTTTTAATGAGGCAATATATTGTTTTTTCTTGAATATACCCTTAAAATCAACATGTAAAAAAGAGGATTCATTCAATAATTCAAACTACCAAGGAGGATCCCCTTCCCCTTACTTTCACCGGCTGCCCAGGACCATCTCTACCTACTGAGTTGAACTGACTGCATTCTGATACGTGGTAGAGCGCAAGTGTCATCTAGTTCTTCTGGTTCTTGAATGGTTAAAACTGCAAAAGGTACAAGGTACTCGAGGGTGAGCAGCATTTGAACCATATAAAATGAAGTCATTTGCATCCCCTGGCAGATCCCAGGACTGTTTGAAAATGTGGAACTTTTGAACCACATCATAGAGAAATCTATACACTACAATTGGTAAAAGTTTTTACAGAGCCAGAACTACAAACACTTACTCTCTAAACTGACCTGGACCAAAATAAATTGTATAAGGTTTCAAGTATTTTTTTATTTTTTTTAAATCAATTTTACTTTGCCAGACACATGCAAAGCTTTAAAAATTAAATATTTAAAGAACAACTAACGGGCAAAGGGCTTGTTTTATTAAAAGTGAATGAAAACAGGAAGGTCAGAAGCAATCATATGACCATCCTTAACTAACTAACTTAACTATCCTTCGTCTAAACATGTCATATGATTCTTTACTCATCTATGGGTGCTGAACCCATATGTGTCCTTGGCCTGTTGGGATGTGGGTGATGTGGGGACTTAGTTAGGCCTGTAAAGTTCTTTGAGACTTGATCATGATAAAGGGCTATACAAATAAACTGGACTTGACACCGCCAAATGAAAAACAATCGAATTCCTTTTTAAAAGATTGGAATACAGTACAACATTTTTTTCCATCAAGATTCTCTGTATTGTAAAGCTTGAATGGAAATCTACTTCTATCACTGAATGATCTGAAGTACACAACCATGTTTTCATGCATTTGCATTGTGTGTAGTTTAGGGACAGTCCGAAAGACAATATGTACAGTCTCAAAGAGGCCGTATAAAAGCATTCAACCACACACACAACCACACACTCACGCACACGCGCACACACCCGCGCACACACCCACATATAATATTCAAACACATTTGCCGTATCCCGCTACTGGTCTTCATAGAAGACCTTCGCCATGGCGAGGCCGACCTTGGCCACCTTCTTGTCCTTGGCATCGGGGCCCATGTTGGTGCGGGCGACTCCCACCCAGTACTGTTCTGTACGAGTCCTGGTAGTCCGTCACCGTCTCCCCGTCCTGCACCGGGGGGTGCTCGTCTTCATCTGGGAACACACAAAGGTAGGGAGGTTAAAGAAGGGTGCTCCGTGTAGCATCAGTATATCATTGGATTATTGTGATACCGTGGGATAAAGACCATGGTGGAGACGACGGGTTGCCAGTGGTAGTGTTTGTGATAGCGTTTCTCAACATTAAGACTACATTTCCCATAACCCCTGTTGCTTCCTGTGGGAAAGAGGGCATTTAGCGGACACGCTGATCCACAGTGTCTTAAAGTGAGGGACCAGGGAGTGGCTCAGTGACTGGCTCAGACACATGACCGTTCTGGGATCTAACCTGTGACCTTTCCGCTACTGGACAACAGGTTTACATGACATGCAAGTTTCAGCAAAATTATCTTGCTGAAGATTTAGGAACTGTTTTGAACTGAAGTCTTTTGAACTTCAAAGAGAAATGTAGGTCCCAATTTCCTAAACCGATGCAGGTAGCAGCTATGGACGTTATGGACGCTACGGACGTTACAACTTTCATCTTGGCGCTGTACTTTCAACACTGCTCCTTCTGAGTCCTATAAAAAGGCAGGATGGAAGGGTAAGGTACAGATAAGACAAACAGACAATAATAATAACAGTAATAATCCATTACCTTCCTCATCCTCGCTTTCCTCTTCAGACTCCTCTTCCTCCCCTCCTTCTCCTTTCTCCTCCTCCTCCTCCTCGTCATCCTCTGACTCAGACTCTTCCAGCCACTCCTGTGTCTCTGTGGAAAGAAAAGCATCCTCATGAAGCCTCCCACCACACCCTTCTCCTCCTCTTGGTCTTGTTGACCCGGCTCTCCTCTCTTATCCTAGAAGCAGCAAAGATCATACAAAATAAAAGTCCCCAAGTGTGTCCTTTACAATTAATGTGGGCACGATTCAAACATGTATGTGTGTATTAGGGTTGGGCAATAGGATCTTCAGCTCAACAAATCATCATCACATGTATAGCGATCCCTGATGTAATTGTGATCCAGCAGACCCTGGATGGATCCCCGGTGTGTTCATCCAGTCACCCAACCCCAGTGTGTATATCGTTGGCTGAAACCGCTGGCTGACTCACTGGGGTCCATTTCGATCAGAACTTCCCACCGGTCCATCTTGTGGAGGTCGAGGCAGTAGAAGTCGCTCAGGGTGAACTGGCGGTCGCCCATCTCGAACATCCCCCCGTACAGGAACAGCTTCCCCTGACGCACCGTCGCCATGGCGCTGGACCTCGGGCAGGGCTCCACCAGGGGGGCCGAGGCTGAACACGGGGAGAAGGGAATCCACATGAATCTGAAATCGCTGGCGTCAGTTTGAATTTGACCTTGAACGAAGAAGAATCTCATTTTTCTGAATCACCTCCCAGGATGATTTATTAGGTTAATAACAGTGAGTAATGCACATACACAAATATGTTATATATGCTTATTTTGCACATCCTGTATGCCGTGAATTCAATATTTTTTCATATTCTCAAGTGGGAATATACTTGTTGTATATTGTTGTATAATGTGTACACAACATATTTTCATAGAATGTTGGTATTGTGTTTTTATTGTTGTTTTTATTTTTTCATGTACATATTTTTTTTCACATTTTCCATTTATTTTCTTTGTCTCAGTATTCTCTACTCTACACATCCTGTATATATACACACTGTAAATTCAGATTTTTTTCCATTCATATATATTTACTTAATAAGTTGTATTATGTCTATTACCCCCCCCCGCCCCCCCCCCCCCCCATTCACTCTATTTAGATTTATATCCTATTTTCTGAAATCGGTTTCCAGAGAGAGAGAGAGAGAGACAGAGAGAGAGAGAGAGAGAGAGAGAGAGAGAGAGAGAGCGAGAGAGAGAGAGAGAGAGAGAGGATCTTACCATCATCTTCCTCATCGTCCTCCTCCTCCTCTTCCTCCTCCACCTGTGCTCCGGGGATCACCTCTCTAATGGTCATCACTGTGCCATCCTCAGTGACGATCTCCTTGACGACCTCGGTGGGTCCTTGAGGAGCAGCTGCCTCCCCCTCCTCGCCCCCCTCCCCCTCCTTCCTCCTCCCCCCCCCTCCGCCCCCCCCGCCCTTCTTCCCCCGCCGACGCCGCTTCTTCTCCGTCTTGTTGCCCTGGACAGACAGAGGAAAAACCAACAACATGACAGACGACATTAGGAGTCTAACTGAACCTGTTTAACACCACCTACTGTAGCGGGTTGGCGAGGTGCCCGGGGGACTTCAGGCAGTCAGACCTCACATGACCCCGAAATAAAGACCGTTCCTCCAAAAAACTGTTTGGTTCTTTCCAATAAGTGTTCAAATCCATCCACAACCCAGCAGTGTTTCCTCTCCCGCTGAATACCGAGGACAGACTGCCTGGAGAAACTGTCACTCCAACCTGAACAAATTCCATTTGTATTGCTTTCAACTGCATTAAGGATTACACTGTGCTTTCTGATGCCCCAAGCTGAGACGAGTCATCAGTTCCTGGCGATAACATGTCTTTGTAGAGCCCACTCTATTCTGCACCCAAAGGCAAAGGAGAGGAGATGAACCAAGAAGCCAACCAACAAAATAAAAAGCCAAATTCTGCTTTCAGTAACGTCCTCTGACCGAAGGACCAAGGGGATGAGGGGATATGAGGGTTCAGAAGCAGTTTGATCGGTCATAAAGGTGCAGAAGAAGCTCAGCAAGCCTCCAAACCGTTCACTCTGAAGACGTGAGCAGTGAGACACAAACAAATGAACTAGAAAAGGACATGGAGACACTTCCCCACAAGGTAACGCCAACGATGTGATATTGTAGACTAATTGCAGACGGTCACAGTGGGAGCTGGCGTGCGAAAAATGTGATTAGTTTCTGATTCGTTTGGCCTCCAGGCCTGTTGACACCGCGGAGGCCAGAAGCGAAATTCACCCCCGCAGCGAGTTGTGCCGCGGGCTCGAGGCTTACCCTGAGCTGGGCGGGGAACCAGCGGGTCTTCGCCGTGTCGTACAGATACAGGTCGTTGTAGAAGTCGCCCTCCAGCGTCTCGTCCTCCTCCTCGTCGCACACGCCGCCAAACAGCACGGCCCGCCCGGCCGGGCCCACCGCCAGGGAGAACCCGGAGCGGGGGGGGGGGCTTGTTACCAGAGGGACTCACCCTGGACCACGACCACTTCTCTGGGGGACAGAGGAGCCATGTCAGGGTTATTTATAGAGCACTTTGTCACGTGTGTGTGTGTGTGTGTGTGTTGTCTTCATTGTCTATTTAGACCAAAGAGCTTTCAGGTAATAAATCTGTAAAATAAACAATTAAGTCTTTAGTACCTTGGTCCTCCTTCCCATCTCTCTTCAGAAGAAACATGTCAGAGTGGATGGTGCCCTTCTCCACATCCTTCTTGGCTCTCTGGACACACACACACACACACACACACACACACACACACACACACACACACGATTATTAGGCAGACCACAGCAGAAGTACAGCAGGATCACATCTCACTCACACACACACACACACACACACACACACACACACACACACACACACACACACACACACACACACACACACACACACACACACACACACACACACACACACACACACACACACACACACACACACACACCGATTTAGAGTATCCTCCGTAGATGATGACACCCGAGGCGTCGGGCGTGGCGGTCATCTGGCAGGCGGAGCGCGGTGAGGGGGCGGAGCCTGACGGAGAGAGGCGGGACCAAGTGAAGGAGTCCAGGGAGAACGAGTAGACGTCATTGTAGTAGATAAAATCCCTACAGGGGGGCGAGGGGAGACGGAGCAGAGGAAACGGGGGAGTCAATTCTAAAACATTCAGGAGAGTCAAATTTAGAATCTGTAGTAGAGAAAATAATCTCTACTTTACTTTCACTTCCTCACCAAAGCTTCGCCTGACTAAAAACTAAAAACCCCACGGCAGACATCTTTTCAGGGAAGTGTTTTTCTTCGTTTCTATTTTAGATATCAGAGAAAATCTGAAGGAAAACGAGACTTTTAATTGCCCACCTTGTTGGACAAATGACCTGAGTTCATAGGTCAGACTCCTCCTCCCTACCTGGTGCTCTCATGGAAGCCTCCAAACACCAGCAGCTGTCTCTTGCTGAGGACCATCCGGTGGCCGCTCCTCCCAGACGGAGCACCAGGTGCCCTGGAAACCAACAAAACACACTTATACAAGGATGATGGCCAGGTAGAGCACCCATGGGTCTTCATAGTCTCATCAACCTATCGATTAATCTACTGATCAATCAGGCAAACTGCTGACTTGACACATACCTGATGTTCAGTTGCAACACCCACAGTAAGTCAATCAATCAATTTAATACCGTCCATCAATCAACCCAGTACCTATACCCACCCTCAGGTCCTTGTATGCACACTATCCCTCTACCGCTCCGTCTTTCTATCCATCCATCCATCATTACATCCAGTCTGCATGCCCGTCTTTACGTACTTGATGTTCTCCCAGGTATGTGTCGCCAGGTGCAGCACCCAAAGGTCCTTGTAGTGGTAGAACTGTTCCCCGTCTGGAGAGGCAAACTCTCCCCCAAACACCCACAGCTGCCCCCCACCCTGGGGAACCACAACCGCCTGGGGGGAGGAGGAAAGGAGGAAGGAGAGTGGAGAGAAGGATGGGAGGGTGGTGGTAGGTTGTTGGTTTCCTTGCGTCAGGCATGTATGGGAGACTCAATCACATGATGACACTGATAGGTTTTGAAGCATCCCCATTTGTGACAGAGTAGGGTGCCCCCTTCTGGCTGAAATAAGGAATTGCGTAGCTACTGTAGTTGTCATACCATCATTATTCTCTCCCACCAACATGAACACCGTAAACAAGGTTCTTTTGCTGTCGCTTAATTATAAACCCTTGCCATGTGGTCACTAATACTAGTCACCTGATAGGGATTATCTGTTCTTTCACAGTAGCAACAACATCTAATGCCGTGAATCAAATCTTCTCCTGGCGAGGCTGATACAGTGATACCTTATACAGTGAGACAAATACTGCTGTTTGCTGGCCCCACCTCTGGGATCAAGTATGTTTACCTGGTGAGCGCAGCGCGGGGGAGGAGGGTTAGGGATGTCTGACTTAATCCAGCTGTCCTTCTTGATGTTGTAGAAAAACAGATCGTTGTACAAATATGTCTGCAGAGAAAGGCAACACATTTTTAAATCAAAGGACTGGGGAAAGAAGGAACAACATCAGCTAGATTTTAATGTTTTTGTGAGTACTTAGGATGCACTTTAGTCCACAGACCCACCATGATGCCCCAACAACATTTTGCATACACAGCCATGTATTACAGGTACCAGGGCTCAAATTCTAGCTTGTGGTATTGCCAATTCTTATAAAAAGATCTCACATATCTCATACACAACATACAGCACAATGCACCATATATATATATATATATATATATAAATTATACGCTACCACAGACTGGTGTGTGATATAATCAAAGACTGGGCTGAAAGATAAAGGTAATTCACAGGAAGAACAAATATGGCTTCCCACATCCCTCTGGAGAAATGGGCATCCCTAGTTAGTAGCTTTGTTACACCTAAAAAACAAGGTGCATTTACAACATTGCCTACAAAAATCTGTTTTGCATCTTGTGAGAAAGTATTTTGAAAGACTGGATACAAAGTCAACGTTTGACAATCCACTAATATACACTACTCTGTCTGCCATATACTAACTAAGTATATTAGTTCCCACTACCTTCTTCCCGTTGAAGAATTCTCCTCCAAACAGGATGAGTTCTTCCTTCTCAGGATGGGCAGAGAAAGAGGCATTCAACCTGAGAAGCACAAAGAGACAGAGACAAACTGAGATACAATTTATCTTGCTAGCATGGCTGAAAGAGCTAATATATGCATCCAATTTGCTCTCAATATGATGTCGTCTTTCACCTTGGTGATGGAGGTGGGCAAGACGTCTCTACAACCTGGGTCTTCTTAGCATCCAGGCTCTGAAACTCAGCGATCAGCGCCTCCAAATCCTCCTACAAGTAGAAAGATGAGGGGAGGATTGACAATTTTCATTGATTTGGATGCCCTCTGCTCCATTTGCCACAGGTTTTACTGACTAAAACATTGTTTTCTTTTGTGGTTGGTACATGAGGATGTTTTTAACGGGGTGAGGAGGAGGTGACGTCAGAGGCAGGTCAGAAGTCAGGGATGGTAAGAGGTAAGGTTATGACAGTAACAGATTAGCCACCTAGCCAGCTAACATTTATCAAAGATAGCAACATTGGCTTGCTACAGTATGTCAGTTAGTTGATTAGCTAACTGATTTACTTACTGTTGTTCAAGCCTGGTACACATGCATGTTGTCTGGCTAGTAGACCCCACTGCCATTTCATGTTATTGTTGTGAGGGGAAAAATGTTCAACTGTAGCATAGTTGGCAGGAAAGGCAGGAAGATGTGAATGTCTTTCACAAACGTTAGCTAATGCTACCGTTAATGTTGTCACTGGTTCATGTTACAGTCGTGTTGCCTACACTGTTGACTTTTCAAAGCAGCATGTTACTATCTAGTGAGCAGACCAATGGCCAGCCAAGAGTATTGTTCACAACAGATTCACACATCTGTGGCAGAGAGAAAAAACTAAAAAGCTAAGCCCAAACCAAGATAGCAATAATCCTAACAAAAGTTGTAGCGTCGTATGAGAAATACGAAGCATTTAATCTATTTAGTCCAGTTACCTCTTCTCGTTTGGACCTCTTAGAAACCTTTTTCTCCATTTTGGCAGCTGTCTTCTCCGCTCCTTTCACTTTCTTGTCTTTCTTACCCTTTTTACCCATGTTTGCTGTGATGCACTGACAAATATGCCTGGCAACACAGTGGATTTTTATCTGTTATTTTAATTAAATCTGTGCCACATGGAAATCTCCTAAACAAACTCGCATGTCTCTTTCCCCTGACAAACGAGGTTTACTTCCGGCAATAAACGTGACGTAAGGCGTCTAAATCCGACTGCGCCCTCTAGAGTGCTGGAGGAGAAAGAAAAATAAGACTAATCACACAAGAATGAGGTAGACTAGCACCTATGGGTAGCACATCCAAAATGTTAGGGGAAAAAATACTGGATAAAATACTCATACACTGTATTGGGTCACATGCCACATGATTTGTGTGTCCAGTCATTTTTCTCTGTATTTACATGCATTTATGCTCACATGCAACTGCTTGTTTGAATGCACGTGTCTTTCTGTCTCTGAGCACGTCAGTAATTCTCCATATTCCTCCAGTATGTGTTGAATGTCAGAGTCAGACAGGTACTAATGAGCAGCAATCTGTCTTGACACCCTGCGATGGCACCTAATTACCACCAGTAACCCTCTGACAGGCCTGACACACATGCTTGCATGCACACAGGCATGTCACACACGTTTGTGTGCATGTGCATGTGGCACGTACGCACAAACTCAATTGAACTCATATGAACTAATAATTATATAATTGTGTGATGCGCTGCGCCCACACACATATAAACGTACGTATTCTCTGACGTTTAAACACCCACCAGGTCTGCAGGTGCTACATGCAGCTTTAATGCAAAAGGTCTAATTGAACGTGTTAGAATTATGTGCACATGCATGGACAACTTTATCACCCAGAGGAAAAAAGCAGAAATAGAGGTGCAGAGACAGAGAATTAGACAGGAGAAAGGCAGTTAAAATTAGAAAGTCAGCGAACATTTCTCCGAAAGGCATTTAAAACATGGTGGTGATACATGCTGTCATGGTAGATTTTTAAACTGGTGCTCAGTGATACACAATGTAGCCAGCAGAGGGCAGCTCTAGCTTTCACTGGACCAGTGAGTCAAAAGCTTTACAGAGGACTGGATTGAACCATTGCATTAGAAAGGATAGCGTGGCCTCTCCCTGGTGTATTGTGGTAATTCCCTTTACTTTACACTGTATACTGTTAGAGTGCTATTATAAAATAGTGATGATGTTGTCAAGGAGCATAGCATTATTGAAGCTTTACTACCTGCACCAATCAAGTTGGAAGGTTATATCCAGGACTTCTGCTAAACAGCATCGCGTTCACATGCTGTTTTGTCGTAAAATCAAACCCTGAAGACAAACGATAACATAAACTGTTATGGAGGCTGCAGCTTTGTTAGGTGGTGAATTGTTCAGTGTGACAGTACGTGCAGATCAAGTGTGACCAAGTGAATGAATGAATGACCACCTATCCTGCACGTGGTTATTTGCTTCTCATAGACCATGAATGGAAGTGATCTGTTCGTCTCATGAGATCGCATTTGCTTTGCAACTACTGTGAGACTTGAAAGAGAGAGTTGAAAGGTCCAACAGAACTGACACTGCAACAGTCAGCAATGAGGCTTTCATGGTAACTTTCTTCTATGATTTTCGGTGAGGTTCTCCGATCTATCCTTTCCACTTCTGTGACTGGAACAGGCCTATCAGGTTAAACAGAGCTCTTATCCTTTGCCTTCCATCTCCATCACCTCTAATAATTTAATCTGTCCACACGGATGGAAATATGACATCCATAACCGTTAGAACTGACTCATAAACTTGTCAAGGCCAATTTCTGTTGATGGCATCGTCTTTTTTTCCAGCCATCTTTCAGCATATTGTGATATTCATTGTCCTTCCCAGCACCTACGCACACTCACAAACACGGAAACACAACAAAGACAGAAACTACACACACAGAGACACACACACACACACACACACACACACACACACACACACACACCACATGACTGTCGGCCCTGCCTACCACTCACTCCTAACTGCTATCCTTTTCTAAACAGGGGGCTTTGTGAGACGGCTGAGGGTTTGTGTGTGTGTGTGTGTGTGTGTGTGTGTGTGTGTGTGTGCGTGTTTGTGAGTGGGGGTGTGGTATAACAGAAAGGGAGTGAATGTTTACATCAGTATACAAGCTGTGATAGGATCTGTGTGCATTCCTGGTTGTGTTGTGTGTGCTTGATGCTTGTCTATACAAAGAGAGAGAGAGACAGAGAGAGAGAGAGAGAGAGAGAGAGGCATACGTATGTGGGCACATGCATATTTTCTTCACCTCGGGGCCTTGCAGGACAGTCACACATTTCATCACAAGTTCTGCCACTCGTGTCGCTTTATACATGCTGCTGCTCAGGGTGTCTTTAAGATGTTTAATCCCAAATATGAAGTACTATCCCTTCTTGGAAGCTAGGCCCACTAAGACATACTGGTGATGTTGTCATGCGGGGACCCACGAGACAGGCCCGCGAGCCACGTTGAGCCCCGGCCCACTGTTTAGGAACGATTCACTGTATCGGCAGCCAGTCTGCCGATACAGTGAATCGAGCAGTGTGTGATGCAAAGATGCAAAGAAATGCCAGACAGGCCCTTGGGATATAAATGATATTAGCCTGGGGATCCAGGGCAGATCTCCAGGCAGGAGTCCACATACTCACACACCACCTACTCACACACACCCACACACACATACCAAGCTTCTTCTATATATCTGTTTTTTTACAATAAAACTCAAAATCATGTCAGTAAATATAAGAATCCTCTACATAATATAATGAGCAGGTCTGTCTTTACAAGGGATTCTAGTAAATGCGTATTTATACAATAAGAACTCCGAGAGTAGAATGTGGCATAAGGTATTGACAGGTGACCCGATCAGTGTATTATATGATGCTGCAAAAATATAAATTGAATTTATTTTAATTTTTCAGTCAGAGCTAGGCTGGTGCCAAATTATCCTTCATATGCATTATGTGAATGGAGTTAATTGGAGATGGCAGCAACCTAGACTCTCCAGTCTCGAGTCCCAAATCTTACGAGTTCCACCTCTGCACTCCTGAGAGGCTTGAAACCTCAAACCACACAGAAGACTTCAGATTTTGTGCTGTTGACTCATAATTTGAACTCAGCCTACTTGACTTGACTTGACTTGACTTGACTGTGATTCACTTGACTTGATTGACTTGGCTCCACTTGACTAGACTTGACTTTGACTTGTCTTAATTTGGCGTAACTAGACATGAATCAATCTGGCTTGACTTCATTTATTTTAATTTGACTTCAATTATGAATGACTCCACTTGACTTTGATTGATTTGACTTGCCTTGACTTTACTTAAATTGACTTAATTTGGTTTGGTTAAACATGGGTTAATCTGACTTTGTTGACTTGATCGATGTATTCCATATTAATCTGACTGATTTTATTTGACTTAATTCAACTTGACCTGACAACACAGGTCCCTCTTCAGCTTCAGCTCAGTGAACCAAAAAAACAAAAAATGTTCATCTTCTCTTGTTTACTCTGATTAAGACATCATGAAAACAGATGGCTGGCTTGCACCTGTGCCCGTGGACACACACACACACACACACACACACACACACACACACACACACCCGTGTGTGACTCAATGCTCTGCGTCAATGCTGCCCTCAACTCTGTGCTGTCTGCCTGTTAGCCTGAATGGACAGGCTAACAGGTCGTGACCGAGGATGGAGGAAGAGAATAAAGGAGACACATAAAGGGGAGAGGTGACGAGACGAGGAGAGAGATGTTGTCACCTGAAACGAGAGGAAATTACCCAGGCGTTTTGAAATGGATGCTGCTGCTGCATACGCATGTACAGAAGTGTGCAGGGCAGGCACACACACACACACACACACTAATATGAAAAACTGATTTACCATTCTCCCGTTGCCCAGAAACATAGCAACCATCACTTGCGCTCAAACGCTCATCTAAACAATACACACACACATTTGTATTGCTATGCTCCTGAGGACCTTCATCGACTACTAACACTAACATTAACCCTACCTAACCTACCCTAACCTAAAGATAATCCTAATTCTAATCTTAACCTTAGATCCGAGGGCTAACCCATAAACTAATCCTCTAAAGAAGTGAGGAATAGCAAAGAGAACACATGTGCGCATACACACACACACACACACCAACCTGATCTGATATTAAGTTTATAGTTATAATTTCTTATTTCTTATTAACCAAGGTTGTTTTGATTTTGTTGCACATGCAGAGACTATGCAGCCGGCCATTCCTAGGTATAGTACGAATCAAGGGTGCCTAACTTTTCATAAAATATGCACAACGTTGTTCTGAGAAAACACACACACACACACACACACACACACATACACACATACACACACACACACACACACACACACACACACACACCCTATGTCGGCTATTGCTTGATAGCTGGCCTTAGTGCCTTTAGAGCCATTAGCGTGTCTGAGAGGTCAGGTGAGGACAGGCAAATCAGAACAAACTGGAAAGATAGTTGGAAAAATGGAGTGAAAGTAGAGAGAGAGAGAGAGAGAGAGAGAGGGATAGAGTGATAGAGAAAGATGTGCTATTACAGGAAAGGATGGTGACAGGCGGAAGGGTGAAGCAGTAACTAGGATTCAGAGGGTGCATACAGCATGTATGGCCAGCGGGAATCGAACCTAACCTAATCGAAATGAATGTAAATCAAAATGGCCCTGATGGAGAAAATGAAATCATGTGTGTGTGTGTGTGTGTTTGTGTGTGTTCCACTATTCCACTATCGAGATCCTCCATATCTTTTGAGAGATTAAGCTATCTAGGACCTCCCTCCTCCTTGCTCCCACCCTCTGCCGTTTCCTTATCGTCTTCCTTCTCCCCATTATCCTCGATTCCTTTATTTCTGCCTGTTCCACCTCTTGTAATCACGCCTCTTTATCCTCCCGTGGCCTTGTGGCGGAAGGTCTTATCATCACATATAGCTGATATCTTTTGGTTTGCTGTTCTGTTTTTTCAGGCTAGTGCTTAGACATACTGAAAGTTGTGTTTTTTTTACCCTGTATTTTGCACTGTATGATTGTGACGCTTTTGGCTGCATCCTGAAGTGATTGTATTTAAGCTTAAAAGCATCTGTAGAGTCTCTGATTTTTATAAAGGTATGGCCTTCATAAAAATGAAAGCCATTGAATAAAAAATTGCCTGTCACTCATACAATCAACAACCAGGATATTAATATGGATCAATATCGGGGCTGACTATCGCAGGTTACACCCTTTCAAACCCTGGAAACACTTTTCTTGTTCTTGTTTCTTGCTCCCCTTCCTTCTCCAGCCTATTTGTCCTTCTCTACTCTTTTCTCCTCTCAAGTGGATTTCACACCAAAGTGTTGCCGCAGACGACACAGGCATTTACAGCAATACAGGAAACAAGAAGACGCCGCCCACAAATGATGCGGCCCCCCCTGTAAGTGTAGTTTTTAAATGTAGTTTTAAAAATGTTGGTGCAGAGATGCATCATTCCACCTAAGTTTTTTCGAAATCTGATCAGCAGTGTCAGCAGAGACATCATGCATGACACATGGATGAACAAGCAAATTAACAAATTTTGAGCAAAATTTGCAAATTTTGAAAATACCAGAACGTAGTGGTGAGATGATTCATATCCCTCAAGTTTTGTCAAAGTCCCACCAGTGGTCTGGGATATCGCGGGGATACAGGCCAGAATACAGGACACACTTCAGACATGACAAATAACAAAATTTCTTTGTGGTGTGTGTGTAGGTGTGTGTGTGTGTGTGTCTCACAATCTCACCTCCGCCCTCTCCCTTTTCTCCCTGTATCCCCTCTTCCTCCTCCTCTTCCTCCTCCTCCTCCTCTGCTCTCCTTTAAACCTCACAAACAATAGAGAAAGACAAACACCAGTAAACAGAGACTTTTTGATCCCAATGCACCACCCTGTGTTCGTGTGTGTGTGTGAACTTGCATGCATGTGTGTGTGTGTGTGTGTGTGTGTCAGTGTGTGTTTTGCGTGTCTATTTACCCAGGGAAGTGAAAATCAGAGCCAGTGAACCACTCACACCTGTCAGTGTTCCCTGCGGTGTCAATACAGATTGTTTGTTGTACTGTGGCCACTGCTGTCCTGGCTGGTTTCCTCTCACATGGCCTTTATCAACAGCGGCAGAGTGTGGGAAAGAGAGAGAGAGAGAGAGAGAGAGAGAGAGAGAGAGAGGGAGGGAGAAACAATCAAACAAACAAAGAATGAAATGAAATGGAATTGGTATTGTTGCATTATAGCTTGTGTAACCATTATAGTTGAAAAGATATGCTGCTCTGGGGGCCGAAATGATTTCATTGGTTAAACCTTGAGTAACATCGAGATTGAAACCCAGTCAAAAATGCAGCTCCTATCTCTGCCTCCTGGAAATATCTGGAAATATTTGTACAACTAATATTTGTACAACAAAGAAATTGAAAAAAAAAGGTCAACCCTGCCCGTGAGGGATTGAAGCCCAACGCTCCAGTCGGCCTCACATTTCTTGAAGTTCTCCTTCGAGCCGGATTCGTACCAGCGGCGTATCGAGCTACCGAAGGGACGTTCGTAACGTTTGAGTAGGTGTAAAGAGGTGAGTGCAGTGGAGTTGAAGCGCTTGAATGAACTCTAGAAAACTCTCTTGAAAATCTTGGCCATGGGAGATGGTTGTCTCTCGTGGTAGAGCGCTCAGGACTGTTGGGGTTGACAGCTGTTTTTGTGGAAGAGATCATCTTTAATAGCATGAATGACGCCCCTGAAGCATGTGACGTGCACGTGAAACTGAAGCACAGTTCCTCAGAAGGCTACTGCCCCTAAGCAAGGAAAGGCCTTGGCATGTTATGTAGAAGTTTCATTATCCTCCTTTTTTGCCCCTGACCTCAATACTCATATGGTAGGTCTGGTATGTCTTGGTATGTCTTAATTACTTTACACTCACTTGTACTTGAAATATGTTGTTGCACTCAGTATGAATGACATTTTACCTCTTCCCCTCTCTGATCTCTGCACCCTTAATATTTTAGGCATGTCATAATTATGTGAAACATATCTCGTCCGCTATCGCCAGGTCTCTCGGACCGCTTTCAGTCGTGAGCATCTTGACTAGCACGACACATCGACACTGGATAATGAACTTGCAGCAGTAGAGCAGCAAGTATGTAGGACAATCAGGTGTCGTGCTAGTAACCTTCCTTGGACATGGCATGGTTAAACTCCAACTCTGGTGAAGAAAACTGATCCTGATCATCACGTTTATTCACAGAAAACCTCATTAGATAGTATTGAATGTGGATGGTGGAAGGGTAGAGCTTTGTCATTTTTCAGATGTACCCTGAAATAAAATGAATTAATCAGGTCAAATTCAGTTGTTCATTTTAATCACTAGTGTACTTGGTTGCAGTCATGTGAATTGTTGAGGCGTCTCATGTGAGCCTCATTCAGACAGTTATCAGTTGTTCATTTGTTCAGTGCACGTGATTCAACTGGCAGTGAACTGAGTGAAATGATGTCCGATACTTTTCAGTCAGCAAATCACACATTTATTCTCAGAATTCAATTTCACTGATGATGAAGATGAAGGCGCAATACCACAAAAGGTTTTTAACAAATATTTCTAAAACTGTATTTTATTCAGTTATTTTTCTTCACTAGACAAATAAAGTTCTTGTGTTTGAATATCATTGTTCCAATTCCATTGTTAATGCTTCTTTGACCAAGGGTGACTGCTATTTAACTGTTGTATAGTAAGTTTGGGGCAATTGTATCTAGAGCTGGAATGATCTAGTGCAGTGGTCCTCAAATCCGGGCCTCAGGGTCCAGACTACTGCTGGTTTTCTATTCTGCTGCCCGGTAGTTTCCATTCTAGGGATTGTTTAAGACCTGGCATGCCGGGTGAATGCAATTAACTTCCTGGTAGGAGAGAAAACCAGCAGCACTCTGGACCCCGAGGCCCGGATTCTAGTGTATGTACAAGTGTATTGCAGTTCCACGTCGTATTAACTGTGATTTAGTAATTCCAATTGTGGAGGCATGTTAAGGAGAAGAATTTCTATTTCATTAGATCGTTGTTAGACAGATTTACAGACTTGTTTTAGTCGTAAGAAAAGAGGCAGTAAAACCGTATGCCAAAAGGTCTTTCAACATCAGTACAAAGACGCTGAAAGTTCAACCCGAGATAAATACCTCTTGGGTTTCCCTAGTGTCCCATTTCTTTTGACACGCAGGTGTAATGTGCTGAAGATTAGAATGACGAAACCTGGGCACTGTGTTTCAATCATGTTGATCTCCGAGCTTTACTCACAGCTAAAAGGCTTTTATACAGCAGAAACAAGGAAAGGGAACCTCTACTTCCAACAATGACTTAACTGAATCAGCAAAAAATCAAGGTGTTGGATTGTGGCCAGTTTCACGAAAGACCCCAATGTCTTCAAACGTCCCCCTGCCCTCCCTTTCCTTTCGGGTCATACACATCCAAGAAGGCTCACTCTGCACGACAGACACATGATGCGTGTCAAAATAAAGGTCTTACACGAGAAGCATCTCCTGGACGATTTGAAGCTGGTACCAAGCAGCGTCAGGCTAGGAAGCCCGGGGGTCAGCTGAGGCCTCTCTGTGAAATGTTGCAGCATAGCTTACATAGTTTACTCTTACACAGCAGCGTAGTACGTGACTCGGCTACCTCAGCTCAGGTCCTCCTTTGGCACTGCTGCCGAAGTTGTGTGGGGATTTAGTGGTTCTTCTTTTACACCATCTGCTCAACTACTTTTTCAGCATGTTCTGGGGCACAGGTCAAGATCACAGCATCCTACAGTGAATGTTTATAGGAGAGTAACTAGCATCAGGAGGGCAGCAGGGTGGCCAATACATGTCCTTCAACAGATATGTGTCCTGCTGAAGTGTCCTTGAGCAAAACGCCCTATTGCCCATTTTAAGTTCCTCAGCTGTGCATGTCTTTTTCTCAAGGGTTCACATGGAGTTCCACATTTTTTATCTAATGTTATCTAATGCATCTCACCCAAGTTACATTTCCCTTTGATGTTTTTCTCTTGGTGGATTTAGAGCAGTGATCCTCAAATCTGGTGCTCTGGATTTGAGGACCCCTGGTTTGGACCATTCGATGCTAAAAACCCTCCATTAAAACCAATGTGAATATATTTTCGCCACCAGAGGGAGACGTGGTGGCTCGGTGTTTAGCTGAGCCTCCTTTGGTCCAAAGACATGCAAGTTAGGTGCCCATAGAAGTTTGTTGTTGTTTGGCCCGTGATGGGACTGGCGTGGTGCTTCCCCTTGCATGCTGGGACAGGCTGGAGGCTGATCGTAAGGGAAACGCTGATGTATAGTGCATAAAACATGCAATGTGTTAACTACTATAACTGGAGACAGCAGTCGGTGGTCAAGGCTTTCTGTCCATTGTAACCCTACGGTCAAGACCAAGATGTCAGAGATGAAGCTGCTCATTCTTCTGCGCCGTGTCAAAGGCCACCTGTGTTTCTACCAGTTTTCACACACCAACATTCATCAGGCTCATGTAATATTAGCTCAGCTGACCAGTAGTCTAGAGGTCATCGGGTAACTTCCCGGGCAGGGTTAAGGGCAAGGTGCATGGGGGTGTTCAACATTATCAAAGGGTATTGATATCCACAGTCAAAAGGGCATGATGCTGCGCAATGGTAACATTTCTGGAGATGGGCAACTTTGACACATGCAACTTGTTAAGGGTATGGTGTTTGGAGGTGAGATGCCAGGCTGGTTGGACAACTGATTAGAGGAATTACAGTCTACACTCTTTAAAAACCTGGACCAAGAGAGGGTCAAAAGGTTTTTGGACATACTGTAGGTAGAACATCTATGGAAGGAAGACTGTTGGAAACTCTTGAGGTTCTGCACTGGCTTTGGCTCCTGTGTCTCTGTCCTGTGATTGAAGGTTGTCAAGCACGAGCGCTCGGAGAACAAAGTGACAACAACAAGCAATTTGCGTGTCAGCAAGGTTCTGAGTTTATTCACACTTGCACAGGGGTTAGAGTTGAACACACAACTTTCATAACTGATTCTTCACAACAGGATATTGAGCAATCATGCAGGTGGGGGTTTTAGCCCCACATTTCTGAGAATCCCTGTACCCGTCTGAGTCTGCTCACCACAGCGTCCTGTGATGGCAGATGGCAGAATCTGCACAGCAACATCAAAATATTAATATAATGCTAGAATGCAACATTTGAGAGTCAAAAGTTCAGAGGATATGGGTAGAAATGTTTAATATCCACCTAAAGGTCAACGTGTCTGCTACTTTGTAGCTGTTCACATGTAAATATAAGCTATTAGTAAATTCCATAGGTTTGTAAAACAGTATTTTAATGTAAATCTATGATCAGTAACACCTGCATGGTACCGAAGAAATAACGTGGCTGTATCAGAGCTGTATCAACACTTGAGTACGCTCTAGGGTTCAGCTCCGCCATCGTCCTACCCAGCCTTACCCATGAGTGGAGAAATTGCAAAACTGATCACACATCAGTCATCGGAGGGCCACTTAACCTACCGTTAACCTAAAGCGTTATGTTCAGAATCATGTAGCGGGTTATCCTGTTTGGGAATGTGAACATTCATCAGTCCTATGTCATGTTAACCTTGTTAACCTGGCTTCTGCTTTAATCCTCCTCAACAGTTTACCGCCAATACACATTCACACTTCAATGTCTGATGAATAAGATCAGTGACAAATTCCACAAGCTCTGTTTAGAGAGCAAAAACAAAAAACAATTCATTACATTCATCAAGCACTTAATGTGTTATAGTGGCAGAAACCCTGTCCTGAGTCCTGAGTATGTACGCTAGCTAGATATTGTAACGCTAGGCTGGGACCTTGAGAGGGGAGGGGGGCTGGGGGGCTGGGGAATGAAGGTTAAGAAGTTCATGTTCTTGGTTCTTGTACGTACTGGATAACTGGCAATTGATTGGGGGAGATGTGCATTATAGCGGGTAATTGGCTTATAGGAGTATAAGGGATTGGGGGTTGCCTAGAGATGGGGGGCTCCTTTGAGCTGGCATCGGTCTCCTTTGTAATCTGTCTAGCTATGACCGTTAAGTGCCACAATATTATGAGAGAAACACAGCATGGTTTTATTTTGGTTTATCTTGATTTCATTCTCCAGAATAAGAACGAAGTAAAAAAACATAAAATATTCAGAAGAAAGAAACGAGAGAGATGAAAGTCATTAGTTCAAAGCAACAGAATGTTTTAGCCCATGTCAACCCGGCTCATTCAGAAAAACATATCACTCGACAGCATCATTTTCATCCTTAGTAAAAGGAATTATTCTACATTTTTAATAATTGGTGTAGGCCTGCACACAAATGATCTGAATGGAGTGAAACTGGACCCAGCACCCACACAGCAATTTTTACCAAGTCCTGAGAGCGAGGCGTTTCACAGGCTCCGGCACTCCACATGCATTCAGTCGTAACCTACAAGTGGGAGCAGGAGTGGGAAACTCAGGAATTTCCGTCTGCCTGTGAATCTGTTGATTTCTGGTGTCAAACAGCATTTCTGACAGACTTTCCCATGCGAGGCACTGAGGAGGAGCATGTGAACGCAGAGTAAGGATCTCACTTCTGACATGCCTTTAATGTCTCTGCTCCCCTTGATCACACATCTACAATGGAGGAAGCTTGGCCGAGGTGCACATGCAGCATGATTAATGTTGTCGGCTGATGGCGGTCAACCAAGCAGACTGATCACAATGATGTATTGACTGACTCCAGTCCAGTCCAAATGCTGCAAAGAGGGAAATTAAGGCTTCATTGCTCAATTTTTGCAAAAATGAAACTCAAAACATTCACTAAAATGAAAGTTTTGAAGGCAAAATGTTTTGTAAGCTAATATTTTTCATCATAATCATTTAATAGGAGAGGATGTTAAATGTTAGATGTGTTGAATGTCTGATTTTGGAATGAAACTTTCTACGGGATGTGAATGGCCGATCCTTTACCAGAGAGAGCATGAAGAAAGGAGGCAGGATCTCTGATACTCAATCACTCATTCATGAAGACTTGGCAATCCAATCCAAACCACCACCACATACTAAAAAGTAGCGCTAGGCAAGATTAGACGCGTGGTCACATTCGGGGCCCCGTTAAGGTAGGGTGCTATGATTGAACACAGAAGACAGATTTGCAACTATATCAAAAGCCGCGTTTCCACCCAAAATGCCGGGAACTTTAGGACCCAGGAACAAATTTTCAAGGAACTAAAAGGTTCCTTCAGCCCAATAAAATCAGAAATGTTCAGCACTGCAAGCCCCATCCGCAAAGTTCCTGTACTTTTGGAAAGTACTACCCGACGAGCAGGGGGGTAAAATAATGTCCCCGGAACTTAATTTAGACCCTGTTCCCTGCGGTGGAAACGCACTGAGTTCCTCCAAAGGTTCCTGGTCCCTGGGGAAAGTTCCTGCGGTGGAAAGGCAGCTATACTCACAGCTTGACAATTTAAGGTTGCTGTCAAAGCAGAATAAGAGGACATGAGTTACCAAAGTTACCAAAAACGTGAGATATGCTCGGTTTGGGAGATATTCATTCACCGGGTGTGGCCCAGAAAGATAAAAGAGGACCAGCTGCACAATACTGATACTGTTGATCTGACTTAACGTCTGTCAAGGAGGTCTTTTTGGAAACACACACCCAGATCCTTTTTAAAGGCATTAACAGGAAGTCTCTTCCACCGTACACACTGTGCTGTATGCTGACTGTGGCCATAGGCTGGGGAATGGATTGGCGCGCCTGACCTGTAAAACATCCACGCCCGCTATTACTTTTATGTTGACTGAAAACCCAAACTAAGGGCCTCACACCTCTCACTCTTTCCTGGCAGAGTTAATATAAGGGTGCGGTGATGTTTCCCTGGCACTGTCAACCGAAAAGTGACAAAGCCTAATGGAATGATGGAATGATGGACGGATGATAGAATGAGTGTCAGGGCAGACTCAGCTAGGGTGTGGTACAGCAAAAAACTAGTGTGACTGTAGCTTCAATTATATTTGCCAACACTTATAACAATTATATAAAGCGCTTATGTTGAAACTCCCTCTTTGATCTAATGTACCAACATGTTGCAACTGCAGAAAATACATTGCGAAATGCACAAAATACACAACCAAGTCTTATTTTCAGTGTGTTCGTCCGCTGCAATATCTTTGCAGCTATAAAGAAAGATCACAAAACCAGAACGCTAAGTGGAACTGTGTGTTAAAAATGAATCCATGAACTTGACATAGAAAGAAAAAAAGAAAGAAAAAACTAAATTAAAGTCTGTGCTCTCGTCATGTGGTCAAGTTACAAGGGACTGGGCAGTGGCAGACCCGCCGGATATTGCAGTTCCTCGTTCTGTTTGATTTGAATTCAGAATTTAGCACGAATGCACTGTGGTGACCAAACTACTGCAATATGATTAGTATGACTCACCATGTTAGTTTAATTTGAAATGTTCTATAAGTCATATGAATTATGGGTGAATTTCTCTTGGTTCTTAGTGGAACCCAAAATGTGACGTTGTCAGCAGGTCTTTGAATATGGATTTTTGCTCCCTTGCGAGTTCCCACCAGACATGGAAGATCATTTTGGATCAAGATGGATTTTGAGAAGTGGATTCCCAATTCAGGGAATTTCTTAATTTCTCGAGTGAAGTCATGGAATATAAGGACATTTTACAAATGGGTTGACAAACAGGATGTATTTTATAGCTTGTTGCACACATATTTGTTGCACTTGTCATCTGGCTATCACCTATCATTCCGGTTTCCACATCAAGGCCAAGTTGGCCTGTAGTAGAAACAAGAGTATTCGTCATGCGTCTTTCTCATTATAAAGTTATTTTTGTGGTTGCATTGGCTTGTGATGATGCCCTGGTAAATAAAAACACCAGAGAAAGACACAACAGAACACAAGAGTGGAAAAAAAAGACCTTAAGATTTATTTGGAAAGCATTTTTCACAAAATGGCCCGTAAAAAATTAGAGGCACTAATAATAATGAACAACAGAGTTTACTAAAAATAAATAAACTTTCTACAGTCCTATTCAGTTTAGTTTCCCATCGGCTCGTGCGACGGCTGCAGTGTTAGAATGGTTCTACCTCGAAAGAAACGTACACACGACCGCTCCTCGTCCACCGGCGCCGTCTCCACGGCAACCGCGCCGCACCTCTACACCGATCACAGTGTCTCTGTGGGAACAACACATCACGCTGCCATGGTAACGTGTCATTTTGGTCCGTCGCCAGGAGGAGGGTCCACGTTAATAATACAGTAGCGCTACACAGTTTTTTAACTCTCTGTGTGGAAACAAAGTAAAAACAAAACATCAGAAGACAAAAAATAATAACTAAAAAGTGTTGGACAGTTTCTATGTTTACACAATGCGACTATTGACAACAGTGGGATTAAGCAGTTAACATGACTGTAGTAAGTGACACCTCCTCTAATAATGTAGTTTACATGTAGTTATTGAGAGCATACAAATGAAAATGACAAGAATTGGAAAGGACAACATGAATTACGTCACCAGATACACATGTGCGACTTGTTCACAGTTAAAGAAATGCGAAGACACACGTTCTTCTGACTGGTCTCTATTAATGTCAGTAAAATCAGAGCACTTCACATATGTTGACGTGATTACGTGATTACGTTTACTCAACTCAGAGCGCAATCGCACTACACAGACTTTTGGGGAAATTGGCTCGTTGGTCAACGTACTTTATCCATGATAAAAAAATAAAATCAGTTAAAGTGCCCGTCGGCAACTAGCATCATATCTAATGTAAGTAGATAGACCTTTTAGCCTACCTTTAAAGGGTGAATTGACCAATTTCCCCAAAGGTCTGAGTAGTCCTTTAACTGCGTGTCCAGGTTGCTTACATGAGAAGCTGATTGATGCAATGACAACCTAATACTGGACAACATGTAACATGGATACCCCCACCCCCACCATGCATACTAGCACCACCACTAGCTAACACGCAGAAATGCTTGGCTGACGGATGACACCACTTTGGGTCTCGAGTTTTTTTTAGAAACCCTGATAATCAATTCTGCACAAAGCATCATAGTGAACCCCCCCCCCCCCCCCTCCCCCGGTCCATCTGTAGTTTCTCCTCTGTCCGTCTGAAGAGCAAATTTTATCACTGATCAACTCTTCTACTCTTAACCGTTGCACAAACGCGGGCCCTGATTTTCGTGACATATGAGGCAGCTGGGCATCCGCTCATACATGCAATGTGAGCACGTAGACTACTTTCTTTTCATCCATTACAAATGTAGTAAAGGAGTTTTCTTTTTTTTTTAAAACAGCCTTAAAACGGAAAAAAAACTTTTCACCGCACCGTCCAGACAAGTGAGCAAATGTATTCATTGACTAACCACATGGGAGGCGACCATCCTTCTAGCTGCCAATAACTCTTGATTCTACTTTACTGAGGTAACAGCAGCGAGGCGACATGTGATGGGATACGGCTGCCTCCTGGTGAACAATGACAAAATAGAGTGAAAAATATCTCTAACACAACATCTCGACAGACTCGCGCACTACAGCAGCATAGACAACTAAAAAAAAAACTGCACCCGGTCACAACAGAGGTAACAGACGGTAGTTCTCAAACATACTTCACACAGATACTCGATAGCAGCACAGCCATGAAATGACCCACCGTCCAACATATATGCTGCCATCTGAGTCTTCTAAGCAAACGTGCTCTGTCATTTGAATTCCTACAGGGCCCTTATGTTTCCAATGTAGGACTTTCTAAATATTTAACAATGATAATCTTGCCTAACAACTCCAGGATTTTGTCCAATTTTGCTGAACAACAAAATTTGGGTCCAGGAGGTAAAAAAAACAAAAAAAAAACGCTTCAGGTTGCCGTGGTTTTAGACAGGGCTCTGCATACAGCTATGAGCCGGTCAAGGCCAAGGTTGCCAGAGTTACACATTCCTTTGCCACATAAGGCACGACTTGCTAAATAATGTAACAGGTTGATGATGAGGGAGGACGCTCTACTTGAAATCACACACACACACACACACACACAAAAAAACAACAACAACTATTCGCTGAAATCCAATGTGAAAAACAACAATGCAAAACAACCAAAAACGGATTCTTCATCAATCGGATGTCTGGGTTAAAAATAGTGAACAGTCAAAATAACAAAACAACCGACGGCCCCAAGCACCGCAACACTTCCATCAGATGTCCTTATCAACAGCCTACATAGAGGGTGGGTCTGGGTCTGTGTGTGTGTGTGTGTGTGTGTGTGTGTATGTGTGAGAGAGTGTGTATGTGTCTTGAAAAAGGGGAGGCGGGTGGGGGTCAATTGAGGTCAGGCTGGATCAGCAGTGATGTCAGAGCTCAGAGGTCACTGTTGGTGCTATCCGATTGGCCACTCGTGGTTACGTGGGTAAGGGGCGTGGCCTCTTTAGGACTCCTGTGGCACCACCTCCATCATCTTCTGACACATTGCCGTGCTCGTGACTGTGGACAGACACACACACACACACACACACGTTACAATTATCCACAATGTACAATAAATTAACTTCAATACCTTTTTCAGACACTATTATAATTTCATTCAAAAAAAGAAACATGAAGAACATCTAAGTATTTCACTCAATTACACACACACACACACACACACACACACACACACACACACACACACACACACACACACACACACACACACACACACACACACACACACACACACACACACACACACACACACACACACACACACACACACAGAGAGTATGGCGATCCAACTCACAGATGCCGTGGAGCAGCCACTTGGGCTTGTTCTTCCACCAGACACCAAAAAAGTAGACGGGCACTCCGGTGGCGATGATGCCGAAGCCGATGCCGCACTGCCGTGGAGTCTTCCAGATGGACACGACGATGAGGAAGAGGCACGCCAGCACAAAGCTCAACGGCAGCAGGATGCTCACCTGCAGGGGAGAAGTCGGCAGGATGTTTAGTGGGAACCCCAATGGAAACACAAACCATTTAAGACCACGGCTAGCCCCAGTCACGGGTGGGACAGAGCTGATGGAGACGAGGCATGGTCAACACCACCTTAGTCAAGTCCAAGTCAATTTCCGAGTTCAAGTCGAGCTCAAGTCAAGAGCTGGTCCAAAGAGCGTCAAGACCAAGTCCAAACCAGAGCGGATCAAGTCCTATTCAAAACCAAAACAGGCGATTAACAGTGTACATGTCTGACGCACTATTCACAGATGCGGTCCCTTCAATTGTTCGTAGTGTTGGGGGAGAAAATGAACAAAAGGTGGACCAGGTAGACAAAATAACACGTCCTGAAAAGTTTTTAGAAAGGAGGGGGAAAAAGTCAAGTCAACATCCAATAGCGGTGCAGACCAAGTCCGAGTCAAAACATGCACAAGACCAAGATGTCAGAAACGTGGTGAAAAGATCAGACTCATTACAGAAACTGAAACTGTCCCAACAGCGTTATCTTTCTTTGCCCCAGAACCTTGTGAGCTCTGATGGAGATACAAGACCTCATCCCACCACAGAACCCACCCCAAGAGGAACAACCTACACCTCTCTCATGTCATTTAGGGTGGGAGTACGTGTTGTTAATTTGTCCATTTGTGAATGGTGATTCTCCGGCTCGCCTCGCTCAAAATCTGTTGAACAGCAGGAATGTGACAGACAAAGAAAGGAAAGAGAGAATGAAAGAGAATGAATGAGAGTGAGGGAGTTACTGAAGACAAGTAGAGCGGTTGACAGAGACACACACACACACACACACACACAGTGCCACGACTGTCCCAACATCAGTGACACACACACACACACACACACACACACACACACTGCCAGACTCCGCCTCTGATCAGCACACATCGCCACGCCAGGAGACAGATGAGTCGGGCCATCGGGCTCTAATAAGGGATGGGAGGGGCTACACACATCAAACAAAAAAGGCATACACAGAATCACACATGTAAGCGCCGACACACACACACACACACACACACACACACACACACACACAAACACACAGTGCGGCAGATGCACAATGGCCCTCTGTGTGTTAGACAGGCCTGCGGAAACTGGTCAAGTCAGGAGGCACAGTGCCCTTCCTCTACTACACACACACACACACACACTCACTCAAAAGCAAGCGCGCACACACACACACACACACACACACACACACACACAACACGTCCCGCTCCACTCTAGTGCCCACCAGGCCTCATCACCGGCTGATAACAATCCAGCGTCTCTTCTGTCCTTTTACCTCCTATCTGTCTCTATTCAACTGGGCTGAATGGAGCTTTGTTGGTTGGCATGAAAGTTCTTGCGCTGCCAAAGCTAACTCCAGTCGATGAGGACGAATGAGACTTTAATGTAAACTCCCCATGTCCCCTTTCTGTCTCTCTCCCTCCATGTTCATCCTGCATCCGTCTACTTGGCATTTCCTCTCCTACCACCTAATGTTCACTCTCCTCTCTACCTTTCTTTTGCTGTTCTAATTGCATAGCTAGGATCTTGACTCCATGTGGTCCATATGACGTTTCTGCTCATCTTGAGAGTCTCTCTTAAACAGGCCAGACAAAGATGACCTAACGTTAAAACTAACCATGCACCTTTTTGTTCCTCGCACCACGGTTCAAGCCGGTTCTTTCTTTAGCGTTGCTCTCCACATCCCCCCCCCCCCCTCCTCCGATCATCCGATGTGCCAATGTCGCTCTCTCTCTCTCTCTCTCTCTCTCTCTCTCTCCCTCCGACTGGCTGACCACGAGAGAGTTCGCCTCACCTTGATTGGTCGCTCCATCTCGGGCTTCTTGTAGCGCAGCCACATCATCCCGATGATCGCCATGGCGATGCAGAGCCAGTTGAAGAAGCTGAAGAAGTTGATGACGGAGAAGAGGTCATTGGAGAAGGCGTAGAGCAGGGTCATTATGCACTGGAGGAGGGAGGAGAGAAAGAAAACAAATATATATATATCAGCTGTCTGGCCAAGCTGTGGCTGGACACCAACATCCCAACTTTTGCCTTTCATTGCAGGGTTGACCTTAGAGACGTCAGCTAGGAAGTTTAAAAAATGTAAGGTGGATTGTGTGGAAGATTTTAGGGTGTAGGGGCACCCACAATACAGGCAGACGTACTGGGACAGGAAATGATGTTCATATTCTTTGCAACAGCTTGGCTTTAGGTCATTGTTATCCCTCACAACAGAAAATAAACACTTGACTTTACATCTCAGTGGCACCATCCGTGTATATATGTTGCTAATCTTGTCATTTGGGGACTATGGGGGACAAAACGACCATCTGTGGGGTGGTCGATTTTGTTGTATTGTGCTGTTGTACTGTATGATAGAGAATAAGAGCGCGTACGGTGAATATGAGTGAGGGCAGGGGGGTCAGGAGGCTGGGGTGGATCATCGACAGCAGACTGGGCAGGTGACCCTCCCGGGAGCCCACGAAGAACAACCTGACAGAGGGGCAGAGAAACTGTCAGCATAAGGAGACAAATAACTCAAATTTAATTAATTTGGGGTGGTGTGTACACGTATATGTGTTTATGAGTTCCTATAGCTCTGTGTGTGTGTGTGTGTGTGTGTGTGTTACCTGGAGGAGGTGAACAGAGAGCCATTGACTGATCCAAAGCAGGACAGACCTACAAACACTGGGATGATCCACGCCATAGGACCCAGATGGTAGTTCCCAAAGTCCTGCAGGCCGGACGGACACACACACACACACACACACACACACACACACACACACACACACACACACACACACACACACACACACACACACACACACACACACACACACACACACACACACACACACACACACACACACACACACACACACACACACACACACACACACACACACACACACACACACACAGTATTTAATTCATGCCTAGTAACTGCCTAGTGCCTAACACTTTGTTGTAGTGTGTACTCACCACAGCCACGGCCTCTGAATTGAGCATTTTCTCGGGGGTGAGGGTGGTGAAATACGCCAGGTTGGTCAGAACGTACACTACTGTCACTATGGGGAGAGAGATGATGATGGCCCGGGGAAGGTTCCTGAGGATGAGAGAGAGACGGAGGTGAAGAAAGACTCGTTGAGCCCCTGAAGCTACTTCATTTAGTTGTATTTGTAGTTGTAATACACATGAAATGTCTTTATTTTCAGCCCTTGGTAGCGCGGAGCTCCGTCAACAATACTCACTTGTACGGCTCAATCATCTCCTCGGTCACGAAGTTCAAGTAGTTCCTGGAAGCAGAAGGAGAGTTTGTGGTGTTTAAAGTCGGGGGCAAAACGTTTGGCTGTAGTCATACGAAAAGTGACTGGCTCGGATTAAAGGTTTGCATCGTCCTCTTATGTATCGAGAGCACTTTGTGAACTCATTAAGACCATTTCATTAAGACCATTGCCAAGACCCGTTCTGCAACACGTGTGTTAAGTTGGAAAATAACTCTTCTCCTAATTCCCCTCAACTTTTTTTGGAGATAAGAGGTTTTCAAACCAATGCTGTGATCTGTAGGGAACATGATCGCACTATAGTAAACACTCTTGGCAGGCACATAATAGATAGATATATGTGGTGTACGATCTCTAGTAACTATATCAAAGAGATTTTAATACTTCTTTAAAAAAATCTTTAAAAAATACTTCAATTTAGGTACATTTTCTTAAGACCTTGACTACCCATAAGGCCCTGTGTACCCTTGTGGGTTAATAGCACAAATTCCAGCATGTGTAATGTAGTGATGGAGCTCTTAATATCTATTATCCTAAATTGGCAAATGGACAGTGGGTGTGCAGATGGGTGATGGGTGAACTCACCAGCCACCGTAGGCGAACAGACCGCTGTAGAGCGCCAGACCAATTTTGCCAAAGTCATAGTTGGTCCCCTTGAAGGAATTCTCTGGAAGAAGCTCCACTGTGTCGCCTGGCAGAGACGAGGAACCGAAGAGGGGGAGAGAGAGAGAGACGGGTTAGGTCAAAGAAACAGCCCCAGTCCTGCAGGCATGCTAACCAGCCAGCCAGTGAAGTGAACTAACACCACACACACACACATGCGCGCACACACACACGCACACACACACACACACACACACACACACACACACACACACACACACACACACAGCCTTTAGGGGGGAAACAAACATTCAGGCTAAATCCGTCTCAGAATGCGGATCAGTGAGAGGAATTAGAAAAGGCGAGCCAGGCAATAAGTGACCCAGACTGTGGCACTGCCATGGAGACCTACCCCATGGAGACCTACCCCACGGAGATCTACCCCATGGAGACATACCCCAAGGAGATCTACCCCATGCAGATCTACCCCATGGAGACCTACCCCATGGAGATCTACCTCAGACATGGATCACACTACAGACACAGAAGGCGGTAGAGGAAGAGAGAGTGTATGTGTGTGTGTGTGTGTGTGTGTGTGTGTGTGTGTGTGTGTGTGTGTGTGTGTGTGTGTGTGTGTGTGTGTGTGTGTGGCACTGCTGGTTCAAGCATGAGGTCAGAGTCGAACCCTCGGCCTCGCTGACTGGCCGCTCGTGTCCAGCCGGTTGTCCAGCGTGGAAGGACTACATGCCCCCCAAATCTCTTTAGACTCACAACTCTCTTCCGTCTGTCTCCCATCGGGCTTCACTGTAACGTCCCACAAATGGATTAAGTTTTTGAAATGGATATGAATGCACACCAAAGTCCCCCCCCCCCTCACACACACACACACACACACACACACACATTCTCAGACACAGAGAAGGTTGCTAAACCAACAGCCCCGGGCGATGTTGGTTCAGGGAGGGTTCCTGTTTAGCCATAAGCCACCCGGCAACCTGGGAAACACCCCGACTACCCCCTCTGCCTGCCTGTCTGTCTGACTGCCCGTCTCACTCATGGCCAACCCTAAACAAGGACACAGAAAGAGAGGCAGACGGACTGAGCCCCCCTCCATCTTTCATCTACTCCACCTCTCTGGGCCACTTCTGCTCCACATACCAGCCTCGCAGGGGAGCTGTACTGGGCATCTCTGGGTCCTGTCCCAGACCGGTTCTAAGCCCATGTCCATAGGGGGGGGGGTCTTAAAACCTTTTCACGCCAACAATGACAATTTTAGTTTCTTGCCTTGGGACACCACTTGCTTTTCCATGAGCTGGGTTGAGGTGAATAAATAGGCTTCAAAAACAATGTGAGAAAAATTGAAAGAATCTTGAAGAAGAAGAGAACTGAAGAGAACTGAAGAGAATGGAAGAGAATGGAAGAGAATGGAAGAGAACTGAAGACAAGGCAAAGATGGAGTACCAGCTGCAGCAGGAACCGGTGAGAGACGCGTGGAGTGGAATGAGGAACATCACCAGCTTCAGGCCACTGTCCACCCCCCCGCCTCCGACTGGCTTTCACCACCAACCAGGTGAAGAGAGAGCTGAAGAGACTCCACCAGGGCAAAGCGGCAGGCCCCGACGGGATCAGGGTCTGTGTGGAATACTTCAGCATCTGTTCAACCTGAGCCTGGGAAAGGTCCTGCCTGGTCCCGGTGCCCAACAGTCCTCAACGACTACAGACCAGTAGCGCTAACGTCCCGCATTATGAAGACCATGGGAAGGCTAGTCCTCGCTCACCTCAGACCCCTGGTAAGTTAATCAATGGACCCCCTGCAGTTCGCCTATCAGCCCCGCATCGGACTGGATGACGCAATACCAACGGGCTGAACAAAGTGATCAGGAAGGCTGGCTCTGTTGTGGGCATTGACCTGGACAGCCTGGAGGAGGTGGCAGAGAGAAGGATGTTGGCCCAACTTCTGGCCTTTTAGCGCCTCTACAACTCAACTGAGGACAACTCAACTGAGGACAACTCAACTGAGGACCTACACTTAATTCATTCCCTTTCACATTCATTCATTGCCATTGCCCTGCACTTTATCCACCTTATCCATTCCCATTCACATTCATTCACTGTCCTGCACTTTATTCATTCCCTTTCACACTTATTCATTGCCCCGCACTTTAACCACTTCATTCCCCTTTCACATTCATTCACTATTACCATTCTATAATTCTGTATACTGGTACCATTCATCGCTCTGCTATTTAGAAGTTGTTTTTTAGTATTTAGTTTTTTAGTATCTTTTGTATTTCGTACATTCTTGTTGATACTGTTATGCTGCTGCAACCCCACAATGTCCCACTGGGGATCAATAAAGTCTATCTATCTATCTATCTATCTATCTATCTATCTATCTATCTATCTATCTATCTATCTATCTATCTATCTATCTATCTATCTATCTATGTGTCAGCTAATGTTGGCCATATTTCATGCTGTCAATGCACATGCACTTGGACAACGCACAAACTAATGGCCATACAACCACAGTGGGTTCAGTCTTCCCATTTTTCTTACTTTTCTTCCCTCAAAGTGCAATTCAAGGCTTCATCCACCCCGACACCTTCCACCCATCCTGCTCCACTACCAACATGAAAGCTGTGCCAGGCAGTGAAAGTGAGACACTGACACACACAGTGAATTATGCATGCACGGTGCATGCATGTACATAAACACATTGGCTTCTTGACCCACATTTTGTCCATAACCACTAATGGTGAAATACTCAGAATGTCTAGTAATTTTCCCTCCCATTCTTTTTTTCACATTTGGACCCTTAGTTCCTCAAGCATTTTTGACATGTGGAAAATGTTGCCAGCTGTGAATTTCAGTGAAAAGATGAAAATGGAAATGCAAAACCTCTGGCTTTATGTGGATCAGGCCTAGTCCTAGAATGAATGAAAGGCTACTGGAGTTCCTACATGGCTGAGTTGACTGAGTTTACATGCAGGCAGGGTTTTAGAATAGCGATTATATGGATTTAGGACCTACTGTTAAGACTAAATAACAACATAAATGGAGTTCTCTACTCTTTTTTTCAAAATATGCATCAGCAAATGACTGTATTTACAATTCCTGATTCAGGCGTTCAGGCACATACTTAAATGTTCCACATCGACTCCCTCCCACGCATTTCTGACATTTTACAATTAGTGGTTATTGGCTTGGTCCCTAAATTGTCAAACATTTCCAACCGAACTGGATGAACAGGACAGAACATGAACACTCTCACCCCCCACCCCTAACGCTAATTACAGGTCAGAGATGGCTGCGAACGCCAACGGGATGAGAGACAACCAGATGGGATTTAGGGTGGTTAGACGGCACAGTGAGAGCCACGTGGCCCCGGTGTTTAAATCTAGGTAATCTGAAGCATAAACACATATTAGATGCACTGAGCTTCCACTGAGCTAAAAAGACTGTTTTGAGGATTGAGAACAGCCCTATTCTCCTATTGGTATAAGAATCAGCAAGGGACTAGAATTACTAATTGGTAGAAGTACTCTTCGTGCTGCTGCTGCACAGCTAAACAGCTATTAGATGACTGGCTTTGTGTGGATTAAGTCTAGGCTAAAAATCTTTATTTACTTTATTTACAACATCTGATTCATGCTTGGTACCCTCCCACTCCACAAACACACCTTCCATTCACACGCAGTAAAAATAAATAAACCATGAAGAGATTGTGTGTTACAACCAGAGAGAGAGAGAAAGTGAGAGGGAGGGAGGGGCAGAGATACAGATGTAGTATGATGAGATGAAATAGAAAAAGATGAAGACACACACACACACACACACACACACACACGTTAGGTTATAAGAGTGATGAACGCTCTGTGGGCAGGTTTCAGATTGAGAAAGCAGGGGGATTACTGGAGCTAATCAGATTACACTGGTCTCTAATCCGAGACACCGGCACAACCCGCGTACCTAACGGCACCAACGCTGACCCACTGCACTGTAGAGAGACACACGCACACGCACACGCACACGCACGCACACGCACACACACACTGAGAGCGAGGGCGGTGTGTTAGTGATATACCAAACCAGGACAGGTCAAGATAAGACGCTAACTGGCTGAGTGTATGGTGTCAGTCTGAGCCAAATGGTGTCTGACATGTGGTTTGCTGTGGCTGGTAGAGATAAGCAGTTGCAGGACGGGGGACGCTCCATATGACCCGACAGTGACTCTCCCCTACCTGATGTAATATTCCATGACTTTTCCATGACTCTCAAGAACTAAGTCAGAGCACTTCCATGACCTTAAAATTGGATTCCTTCTTGGTTTGTTACTCTCGTTTTCCCAAGGGGGTAGACGGTCTGGTTTCCACTCCAGAAACACCATTTAATGCAATAAATGTGTGAAACAAAAACAGATTGTTGCCTAACACCACAACCTGAGACACCGTCACGTTTACATGTCCAGCAAATACTCAAATGTATGCGATGAGCAAATGCAAATGTAAGCAAATGCAATAAGCAAATGTAAACAACAGTTTTACCTCTGGCTCTTCCAAGAGAGTGATCACTAGTCTGGACGTGTGTGTGTGTGTGTGTGTGTGTGTGTGTGTGTGTGTGTGTGTGTGTGTGTGTACTGGTCACTGAACTACGTCAGCACAGACCAGCTTGCCAAGAGGTACCACACACGTCTTTCTCTCTCCTGCTCATGGTCTGCTCTCTGTATAAGGCTTCTCTCTCTCTCCTCTCATATCCAATTTCTCCCTCTGCCCTTCTCCTTCTCTCTTTCTCCCCCACCTTCCTTCCCACTCCATCACCTCCCTGCCTCCCCTCCATCTCTTTCTGCTCCAGTTCTGACCCGTCCCAGTCAGTGTTGAGGTCCGGCTGGCCAACCAGTCAGCAGGTCCGAGACCTTGAGACCGGCTGGCTGGCTGGCCGTCGGTCCTCACCGCCCACTGAGGGGCAGCACATTATTTTTGCTAACTATTTATTATTTATTTATTTGAGACAAAAACATGACTGGGTGGAATAGCTACCAAATTCGAAAAATAACTCCCAGTTTTATTCCAACTTGGTGTCAGATCTATGGTGATGTAAAGGGGATACTGTCACATTTATATGTATGTATATTTAGTTAGTGCATTTCCTCAGGCGCCAACAACAAAGTTTTACAATGTGGTGTGTCTGCAGGCTTCAGAAAGCCATAAAAAAAAGAGGCTTTTTAAATGCTGGAAGCAAAGTTTCAGAGGATTCACACAGCCTGAAGGGAGCAGGGAAAGACTGTCAACTTTTATGCTCCACTTTTATAATTTTAGCTTTCAGATTTTTTTTTTTTTGAAATCTCAAATTATTTTGTGAGCAATTGCAGGTTCATCTAACAAAAACAAGTCTTATAAAAAGCTGAAAACGCGTCTAATCCGCCCCTAAACGGGTTATTACAGAAATCAAGTTACTTTGAAGAATGTAAACGGCGTAATGGAAATATTGCCGTAAGTGGATTACTGCAGTAATCGGGGTATTGATGTAAACGGCCCGCTGAAAAGCCATAGCGCTCCTGATCTAAGACAATACATACAAACTCACCCAGGGTCCATTCACATTCAACACACATACTTGGCGCTGAATAAGTCGACTTCTCATTCAGCGTGTTTGTTTGTTATTTTTCTCTTCCGCCTCAACACAGATTTATTCTCATTCACCGCTTTCTACCCTCTCTCCCGACTTTTTCTGTCACCTTCTCCCACTCTCCACCTATCTCTTTGAAGAGTACAGCAACCGACAGCCTCGCCGCAGACAGGAAGAGAACCAGCCATAGGAACACAGCAGGCCTTGGCAGCACACACACAGGCAGCAGGGGGGATATAAGCCTCTGAGGACACAGTGTTACCTGGTTAACGTTATTTTTCTCCTCGTGTCATCTAAGCAGCGGAAATGCATAATGTCACTTTCATTATTTTAGAATGTAGACCATACAGGTTTACGAGCATTAGTTTGATTTCTAGGACATGAACCCATGACCCGAAAGTCGAGGCCGAGAAGTTCGAGGTTGAGCCGAGGATTCGACCGAGAGCCCAGCAGTTAGCACAGTTTGCCTCTAGGGGGCACAATTCAATTCACCCAATTCACCTCCTGTCTCTGTTGTGCCATTATAAGAGGCTTTCCCTGAGTACAACTAGGAGTGGAGGTACAAACTGTTGTGTGTTTGCTGAAGTGGGTTGTGTCATTCTTTCATGCAGCTAATGAGTAGAACCCAAATGAAAAGAGCTGTGTTCCCATTTACAGTCATTGTTTCTCTGGGCTGCCCCTCTCGTCTCTGGCTACACTTCACAACATCCTGTGGCCTTAATGAGGTTTAGGCTGGACTCCAGGGCTAAACACCGACTAATCCGCTTCCACAGATTCACAGAAAATAGTCTGGGTTCAGATGAGCTTCATCCAGGATGGGCTTACAATACAGGAGTTTGACCGGCGCTAGCCCCGGTCATGCAGTCCAACGCACAGTCGGGGTGACTGAGGTTCAAAGAGGTTCAAAGCCCATTTCACGAGTCAGGAGAGAAAGAAAACGAGTTGCAGTCTTGCAGTTCTGCAAAAGAGCTTGGATTGTGGAGCGGCTTGAACAAATTCAAAAGAGTCAGTCGTGCTTGGTCGGTGAAGTAAAGAAAAAACATTTTATAAAACCTTTTACCGTTGCCTTCAGGATTCCTCAGGAGTACAGCGAGCTAAAACTATTTTGCCTGGGATGGCAGGTGAATTGAAGTATTTATGGGTATTTATATATGAAGTATTTCATGTTGGACAATGGAGTATTTAGATGTTCTTTGGATAAAAGGTTATCGTTATCATTAGGCGGTCCAGGTTAAAAATGGAGGATGCAAGTTTGCTTAATGAGGCGTAATTCTATTGGCTGAGCATCAAGGAAACTCAAACAAAAAGAGGACAGGCGTATTGTCATCATCGTCATCATTTTATAAAATAATTCATTTAATTTAATAATTGCCGATCAGAGCTAGGAGGGAGGTCACCAGTTTTTGTCAGACGTCTCTTAAGGAGTGGATGAGTTTACGCCGGGACAGAGGGAAGAGACACGCCGTTCTCGCAACAGGCGATTTTCTGAAGAAACCTTCACTGAAACCTGCTCTTCTCCTCCATGCTCTTTACACAGAACGCCCCTCATTGGTGGACAGCAGGTGAGCCACACTAACCACTTCCTGTTGCGAGTCATGTGACCCAATGTTGTTAAAGATGGATGATTTCCTGCATGAATTACATGCAGGGGTTTGTGTGCCGCCCCATCTGTGCATGTGTGTCGCAAGTGAGGTTAAGTAACAACAAAACATTAGAGCATTATCGCTAGGGGGGGGGTTTGTGTGTGTGTGTGTGTGTGTGTGTGTGTGTGTTTGTCAGTGAAATTTTTTCACTATTATATATCATCGCCACTTTCCACGCAGGTTCTGAATGTATAAAAATCAACGGGCAGCAAGAATTGGCAAAAAAGGATAATGTGAATTTGAGTGACATTTTATTTCGAACTTTTGAGTAAATATGTTTGTCACTATGCATTATAATAATTATAATGATAATGATCTTTATAAATAAACAAATAAATACATCATCTTTATATAAATAAAGATTATTATTCTGTATTATTGGGGAGTAAGAATAACCTACACTATATAAAGGCTGTAGCTGTGCGTCATGGTTGTGCCAAATGATACCATGGCTGCTTTGGCGTTGCTGGAAGATATTGCTACTGCGCAATTTAGGCGAGGACGAGTCTTCAGAGACCGTACTGGTTTTCTGGCCCATGATGATGACTGGCTAATGCGCCGCGTTTCAGCGGGAGCTTGCGGACAGATCAGGGATATCCTGAGCTGCCCTGAGCCGGGTCATGCCCATGGCATGGGGTGGCATCATTTCTTTGAGTAATACATCATCAGGTTCCCTTACACAGCAGCTGAACAGGCCAACATCAAAATGCAATTTACAGCGATGTCCGGTTTCCCAAATGTAATATATGTATAGAATATTGTTTTGTATAATATGTATTTTATATCCTCAGATGACAATGGAAGCCATGGCTACTTATGGCTTTTAAAAGGGAGATGGTTTCGGTTAATTTCTGCCATTCAACTTGTTTCATTTGGTTGGTAATACCAGAGCTTAAGCTTCTAAATAATACGGGTTTTCTTCTGTCATTTTGATCAACCAGTATTTCAAATTCAGTCGGTAAAATTGCGTTTCTTCTTCTTCTATTTCTTCTTAAATGCTTCCGCCGTTTGTCCTCAGAACTAAACGAAGTGCTGGCCCTTTATATGCAAACCAGGCAGTTGGGGGTGTTGGAAGCCGTTCATAGTAAATTGTGGGCGTGGTCAGAAGGCACGTGCACGTGCACACAATTTCAGGATGATTGAGATGTATGAAGAAAAAACACGTGGCAACAGACGTACGTGGGGTTTTATACATCTGACGAAAAGACTGTGTATGCAGTTTCCTGTTTTGTGCATACACAGATTTCTACACATAAATATACACAGTTTTATACATTTGGCCCCAGGAGTTGTAATATACTTTTTTCTTGTACTTTTTTCTTCCTGTCAACCTGCCTCGTCTACTTCTCCTTCGGTTAGAGCGCAACAAGAAGGCACACCTCTTACGCTAAGCAACATGCCATGGCTGCTTGGCATTCTGGTCTATCCTGGCTACTGTGGGTGGAAAAACTGGTGTCTCTTCTTCTTCTATGAAGAGGAACAGATTGATTGTTGTTGCTGTTTGTTAACAGAGTGAACAAGTGCTTTAGTGTGGATTTTTCCTTAAGAAAAAAATGTAGGAGCTTATGAAAATAATTCCTAAATCTATATCAAATCTTGGAGGATGGATTAACAAACGGGCCTGTGGGGCCCAGGCACAGGGACCCAAAGGTCAGGGGCCCTCAATGGGGGTTCATGAACATGTCATGGATTTTACCATGGCAGTGAATTTGTTTCTACGGGCTTCTATTGGCAGCAATTCACTCAAGAGTCTTCAAACACTTACCAACATCTTGCTGTTGGACATGTATAGCCTTTTTCAGACATGTGTTTACCCATGTGCAGATACAGAACTACTGCATATTCAGTAATATAAAATGTGACATTCAATTTTTCGATGTAGACAGGTGTGCAGAAACCAAATTTAAATACATAAATAAGATTGTAAAATTGTGGACCGGGGTGAGATACCTCTGCCGATCTGAACGAAGCCGATGATGATGATGAGTGCGAGCGCCAGGAGCTTGGCCGCAGCGAAGAAGTCCTGGACCCTGGTAGCTGCCTTCACGCTGTAGCAGTTCACAAAGGTCAACAAGACTGGAGAGAGAGAGGGAGAGAGAGAGAGAGAGAGAGAGAGACTGTGTTCAGTGAAGACGTTCAAAAAGGACACAAACTGCCTCAAACTTGACTGGAAAGCTGAGGAGAGATGATAATCATAATAATCATAATAAACAATCATAATAATAAGGCGATGTTACCCTGAGGCCCTGTTATTTCCTACCCTGGTTTCCTGGTTGTGTGTTTCCGTGTGTGAGAGTTTTGTGTCGCCGCCAAGATGGCTCTCTCAGTACACTGGGAGTGGAAGAGAGTTCACAGAAATGGTTTGTGGGGGTATAAAATCTTTCCCACCCTCCCTCCCTCTCTTTCACACACACACACACACACACAGAGTTGTGGAACTGGCCCCTACACCAGGACCCCATTACGAGTGATTAACTAAAGCAGCAGGTCCTTTCAAAGCTCCTAAATCAGGCTGGGGCCACAATAGAAAGACGAGAGACAGCACAATGAGACTCTGTGTGAAAGAGTCCAAGACACAGACAGAGTGTACTGTAAAAGGCTGGACTGGGCACACACACACACACACACACACACACACACACACACACACACACACACACACACACACACACAGATTCAAATTACACAAATTGCCACAGAAATGGGTCAGTGGAACAATAACTTGCATCAAATACACACAGACACACTTTACAGGCAGATGGATAAAGATGGATAAATTGTGTTCACACTGCTGGACGGGCTGAGAGACAGACAGACAGACAGACAGACAGACAGACAGACAGACAGACAGACAGACAGACAGACAGATATGAAATCTTGGCTCTTAGCCCCACAACGACCCTGACCACCCCGCTGCCTGGAGCCCGCCACAGACACTCACACATTAATACACACACATTAATACACACACGAAGAGTCACGCATACAAGGCAGGCAACATTCACCACCCACACACCCACACCCACACCCACACCCACACACCCCAGTCTCTGTCCATGGCCTTGTCATGTGGTCTCAGTCAGGATTTAGCTCTCAGTCACTCTGAGGATTAGGGACTAGCACTGAGCTGGCACCACCCACCCACCCACCCACCCACCCACCCACACACCCACCCACACACACACACACACACACACACACACACACACACACACACACACACACACACACACACACACACACACACACACACACACACACACACACACACACACACACACTATGCATCAACACAGAGACAATGCAACAAGGAGATATAGAGAGGCGAGGAGGCCTAAATGTTTGTTGTGTGAACATAAAGACAAACAGACAAATCACACACTGTTTACAAACGGAGGCTAACAAGCTACAGCCGCTAATAAACCACGGTTAATCTTGTCAGGCTAAACCCCGACACAAACACGCTGCTTTTGGCTAAGTCTCATTACAAAACATGTTTTCGACAAATGCGCGCGCACACACACACACACACACACACACACACTTTTGAGCTAAGCCCTGAACACTCACAACAGCCCAGCTAAATGTCTGGAGGCTAGCTAACAGTCTTCACAGGTCTGCTCTAGGCACCTGGCATCGATGTTCTATCCTTTAAACGTGTCCGTGTTTCCATTATTCAAGTTGTACTCGAACACAGTTGAGCCCGGGTACCTCTGCTGGCCTGTCCTGTCATGAAACGTGGGCAGTTGGTCACATTTAAAAAGTGGGGCATAATGGGGAACCCAAGTTGTCGAGGTTTCACCCTCAAAATGTACATGAAATTTATAGTTAACGAGAGGGATGCACTGTGGCGATTTGTCACCACAAGATGCCGTCTATGTTCATGCAACCTCAAACTGCCCCCTGGTGATGATAAAACACCAATTATGAAGGGTTATCATCCTGGGTTTTTAGGAAACTGCTCCATCAAAACAAAACTCCCTGGCACAAGCACTGATTTCACCTCATACGGTAATTATGAAATAGCTGGAAATTCAAGGTAATCTGCCATAGACTAAAACAGCAATCCGTTTGTCATAAACCTACTGAAGGAAAACACATTAACTAATGGGAATATAAAGGCTATTAGCAGTTTTATGCCCGGGCTGTTTCGTGTAAAACACGTAGCAGAATTATCTTGAACCATTAAGACGAATCAACCCACCTGATTCTTTAGTTTTGAAAGTTGCAACTGTGATAAAAGCCTGTTGTGGTTTTGCAGACGCACAACAGGGCTCGGATAAAGCTACTAACTCTGAAACGGATAAATTAACGAATGAATAAAAACACATGGAGATAATTAAACAACAACAGTAAATAATAATAATAATAATAATAATAATAATAATAATACATTCAATGTTATCTGGTGGGCGTCACTTTATCAGAGCCCAGCACGCGAGTATTGCGCGCCAGTGGCCAGCGTCACTAACCGCGCTGACCGTGTACTACATTTGAGAGACATGTGTGCAATTGCATGTGTCTCTTCCTGCTTTAATGGCAGCACATGTGCTCGCGCTGAATGCTCGTGTCCACTGTACGTTGTGTGAGTTTAGAGAGTGCGTGCTCTCGTCTGTCGGTCCCCTCAACTCCACTGACCGGCAGCTATGTTTGTTGTGACACATGTCCACCCCGGGACATCGGTAGGGTGTCACCATCCCTCGGCTGGGCTCACCCTATACCTAGTTTACATCAGCCTGTACCTACGCACACATAACACCGTCTCGGATTGCATCACCCCACCCAGACGCGGCTCGCCTACTTTACTTACGGATGCAGAGACACGCCACCAACTTGGCCCCGGTATCCGGCACCGGGCAGTCGGGGAATATGGGCTTGAGGAGATAGGTGGCAAAAACTGAGGCGACGATGTACTGCGAGGACGGCCGGATGATGAGCAACTCGATCCAGAGTTTGAGGAATGCCGGCAGGGAGCCGTAGACCTCCAAGATGTAGGCATAGTCCCCGCCGGATTTGCTGATGGTGGTTCCCAGCTCGGCGTAGCAGAGGGCCCCCACCGTGGAGAAGACGCCGCACACCGCCCACACCACCAGGGACAGACCCACCGAGCCGGCCTCTCTCACCACGCCGATCGGGCTGACAAAGATGCCCGAGCCGATGATGGTACCCACGATGATGGCCACGCCGTTCACCAGGGTGATGGTCCTCTTCAGACCCACGCCTTCCTCCCCTCCTCCTCCTCCGGCGTTGTTCGGATTCTTGTCGCCGCCTTTCCCACTCCGACCGGAGTCTCCGTTCTCCCCGCTCGGCGACAGCATCCTCTCGGTGACCTCGCTGTCCGCCTCCCTGTCCGCGGACGCATTTGAGTTTCTTTTCTTTAAACTTGACATCGATGCTGCTCGTCTGTCTTTCTCGGTGCCGTTTTTTCTTTTCCCACAGCGGACACAAAGCTTCCTGCTTTGGTGCTACTCTTGCTACTCCGTCGCCGGACTCTCTCTCTCTCTCCGTCCGGTGTGTGATGCCGTCGGGGCTCAAGCAGTCCTCTGTGTCTGTCTGAGTCAGAGCAACGTGCTTTCTCGTATCTCTACTCAGTCAGAATGAGCAGTGGAAAGGGGCATAACGGCCTCCCCTCAGACCCAGCCTCCCTCGGCGTCCTTCCGCCCCACATGATGCAAGTTGTGCCGAGTTTTGCATCCCTGCCGGGAACTCTTAAGTACCCACAGTCTTAAATACCCACATTATGTGATGTGAAAATGATTTGATGGGGGGACATCAGGAAAAATAAAATGACGGGGTGGATTATTCGGTAGGGCTTCTTTTTTACCTGCCGAGAAATGCATCCTCTTTTCTAAGGCCAGGTGAGGTTCACCCGCATGACATTTACATTGTGAACCCTTACGTACACACGCCATGTGTGGATCGGCTGGCTTGTAGTAAAACGGATGTGAATGCAATTCTCCGTAGGGATGCAAAACTCGGCATAATGCAATTCTAGACAGGGTGCAAAACTCGACAGTACACTGTCTGCTCCGCTTCACTGTTCTGAGCCACCGGCACACCCCGCCATCTAGCGGCCGAGCCTCGCTCCTCCTCCTTTTTCCAGATCTCCGTACTACGGCAGGCAGATCTGAATAAAGCTTAAATGATCCTTGATCAAACAGCAATGGAAAGACCAGATTTATCCCTAAAGACTTCTAAATGAGTGGATCCATCTGAACCAAGCTGGAAAACCAGCATGACCAGTTTTAATGGTGGTGTGATTAGAGGGAATTTGAGTGTGAAAATGGCCCGAGGGTGAGCCAGCAGCAGTGGGGATCCTGACTTGATATCTCATTGGTATCTGAGAACGGGTGCTTCCATGCTTTAGGTCCTATCTGTTTCATAGAAGGCACCGCGTCTTCCACAACACTTCAGTGTTGCAATATGGACTTTGGTGTGCCACAAATTGTCCGCAAATTCCTTATTAATTTTCATGTATTCATTCAGCAAAAATAGCCAAATATTCAATGCCCCAAAATAAATTTTCGTTTTTACCGTTCACAAACAAAAACATACGTGAAAGGAAATCATTTCACGTATATTTTAGTTTTAGTTTTACATGTAGACAAGAAAGAATCAGTTCAGTTTTACTTTATCCACAAAGTCTAGCTTTTATTTTTTATTTCAGTTTATGACACTGTTTTTTAACACCTGGTTTTCATCTCAGTTACAGTTTACTGTAATAACCTTGCCTGGAACTAACTAGCTCATCTCTAACACTGGCGACTGTCTGATTGGCCAGATGCAGGTGGTGAGGCTTAAACATGGCATGGCAAACAAAAGTTGTCCTAAACACAATCTCCCTGGTGAAACTTGACTATAATGCCCATTGTCCAGACTGAAATTGAGACCATGAAAAATTGGAAGGATTGGATGGTGGTTTTATTGTTTGCCATGACTCAGCACACTAACTGGAAGATCAAGTGCAAAGACAGAGACAGAGGCTGGAGGCAGAAGAAGCTCAAAATAAAAAAAGGGGCAAGTCTTTACTGGAGAGTAAGGAGATGCAGTACAGAATAGGCAAAATACAGATGAGGAACTTACTGGTACTTGACTGGGAAAGCTAGATCACCAACATTACAATACCCTGACGTTATTTCATGAAGGTAGGGGAGAGGGGGATGTTTCACGCTCGACGGTAGGGACTCTGCAGACACGTTCCACCACTTATTGCACTCTTACATTAACACTAGTTCTGCTCTTAGTTGCTTGTTTAGGAAGGAAATGCACTTATGATTTCTGGTGACTAGTAGTTCTCTTACCTACCTTTGTTGAATGCACTTATTGTAAGTCGCTTTGGATAAAAGCGTCTGCTAAATGACTGTAATGTAATGTAGATGTAATGGGAAATGAGACGGGAGAAGAGTCGAGGCCGGCTGGAGCGATAGCCCGGGCGCCCAGGGCCACAGGGCCGGATCACGACCTGGGGGACATGGGGGATGCAACTCCCCCGAGTAGCCTTGAACGCCGGCCGGGTCCAGGGTTTGGATTTCATACGTGCAGTCGCAGGTCGGCCGGCGCACCGAGAATTTCGTGGAGGCTGAAGACAAGGTGGGCCGCAATGCTCTGGAGATGAGTTACATTCACCGAGAGCCCATCCAAGAGGGACACACACACACACACACACACACTCACACACTAACGAACTGTAACACGATTCTCACTGCATGCTGTGGCTGTCTCTCATACCGGCCCACAAATACACGAGCACATAACATGCTGCTATATGGGGTTCATATCAAACCATGGCACGTTACATCGCTGTGTGCCTGTCTCACATCACATCACACACACCACACACACACACACACACACACACAAGCAAAAATGGTCTGAGTGCTTTGTAGGGTTGGGATTTGAAAGTCCCTCAGCCAGACAGACACACACACACACACACACACTTGAGAGGTGTCCGCCCGACGGGACACAACCCCCTTAATTCACATGGTACATACACACAGACAGACAATTTCCTGTGCTCCGACGAGGTGGACAAGGTTTGAACGTTTAACGGCCAAATCCAGCCTGAAGGTGTGCCCTGATATTGGCGCTGTCCGTTTTAGGAATGCGGGACCATCATCTCAGGTAGAGCCAGAGATGAAGCGACACAAATGCGCCTTAATCCTCGTCTGGTTCCCCTAACTCCGTCTGTCTGACTCCATGGCCCTTTCCGAGGACTCCCAGAGGCCTCCAGACTCCCAGAGGCCTCCAGGAGACATGGGGGGGGGAAATAAAGGAACATCCTAGTCTACGTTTTCACATTTTTATTGACTTGGGAAGGTGGGGGGGGGGTCTGATATCAAAATGTGTGTAACATATTTTAAGGAGTCGGTGTTTGAAGTGTGCGTTTGTTGGGGGGAGAAGAATGCATCTCATTCAACTCCATGTATGGTGTCATTCACTGCACCCTACCACACATCTGGGCAATAAAAAGCAGGCCCAGCTCTAAGTGGAACCGTCTCGGTCGGGTCGAACTGCTGCAGCACGTGGGTTCAAGTCCTGGTTCATGGCGCGACGATGCACTTCTCTCTAGCTGCAGACGTCAGCTTCCTGTAGTGGATGATTGGCAGCCTCTATCTGACGCCGGTGGGATTGTCAGTGCTACTGTTTTCTCAAATTTAAGACCACGTTTTCCAAGACCAGTGGGGGTTTTTTCCCATCGGTCTTTTCACTCCTTCCACAATCTGCTAGCTCTGTTTGTGCTAGAAGAACAGCGCCCTCTTCCTGTTCTGTGCCATATTGCAGTGCGCTAGATTTGCCGCCCAACCCGGTGACACATGAAGTAAAAAGCAGGCCGGTAGAGCCTGACAATCAGGTGCTAATCTGGTTTGTTTACGGTAATTAAACTAATGTCTCAAAATGAATGTGGTAGTGATTTATCGATGTGGCACCTTTTAAATCAAATTATTCAATTCGTGCTGACAAAGTTGCGCCGATAAAATAGATTCTTGAGTTCAGACGTGCAGATTCGAAAGGATGCAGCGCTCATGGGAAAAGGTTCGTAAACAAAGCAACAACGCTGCGGTGTGGGCGTGGGAGAGGGCCAGGCCTTTGACAGCTGTGGGAGTATCGCATCCACTCTCAGCTCCTCTCCCAAGGAATGTGGATGTAGGCCGACCGCTGAAGATATCAAACACTCAAACACGCACGCACACACACATACACAGATAACCCCGTGAACAATCCGGCTCCACCCCACATTGTTCAAAAAACACTTGGCATGAAATCAAGGTGAGAGAAGAGCGTCTTGCCGAGCACGTGCTGGGATTTTGCAGCATGTCATTCTTGCATCATCCTTGCTGAGCTGCTAATAATGAACCGTGCTTCTGCTTTATTTAGTGTTTCCAATGTTGCCCATTCATACGCCGGATTAAAAAAGAAGTTCTCTGTCTTTGCCTATCCTATATTTGAGCATTCATGTGTATTTTTTTTTTTTAAACTGGGATGTATGCTGTGCCTTCAGAACAGCAGTTTTACAAAGATAATGAAGGGTACAGGGTGAGGATGAACAATTGTATGAGGCGTCACTCAGTGCACAAGTCTATTACACCTTAGAATATAACGCAGACTTTAACTGAATGAGTATGTTAACCTTTTCCGTCTCCTTTAATGAATTCGGCCTGTAATTTATGGGGGAAAGATGAAAACATAATTCATGAAAAAAACCCAACTGTATCTATTATATCTATAATGAAAAAATTAAAATAAAATCCATAAAAATCCACAGATATATATATAAATAAATAACACTGAATAGTTAGGACAATGCATTACCAAGACAAATGTTCTGTGTGTATAGTCGTTCATTTCTGGGCTAGTCCTTAGTGGTCAAACACACTATTGGTTTATCACTGTTGTGTTGCTCCACTGGATTTGCCTTACTTGGCTACCTTACTTATCGCTCCTTCAAAATAAAATTCAGTTTTTAAACTCGCAGTATTTAAACAAATGAAGATTTATACTATTGTGACTAGAATTACGTTAAACAGGCTCCTAACTCCCCCCCACACACACACACACATCACACACCACAGCAAAAACACGGATCACATGGATTTGTCGAGCCCTTTGTCTGGAACCACATCCCAGAGGCTGAGGAGGAGAGAAGTGAATACAGGAGGAGGAAGGTGAGGAGGAAGAGCAGCTGGGAGATCAGAGGGAGAAGGGCCTCGCTGCACGTTCCTGTTTACATCTGCGCCTGTATGGAGAACCGGAGGGGTCCTCAGCCTCTTGATCTAAAGGACTCTCCTCAAACAGAGAACGCAAGAGCTGGAACTACATCAGCGGTACTTCTCTAGTGTCTGTGTTAATAGTATTAGGAGAGAAATCATGTGCACATGAAACTAAATTGGGCGTTCAAAGTAGTTTGCAGCAGTCTTTGAAGTTTCGTTCCCAATTGGTCTGTCTGCCTCAAACCAGAGCAAAATATCTTTCCACAGATGGAGCTCTTCACCCTGTAACCTCTCTACTTATTCTATTCATTATATAATAAATGTAATCTATATATATTATATTATATAATTCATAAGTTAAGTATTATACAATATACAAATTCTGGCTTTAACCTTTATATTCCTTTGCAACTTCTTCCACATTCACCCAGTACAAAGACACACGTGTATGGATAAAGTCTCTCACACACACACACACAGCACAGTTCAAAGTGTAGGGGTCTCCAGTCTGTCCAGACCCATACAATCAGGGGAAGCCCAGCAGAGACCGAGTCGTTTGTCCCGGTAGGCCCGGGCCTCTCACCCCCGCAGCCAACAACAATAAACACCCCCAGAAGGTTCGTTTGAATCCGCAGTTGTCCGGTTTGAATCAGGTGGAGACCCAACTACAACCGGGCCAGGGTTACAGTGTATAAAACAGTGTAAACAACCCACCCTTAGGACCCCAGGCCACAGGGCGGTGCACCCAAACATCCCCTCTCTGTGAGGGGGCTTCAAAGGTTTTACTGGGGATGGGGGAGAGAGAGTGAGTGTGCAGACTATGGCCTGGGGAAGGCGGGTGTGTCGGTAGGACAATGGGGATCTATAAGTTCCCCAGGAAAATGGGAACAGTTTGTGCAGCACCACCTCTCTAAGAAGTCCATTTGGTGTGACTTCCACACACCCTCGCACTCCTTCTGCCACGTGTGCTGCAAGCCCTCAGCTCAAAACGTGATCGTTCCTATGATATTGTGATATTTGCGTCGTGCATCGTGATATTTCTTCAGTTTGTTGTTGATCTGTTTGACGTTCCTGTCGAACCCCACAGAAGCCATCTCGCGCTTTATTTGTTCCAAGACTGGTTTTGTTCTTGAAACTCCCGAGTTTATGTTGTATTTCTGTCCGAGGACAGAAGTTTCTTTCTTTCTTTCTTTCTTTCCTTTCTTTCTTTCTATCTATCTATCTATCTATCTATCTATCTATCGCTGTTTTTTTTTAAATATGGCAGTCACAAATTTAGTTGGTCTTGGTTGGTCACGATATATAAGTGTTGGTGCCTCTCTGGAACCGGTTCTTTTGCCGTCTTTCTTCCTTCTCAAGAGAATGAAATTGCATCATGCTGCGTATCACCTTCAAGTACCTGCTCTACTTGCTTGGTGCCTTTTGCACCCAGATTAACTGTCTTTTCCAGGTCTAGTTACATTAAATTATCTCCATGGGGAAATACTACAAACACAAACAACATACATACATGCTTTTCAAACATTGATTACTTTATTGTTATACATGTATAACAATAAGTTATTAATGTATTCATATATCAAATTCTTTAAAATCATCTTTACTGTACATCCATATTATCTGGTGAACACACTGGTTAGTTTTCAGCATTCCCCTGAGGAGCAGGGGTCTCTGGGAGCAAAACACTTCCTGGTTGCACAGCTGGGCCGGGCCAATAAAGAGCCATCCAGGTGCAGCAAGGCATGTTGGGAGGGGAGAGAGGCCTCGTAGAGCCCTGCAGGGCAGGAATGTTAGCTGCCCACTGATCAAACAAACAGCTCAAATATGTACTACATACATCTTAGTGTACAGCATGCACCACACAGTCAATAAGCCTGGGGCACACACCTGCTAAAACATCAAGCTGAACTAGAGAGGAGAGAACAAGTACCAACGATGTAACATCATGAAGACAGCACGACTACGTTGAACAATTTGGAAAGGTAGACTCTGTGATACAACAAAACCAAGTCGGGAGAACTGATGAAAAAAAAAACCAGATTTTCCATTTGTCAGCATCTCATTATTTCTAACATCTCTGGAAGACGTTACCTGAATTTCATCTCTGATGTCGGCTCGGGCAGAGATGGCAGTTTAGACACACAATTCTCCAGACTGAACAGTACAGTGGCATTGGAATACGCTGGTATACACTGGTAACGCATTCAGGCAAAGATTAAAAAAAGGCATAAAAAAAAGGAAACATGATGGAGGTCGTAGTGCATGAACACATCAATAAAACACTACTGTACTACTGTGAAGGCAGTACTGGGTCCCTTGTCTCCAAGTTATTATGATATGTCTAATACCAACTCTCAACTGCATAAGCTGTTAAAAAAAAAAAAAAAAACACACCCAAAAAGGTTATTGATGAACATTCCCCAGACCACAACCTTAAAAAGCACATGGTGAAAAACCTTTTCATCCTTCCACAACGTTGCCGCCTCTCCCATGGGGCCCCGTCAGTGTTGATCTAGCGCGTCCACAGGCTTCAGGACGAGTTACCATCAGACCAAGAGCTTTCTGTGCATATCACTTAGCATCAGCGCAAATCTTTTCAGTACATATCCAGTGAGCATTGTCCATTCAATGCACGGCTTCACGCTAGGCCTCAGCCACGGAGCTGATGGGAAGGCCTACTGGTGAGCCACCGGGGAGCTGGTGAGGGGTGTGAAGGGGTGTGTCTGTCCGTGGGGGGGGGGGGCTCTTTCAGGGGGGGAGAAAGCAGAAGGGCGGGTGCAGGGGTAGGCGTAGGGTTATTGAGGGATCATAAAGACAACGGTAACCGCTCATCTCAACCGTCCACCACCAGAGGCAACGCCCGCACGTCAATAACATAACAGGGGCCAAATCCAGACGCTCACTTAGATGTGGTTTCCAGGCGGTAAGGGCATTTTTTTTTTTTAAAGAGCGTCCTGCCCAAATGCAACTGACGTGAAATCATACAGAAGAGGAGCCAAGTATGACATTTCATATCAAAGAGAGTGTGTGTGTGTGTGTGTGTGTCTGGGTTTGGCCACTGTTAGATTAACAGCTTTCTCTCTCTCTGGTTCAACTCATCCCTGCTGAACAGAACAGAGGAAAGCAAACAGCAGCTCTCCATTCCTCTCTCTTGCTTCTCTTCATGTCCAACTCGCCAGCTTTCTTGCTTCACAGAAAAGGTCTCTCTCTCTCTCTCTCTCTCCTCTCCAACAGTGCTGCATAGTAAGGCACACCCAGTCCAAGGGTCCAAGCAGGCAGGCTGCCAGACTTGCACTACATGATGCAAGACTGGATTTGACAACATCTTCACCTTCATTGAGACAACTTCTATAATGCTGTTTATAATACATTTGTCGAAAATAATAAATGTCGATCAATTCTGGGGAAAGTAAAACAAAACAAAACATGGAGGGCGCTTGATTTATCTGTATCAGCTGAGGTTTTCGTAAAGCTGATGCCTGAGGCTTTTGGTTGGTCCCACTCCGTCGCCTGGATATCAATGTAGCTCCGTTACTAAACCTCTTATAACGCATCCACCTGCTGCTGTGTGCGGTGGACACCTTTGTGTGTTTTGACATTGTTTAAAAAAAACTAACCAAAAAGCAGTCAGGTCAGTATTTCTCATTTAAAAAAAAAAAAGAATTCCCACCCTAAGAGAGTGAAGAACTATTCGGCTTGTCTGGACCTGTTGCGGTGATCAATCTCAGTCTGCTGCCACCAAAATAAGACGGAGCAACCGACAAAAATAAACTCATGACAGACAGACAGTATGGGAAAGTTAACGGCCAGGTTGACCAAATTCATCTTAGAACCACTCCAATGGTCCTGAGCTTGTTGGCTGAGGCACAGTGTTGTGCTGTGGAGGGAGCTCTGCTGCGGCCAAAGGTTTTACTGCCGTGGCTACACTGTCAAATTCAGTTTAATGACCTGAGCCTCAGAAATGTATCTGGCCAGTAAAGACTGAAGATGCATTTCCAACGGCAGTCGCACAGAAAACATTTAAGGCACTGTGGTTACGGTGCCTGGACTGCTGTTAAGAGTTACGGAAGAGAACTGATCGCTTCTATCAGAATATTGTCAGAATTCATTCATGCGCTACAGTAACCTGGCATGTTTGTGCGTATTAGTAACATGTGTATTGCAGGGTTCAGTAGAGTTCTTCAAAACTACATTAGGCATTCAGAGGTTTGAATGTTGGGCAACACTGAAGTGCCAGGCAGTAGCAGACAATTAACCCACTCGACCGATCAGAGGAAAGAGATGAACAGAAAATATACTCTCTAGCCTTGTCTGACTGCCATCATGATAAACTAGACATGACATGATTTAAACAATTAACAATTAATGATTTAAAAAGTAGTAAGCGACACCACAGTAATAACACTACTTCTATGATATCCAATGTGTATTTTCTCTATGGGAGAGGCACGCTCCCCAGACGGTAAATCTCTCCGTTTCAAATCTTCTGGGCGTTGTGCAGTAAACTGGTAGCAGCTTCGACCTCCATATATGGAGAAAAAACCACAGCCAAGACGTCAGGACAGACTGCTGTAGTACCCACTGTGGCCAGCAGACGGCGCTGCTTCTATTCTCTATGTAAAGTTGCAAGTCATGTACAGTAACTCAATATAATATTGTAAGAGGCATAATAAATATGGTCAACGTTAATAAAATGCATAAAAACAACATATTTTCCTCACAACAACCACCACCACCCTTATGGGTTAAAAGGGAAACAACCGATGGGGAGTAAACCCTCGAACTACCCCAGAAACAGGAGGTCTAAAACGGCCTGTCGTTGTGATTGCCCTGTATAATCCATGTAAAATCATTTTGTATTTCGAAAAAAATAACCCTTTTCACTTTGTGAAAGTAAACTGAAAGTCTTGAGAGGCCGCTTTGTCACACTAAAGGAGCTAAAACTGTAAAAGTCCTGCTAATGAATCTAAAATGTGTTTTCCGTTTCAGCTGCTGAATAGCAACATTGTGTTGCTATGACCACATAGTAAGCAGTAAGATTAACCCCCACCAGCATTGGGATCTCCCAGGGGTGAGTATTTTGGTACAGTGAGTGTGTCATGGTGGCCATTGTGTTTGCATGTATGTGTGTGTGGCGTCCAGCAGGGTCAGTGGGTGTGCTGGTCGCCCTCGGTCGATGGCGCCCCTTGCAGGAAGGGGGTGAAGGAGGAGCGGACGGTGCGACCCCGAAGAGGCTGCTGCACACGAAAGTTGTTCACCATGCTCTTCTGCACCTCCTCCTCCGCCGAGGTGAACAGGAGGCTCCGGAACACCGCCAGCTGAGGGGGGAGACCGAGACAGAGACCGAGACCGAGAGATAAGGATAAGGACATTAGATTAGGTCATACTGAAACATCACCTGACTCTACCGTACTGATATCGTGAGCAATGAGGGCAGAGATTCTCCCAGTTCAGCTTCAACAAATCTCCTCATGCTAGTTTGGTTCAATCGATCTTCCTTCCTACTTGTAGAATTTGCTGATGTTTGAGATAATTCAACATTTTTTATGTTTTTGAAAGTTTGCCTATGTTACCTGTGGCTGAATACAAAACAACACCAGAGTGTGTGGAGGTTTTTTAAAATGAGACCAGAAGCCCTCTAGTGGCTGGTCAACGCCATAGCGCTTACTCAGCCATTTGGGCACTGCATAGTTCCTGTTAGAAGTATTTTGATGGATCTCAATATTTAAAAAAAACACACACACCTGGTCGTGGCTGACTTCTATGTGCTGCTTCATGACGATCCAGGTGACGGCCTCTGTGAGAGGAGGCGTGGTCAGGGAGCCGTGGTACGTCCAGTAGTCGTCAATGTCGGTGGGCAACAGACAGGCAGGGTCAAACCTGGTGAACTCTACCACGCTGTCCTGGAGACGGATGGAGACAGAGGCACGTGTATGGTCAGGTTAGGTCAAGATTCAGTAGTCATCACAGTTCTGAGCAGGATCTGATACCCCCTGATACCCCCGCCACACTGTGCACATAGCAGACAGACACGCACCCAGGCAGTCAGGTCTGTAACCACACAGACAGACAAGAGTTAGGCTCTGTACCAGCCATGCTTAAAACATGAATCTGGGTCTAAAAGGGTCGTGGGCCTGTTTCGGTTGAGTCCCCACATAACATGACATAAGAGTTTATTTATAATGAAAACAATTAAAAATGAAAACCTAGTTGGGTTCTGTGCAGAGAAAACTACAATAGAAGTATTACACCATAGACAAAAATAAGAAGCTCAAAACACCAACACACCAATTTACTATCAAAACACAAGTGCAAGATTAATCCTTATCTAGGAAATAAAATGTGACAGTTGAGTAATGCAAACCAATCTTACCGGCCATTATTAGTGATAAGCAGTGATGCCGTAGTAAATAAAAAGGAGGGTGAACTATAACCTCTATTCAGGGATCATCAAAAGGCAAACAACCACCATGATAACCAATTTTTAACTGTTATTTAATCAGGTATGTCAACAAAATAAAAGGTTGGTCACTTAATAGAAATTGATCTAAATGGATCTCCAACGCATCACGTTATGTTCTGTTACGCCAGAGACTGATCTCACTCAGCTGTTGCTTGTAAACATCACACATTCCTTCTTTCTGCATCCTTATGTGAGACAGACATCGCCTGCTACATAGAAAAGGACAGTCTGACCTAAAAAAACAAAACAAGTGGAACATTTTCTCCCTCATATGGACGGGAATGCCCAACCTACACAAGCTAGGCGGAAAAACTGTAATCCTAATAATAGAAAAATAACATTAATATAAAAATCATAGTTGAACTTTTCATAGTTATATAAAGATCCTATGTTTATATAACTTCCAGCTGTCTGAGACACTTGTATTGTGAGTGGCTGTCCTGTGTCCCCCTAGAGGGAGTCAGCATCGACCCTACAGTAAACTGAACTAGTTATCCATCCATCTATCTACACCTGCTTCCTGGTCTGATTAATTCATTGGAGTTTCTCAACAGTTGCACATTTCCAATTTCATCTTTCCCTGACTCATTTCCATCATCCCAACCTGAATTCTTGCTCTCCTCATCTGTCTTTTGGTCTCACACCATGAGACAAGGGGCTTGCTAAGGTTGCAAATAGCGTTTGCTAACTCAGCATAGGTCATAGTCTGGGTCTGCTGCACACCACCCAAAAAGGCAACAATGTGGGGGGTGGTGTGTGTGTGTGTGTGTGTCTACTAACCTTGTGTCTGACTGCAGGCAGGGCATCCACCAGTTTCTGTAGCCCCTCATGTCTCTTTCCCACCTAAACAAGGATTAGATCAGGATTAAATCTGGATTACAACTACAGATAAACGCTGCATATAGAGCTCATCCTTCCACACAAAGACATAGTTCCTCAAGTGTACAGCATCAGTGCACATCCAGGAAAGCTAAAACAAAAGTGTGTGACATCCGTGTTTCCCCAAACATGTTGTTGGTGAGGTGGAAAGGCTGAACCAGCATTGAGACCATGTGGTGTGTGATTCTCAGTGAGACCAAAGAACCAGCTGTGGTTCCTGCAGCAGAAACCCTGGTATGTTGAGTACCTTGAGGAACACTCCAATAACAGCCAGTCCGTTGTCCTCCATCACTGCCTCCTCAAACAGACTGTACTTGTCTGAGTTCCAATGGACCAGATGGAGCTGTGAACACACACACACACAATTCATGAGTTCATGTGCATATGTGCATGTGTCTGTGTGTGTGTGTGTCTGTGTGTGTGTGTGCGTACATGCTTGCATGTTGCATGAATGCATCTCTGTCCTTCAGTCTCTGTAACCCATAACCTTGATCTTTCTACTCCTAATCCCTCACCCACTCCCTCTGCCCTCCAGATGACCTGCTAACTCACAATCTTGCCTTGCTTTGTCTCTTCAAAATAAGAGTTGCGTGATTATACTTATTTTGTCTTTACTGGGATGTATTTTGAATTTATTGTGTACCAAGAAATGACAAATTACAAGAATACGACAAATTATGGAGACACATTTGGTGGCTATTTCAATGGTGACAATTGCATGTGGCTACTTCAACACAATAAACAGTTTTTGTTTCAATTGTAACAGATTTCATCAGGGTTACAGACTATGCACGCAAACACAGGCTAGTTCTGCTGAAACACACTGATCTTTCACCTTAATAGATGAAAGCAATTGCATTTTCAGCTTCATGCTTTTAAAATACATTTGTAATTGAGCATATAGTTAGACGGGCAGCATTCACACAGATAGAGAGATCCTCTTTCACTGTACTGGGATCACAGATCAGATGGAGAAAAATGATTTGAACCCTCATAACCCTTGAAAACTGATCACAGCTTCTCTGCTATCATTTGCAGTCATGCTGGCTGACCAACCATGCAAACTGGTTGGTCACATTCCTAATATGAGATTCTTCACAAAACCCTATCTCACTCATTCAACCGAATCTCTGGGTCAAGGCAGGTGGTGATGTTGTCAGCAGTGGGGGTTGAACATTGTACACCATTACACAATCTTCCCAGAAGCCCTGTGGGAGTTTTCCAGTATTTTCCATCTTTTCACAGAACAGGTTTTAAAAAGCTCATCTCATTTACCATGGACTGGTGGTCCAGTGAGTCCATTCAAAGCCCACTCGCACCTGCAGTATGTTTTGGTTATTGAATATATATAAGAAGCAGAAAGCCCATGGTTTGGTACGGTTGTCATTTTTTAAATGGCTTTAAGCTCCATTACCTTGCACCGGCACTGCAAATAAATTCTAACAAATCCACCATGTCAACAACTAAAACACCAGTTAAGGTGTTTGTTCGATGAGATGAAAAGACTCATAAATCATAAAGTTTCATAAATCACAAAGGCTCTCAGTCAGAGTTCAAATAACTAAGTGACTAAACTAAATAACACACCCATATATGTATTGAACCAGACCCATTTCTCAAAGGGACTAAGGCCTTTATAACCTGAACAGATGAGGTATAGTGTAGTTGTGTTTTCATAGGTACAATGGCACATAGCCACATCCAGATAACAAGGTGTGGAGAACAAAGTTGTCAGTCAGTAACAGTAACTTGATCCTCTTCTCTCACACACACACACACACACACACACACACACACACACACACACACACAGTCAGTGGAACGTCTTGTTACGCAAGTGAATGGAACAACTTGAAAATAGACTGGCTGTGTTAAAACATGTGGTGTGTGGGATCTACAGGAAGGACAGGCAGTAACAGTCTCTTAACCCCACCAGCTGACTGACAAACAGGAAAGGTGTATGGTACAATGGATGCAAAAACCCACGGGTATTATAAAAAATAAAAAAAACAGGATGACAAACACAAGTAAACTAAATATTATGGTTAATGCTATGTAAGCCACGGATACATGCCTGATGGAAACAGGCTATATAACCAGCAGGAGGAGAATCCTAATACAGACACAGTTTAACAAAACCAGTGTATTGCACCATGTTACTGTGTCAATAACATCAAGTATCAACTATAGGAACAGGTGTGTGTCAGCATTTCTACAGAGGGTGAGTCCAATCAAGTGCATTATGCCACGATACTGGTGTTACAGGTATGAGGAGCTCGTCCAGCCCTGCTAATGTTCTGAACATTATTACTATGACTGTTTTGCGCGTTGGCGTTCCTATGCAGCTGTATAGGTAGAGCACTGCACTGCTGGGGTTCGGCGTCCGCCTGTACTTAAGATGTATATGCTCACGGTATTGTGAGGCTCTTTAGATAAAAGCATCTGCCAAATGGCATATAAGAGAGAATGTAAAAAAAGAAAAAAAGAAAAGAAAAAGAAAATAAAGAAACAATTTATTGGTATATTCTCATATCATACATTATTTTGGTTTGTTTTCTTCATCACAATAAGTTCTACTGCGACTACCGCTGGTATTTCGCTCACCCTCTTAATGCTGTAACCCATACTTTTCCATGCATTCCTCCTTAACAACTGACTATTTTTCTCTATTCTTTCTTATATTGTATTTTTATTTGCTATGATTTGCTGCTGCAGCGGCTCAATTTTCCGCTTTCAATTTCATTAGTTTGATCTCATCTCATCTCAGTGCATGCATACTGTAGCCGAGTAACAGTGTGTTTAAAGTAGGCACTATATCCTACCTCTGCAGGGAATAGCCTCCTGTCCACAGTGTGCTCTGACCCCCAGGCGTTGCTCTCACCCCAGTGGAAGTGGAACTGACACAGTCTGAATTTGTCCTCCAGGGGGCCCCCTTTCAGCGCTGCACCAGAAGGTGAGAGGACACAAACGTATATCAGTGAATCATACAATGGGACAGTCACATTTCACAATCCTATCAAAAGTAGAGGTTAAGGATAAAATATTTCACTTAACCCGTAACCGTCTTTGTTAGTGATCAGGGGGCAATTAGTATCTGTGATAGAAGGTGCCCACTTGTAATGCCAATGACTCACACCCACCCTCAACCCTTTCCATTTACATCACATCCTGTTTAATCGCTGGTTGGGTGCAGTCATCTACCCAGCAGTAACAATTTTAGTGAGATGCTATCGGTATGCTGTTATTAGTATGCTGTTTAGTCAGTAACATCAGATTTGAGGCTGAATCGAGAGTTTTAGCAGTGTTGCCAAGATTGCCCCACTACAGGCTATAATGATACTATTATAAACATTTAATTTTAAACTTTTCTTCATGAAAGTTCATGAGTTCATGAAACAAGTACTAAGAGCCTGTAATGTCTTTTGAAGCTCTAAAACATTTGAAATGTTTGTTACCACATAAGTAAAATAGATGTTATGATGGAATAGGAAAGTTAGGTGAGTGTGGTTTCTCCACAGTCCTGGTCTTTCAGTGCAGGCCAATGATTCTATAAAATGACCCTAAAACAGCCTATAGTTGTTGAGGTCAGAAGAAGCATGCGAGTCACATGACATATCACATGTCACATGTCACCACTTCCACGTGGACACTGTGGTTTTTATCAACGGGTTTCAGTGTAGCATTGATTACTGGATTTGCCTACAGACTAAGGGCTACTTAAGGGAGGTTGGAGGGGGTAATCCCTGTGGTTTCAACAATACATGAAATGAATTCCTCTTGTTAAGACTTACCTTGGTTAAGAAATCACTTTAAATCACTTAAGATTGAAGAGGAAACAACAATTGACTTGCTCTCAATTCCCCTTATTCAATCCCCCCTCTCAACATCTACAGTGTAATATTACTTAAGGAGGAACTTACAATGAGGAAATGAAAAGTATATGAAAGAAGGTGAAGCTAACTCTCACATGTTTAAATGTACTACTTTTGTCAATGTCATCAACCTTGCACTGATTGCTTACACAGTGACACAATGCATTGCTTACTGGATTTGTCTGTAGTGTCGTCGTACTCGACCAGGAAGGAGTAACCGTTGTTCCAGATTTGTTGGCAGGTATGCGGGTCGTAATCGGTGGTCAGAGGCTTCAGCTCCGGGTCAAAGACACTCTTTCGCACCACGATGTCAATGGGAGACTGGCGGTCGCCTCCGGGCACCGCGAGAGGTCCCTGCCACATGGGATGCACTGGAGGAGAGGAGAGAGGAGGAGAGGGGTTTAAAATGTAAATGGCGACTAGAGTAGTTTAACTCAATCACAGTCACAGCTGTCCAGACAAGAGTCAGACAAAGTCACACAGAGGAGAGATTAGAAATGCTGACACCTACTTTTCATTTTGCACCCTGCTGCTTCCTGCATTGTTAGACAGTCCATTTTGAAGAAGCCTCTTAAAAAACAACAACTTTATGATTCAAAAACTACCAAGTGACAGTGCTAGAGGTATCCCAGAGCGGCAACACACACTCCTTGTCCTTCCTTGAGCCGGTTTGAAGGAAAGGAGCAAGTGAGCAGTAACACTTCCCTCTAGTCCTCTCTCTTTTTTTTTTTTTTTCAGAGGAAATTACAAAATAAGAGAGATGTGGGTTGGCTGTACAGAAAGTGACACACGGAATGTCCTGGCACGCCCCCAGCTCCCCTCCACAGCAGGGGGAATTAGACCAGGACCTGTGCCTGGTCAAACAATCCACCCGGGCAAACGGCTGTCAACAGACCGGCTCTCTAATTACCCAGACCTCTGCTCTTTCCCCTATCTCTTCCTTCTTATTTCCCCTTTTCTCTTTAAAATCCACCCAAAGAACAAAAAAAAAAAACATTTAGGCCACTGCACTTAGAAAATCTTCCCGTTGACCTTGTAAAAGTTCTTTTAAAAAAATAAGAGCTTAGTTTACCGCCTTGTTTTCCTCACTGTCCTTTCCTCTATAAGATCACCCGCAGAACCAACATTTCAGTCCACGACAATCTTCAGCAGTGCTTCAGTGGCAAAAACACAATAGCAGTGCTGTCTTTTCCATTGTTTTCTCCTCTAATAATCCAGCGCTTATTGTTTCTATCGAGAGCCAAGCTGAACAGGTCTGACTGGGAGTTGACCTTCGTCTTCATCGGATTTCACTGACACCTCCACGGGGAGTTGGCTGCCTGGCTCTGTGTTATTGGACGGACACACAATAACGGCTCGCGAAGCTATTCACACTCGTTCACCGGTTGTTTGTCAACTGTGAGGCTGTTCTGGTTTTAGGAGATGATTGCCGCGTGCCATGTGACCGTGGGACCGTTCCTCACCGAGTCATATCGTTATCTTGAAAAAAGGAAACGGCAGCCAAGACAGTGACAAGCTGTCGAGATAAGTCTTCAACATCAACAAGTCACGAGAAGTCTACATAGGAAACTGTATGAGTAGTAGGATGACCTAGTGGGTAGAGTGACTGACCTGTAATAAAAAGGTCACAGGTTTGATTCCCGCAAACAACCAACACATGTCCATCAACGGCGACCTGTGCTACTGAATTGTCCTTCAGTAAGACGCTAAGAGTGTTTGGCTAAAAAACCTTCAATGCAACATCCCATAATATATTTCTTTAGCTAGACAAACTGACACGTTGAAATGATGGAGGTGGGCCAGCCTCACTTCATGGAAATACAGAAATGCATCACTTCCCCATGAGCCAGATGTTTCTACGCCGTTTGGCCAGGAGTCGCTCTTTTCCTGTCCTTCTCCTGTCTGCGCTGACTGGCATACGTAAACTTCAACTGAATGTTTCTTTCCTGCACGTTTTCAGCGCGGTTGTTTTTGAATGTTTTTTTTGAATGCTGAAGCTGCAATGGAAAATCTCCGTCATAAGTCATTTCTACATTATTTCACCCATTTTAAGAAAAGAACGAGTGGCAAATGGGATCTGGATAGAATCTGAATCCCCGAAATGACGATGACGCACTTGATGCAACTGATGTTACACTCAGTTTGTCACGATTAATATTGGTTTTTTTTAATTGGCTTTGCATTCTGGAAACATTAAATTCTCTTTTTTTGGGTGTGGCTACTGAGGGGTGTCAACATTTTCTGATCCGTGCATCACAGTGCGACACTCAGCAGCACTGTATGTGTCCAGCATGGTTAGAGCAGTCTTCTACAACTGGATGCTACATTCACGTTAATCATTTGGATAAACTTAAATATTTTGTTTGTATCCAGTTCATGTAATTTAAGTGTGAAACATAACTAGCAGTTCCGAGCATCTGGAAAACAGCCCATGTTTTTCCATTGCATAAAGGTGGGGATAGAAGTGACCTTAATAATTATCATCCAATCTCCAAGTTATCCTGTTTAGCTAAAATCCTGGAATCACTGGTGAATAACCAACTCAAAGCATTTCTCTCAAATCACTCTGTATTAGGCCCACAACAATCTGGTTTTAGAGCTAAACATAGTACGATCTCAGCCAACACTTTAGTTAAGAATCATATATTATCCGCCCTAGATAAAAGAAAACACTGTGCTGCCCTATTTGTAAATCTATCAAAAGCATTTGACACAGTTGATCATTTTCTTCTTTTAAACAGACTACACAGCGTTGGTTTTGATGAAAATGCTTGCGGTTGGTTTCAGAGCTATTTGTCTGGGAGACTTCAGTGTGTGAAAGCTGGGAGAGCCCAATCAGAGTTATTACCCATTACAAAAGGTGTTCCACAAGGATCAATCCTGGCCCCTGTCCTATTTACTATTTATATTAATGACATTGTAAATGAGGGTAACCTCAACTGTCCATTCGAGAATAAATAAATAAAGGAAAGGAACTAGGACATGTTATAGGATTATCAGAAGAGACTGACAAGTACATATATGGTATAAGTCTGCTACAGTGTACAGATACTGGTGGCTTTTTTCTTATTTTTTTCTTTCACCACTACTTCATCTCTGTAATTTAATTTAATTATTGTGGGCCTGCTAATTTTTACTTTGAAATATTCCATCTAATTAAAGGTTTTCTTTTGCTTGAAATAGTGCCACGTCATTGTTTTGCTTTGACCATAACAACAAATTAAATAAAAACCAGTATAGCATAGCAGGTGAAAAACAATATTGCATTACCTTCACCCATACACTCCCACGTGGTAAGCTTGTAACTACCACCGTTAGTTTTCACCTGTTACCTGAGGGGTGGGGGGCACAGTGACGTCTCAGTGGGAGGAAAAGTGAGAGGTACATACAGCGGAGTACCACAGGCAGCGAGACCGACAGGAAAGCACATTTCTAGTGGACCACTTGAAAACAAAACCAATTGCCCTTTCGTGAGGCTTTGGCTAGACGAGTCCTGTACAACAAGCTTGTTAAAGTTAAATATGAACTGTGTTTATTGGCTTGGTTGAACATGAAAGGTCTGTAGCACTGAACAATTCCTCCACTTCCACCGTCGTGATGACTGTGCAGCTCTGGCTGGCAGAAGATCAATAAGAGGACAAGGCCTGCGTGTGCGCGTGTGTGTGTGTGTGGGGTGTGGGGTGTGGTGTGGACGTTGCTGTGAATTGTCAGAGAAGTTTGGATGTCTGTGTTTAAACGTTTAAAATCCATATCAAATGATGAGCATATGAGGAACATATCATGCCTCTCTCTGTACTGTGATGAACATAAATGACATTTTATGTAAGCCTACCAAATGTGCTAGCCTTGTGCCGGCCATAAAGAACACACGTCAATCAGGATATTCTCATCTGACAGGCTTCACCTCTGCGGTGTGATAAACACAATGAAGGTATACGAAAGGGAGAGCCAGGGTGACACCTTCCTGAGGAATGTGATGTGCATTTGAAAACAATCACAGTTGTGAGCAAAGGTTTGTGAAGGCAGGAAATAAGAATGACCTGTCTTCCTGCATAAATGGCTCCTAAAATATGATGTGATCATCATCAAGTCATAACAAACACAATGTACTTGTACACATGTTTTTATTGAACGTATTCAAACATTAACAGCCTAAGCTGGAAAGAGTATGTGAACCTCTGGGATAATGACTTCTATGAAAGGGGGTAATTGAAGTCAGGTGATCCAATCAGTGTGATGACAATCAGGTGGGCTAGAGGTGTCCTGACATATAAAAAACCCTCAACCACCAACAGAGGCTGCGCTCCAAAAAAAAAAAAAAAAAAAAAAGGTGTTGAAGTGGACTATGCCCTTGTCCCCCCTCCAGAGAAGAGCTGTTGAGGCTACAAAAGCATTTCCAAACACTTGGACCTCCATCAGTGTAAAGATTGGATATAAATGGAAAAAAAAAACTCAATTTGTGCCATTGCTGCTCTCCCTAGGAGTGGACGTCCACAAAGATCACAGCAAGAGCCGCATAATGGTCAAGGATGTGACAATGAACTTTAAGGTAACAACTAATGATCTGCAGGCATCTCTTGAACTGTCTAACATCTGTGTCCACAATAAGAAAAACACTAAAGAGTGGCGTTCATGGGAGGATACCAAGGAAGAAACCGCTGCTCTCCATGAAAAACATTGCTGCTAAAGACCACCTGGATGTTCCACAGAGCTACTGGAACCATGTTCTGTGGACAGATGAGACAAATTGTCCTTTCTGGCAAAAGGGCACAACGCTATGTTTGGAGGAGAAAAAACAGTGCATACCAACAGCTAAACCGTGAAGCATGGTGGATGGAGCATCGGTGTTTGGCTCAGGGCCTGGACGGCTTGCAGTCATTGATTAAAGTTGTATCAGGAAATTCTCCTGGAGACTGTCAGGGTAACTGTCTCTGATCTGAAGCGTAACAGGTTGGGTAACACAGCGTGACTGTCACCACCAAACAAAAGCAAATCTACAACAGACCGGCTCCAGAGGAAAATTCACCAAGTCAGAGCCCTGACCTTAATCCTATTGAAATGTTGTGGCATGATCTGAAGCAATCTGTTTATGCCATCCCATCCTAATGAACTGAAACAGTTCTGTAAGGAGGAATGGTCCAAAATACCTCCTAAGCATTGAGCAGGTTAACTACAGGAAACGTTTGGTCGAGGTTACTGCTGCTAAAGGAGGTTCCCCCAGTTCAGATCTCATGGTTCACATACTCTTTACAATCCAAGCTGTTAATGTTTGAACAATATGTTCAATAAAGACGTGTGAAAGTAGAATGTTGTGTTATTTGGTAAATCACAATGCGTTGATCTATTATGTCTTAGATGAAGATCACTCCATATTTTAGGAGCCATTTATACAGGAATGCACTCGACACCCTTAATGAAGCTGAAAACAATCATCCCTGACACTATAGATGGACCCTCACATTTAGGCCACTATGTAGGCCAAATGGTCTGTTCACGGAGTATCAACACTGGGTACTTGGCAGCTGCAACGAACACCTGGACCCGGAAGTCAGTGACAAACAGCGTGAACCTTCTAGACATGTCTGAATCCAGTGATGAGGAAACTCCAGTCCAGGGTTTCCGGGGCTCTTGCAGCACGTTTTGAGATGAAAACAAAGTGGCCATTTATTGATAGCGTGCGACTGACAGTAAAAAAGGTTTTGCAACACAGACACCAAACCACTGTCCTATTTTGATTCAAACAACGCCCGGTATCGTTTGTTTGAGGTCAAACGTGCCCTTTTGAAGCAGTGTGACGATAAAAGGGGCGCAGCAGTTGCAACATGCTGGTTTTACTCTCTAAAGCTACAAAACATGGCTCCAACCGTGACGGTACTTACTCTGCGACAGCACGTATTTGCTCGAACAAGCGGTGAGGTTGCATCTCCTGACCTGGGCGAGCCGGTGACTCTTGGCTCGTCTCGTGAGCTGTCGATGAAGCTGCGAAGCCAGAGGTCTAACTATCGATGACAGGGTCACCATGTTGACAGGGCTAACGTTACCCCCGCTACTCACGAAGTCTGCGTTGAAGAAACTCTCTTGTATCGTCCCTCGTCGTGTTGTTTTGTGTACGAGTCACTTTACGCTACAAACATCGCGTCCAGAACAGAGAAACTGTCGCCTGGCTGCTCTGCTCCTCTGTAGCGTTAGTTATGTCTCTGCACGGGAGGCGGGGCTTTGCCTTTACAAACATTAAAAATATGACCGCAGTAACCGGCAGGGCGCTTCTTCGGCAACTAAAACGTCAATTCAAAACCGGTCGAGACGCCGTCCTGCCGTGACTACACCCTCCTGGGATGATAAGGTAGGGCCCGTCGGGTATGCGCCGTTGGAAAAGTGTTTGCTCGGCAGGATGCGGGCACGGAGGGTGGGGGTGGGGGAGGGGGGGTCGCCATCCGATCGACCAATCAGCGGCCTCCTCCGAGGGGCGTTCGTGATGATGCACTGATAAACGGTATTATACCTTTATATATACTTATCGCCAGTATAGGTCATAATACTTCTATCAGTTTCACAAAAATCACCATCTTTTAAATCACTTAAAAGCATCACTTGTTATTAATGTATTCATTCTTTTAGCTAATCTATTTTATTTATGTATTCTTTTAACGCACCTGTCTATCTAGCAGTGTGTCTGTCTATATATCTATCCTTTTATTTATTTACTTATTTATTTCGACTATTTTCTGGCATTTCCTATTTTTATCTCATTATATATTTTGCTTTTGTTTTCATGCCTTCTTCTAAAGCACTGTATAAAGTCTGCTTTTAGATAAGAGCTATATAAATAAAGCTCATAATTATCATCTTATATAATGGGATTTAACAGTCAAGGAGAATAATTTAGGGTGCAAATAAGAAAAATGTGACAATTCCAAATTACAAGAGAATGTTTTGCATTGGGGATCATGCCACACCCACTTCAAATTGTAAATCTGACAGCGAAGTAAATAACTATTTGTTTGTTGTATTATACTCAGTACGTGTTGTGGTGCTAATTATTTTTGCTGCAGTTTTATCATCTCGTCATATCCACATCCTATTCCCCACAACTGCAACGAGCCAACTTCCCCATTGGGATCATTAAAATTTCATCTAATATCACTGAATTTTCATAAACCTGTTTATAGTAAAGTGTGTGTGTGTGTGTGGGGTAGGTGGGAGCTCTGTCTCATGTTTACTCTCTTCAAGAATGACACTCTGTACAGAGCTGACCATGCAAGGACTTTCAGACTTTAATCCCTGAACACACACACACACACACACACACAGACGTACACAAGTAAAAAAAAATGTTTGCTTGAGTCCCATGAGAACCCACATACAGCGCGCACACACACACACACACACACACACACACACACACACAATGTCAAGGTGATCTGCTGGTGAATACACTTTCAGACAAGCAAGGTAATAAAAACAAGAAGTGTGTAATGGTTCACCGGGTCAGGGAACTTTGTTGGTTCTCCTGGTTCTGGTTGAACTTTGTTTCTGCTGGTGTTATCCTGTATTGATGGTTATAAGGGTTATAATGAGGCAATTCCTCAGTCTGGAGTAAAACTTATCTTAACTTATCTGAACTCAGAATGCCAGGCACTCAAGACCAACAGGCAGAGTACAAAACAGCATTTGAATCATGGAAATCACAGTCAAAAACAGACACTGGCCATACAACACAGAACACTTAGGCGTCTCTGTTGACAGGAGGTTGCCACGTCGTTTCCCTCATACAATCTTTTGAATCAGCATGGGTACTGCTGGGTAAACCCGTAGAAACAGATAATACACACTGCCTAATAAACACACCTAGCCCCATGCGCCAAAATTAAAAGACATAAAAAATGAACAAGGCAAAAGAAGAAGCGGCTGTACTTAGTGAGTTTATTCTGTCTTCACTGGATTGGTCCATGGGCTCTTAAGGCCTTTCAACAATAGGTCAGATTACAGTGGAGCATGGAAGTATGAACATTGACACAGGGGTTACACCGGGGAAGCCAGCAGGATCTGGACTCCAGCACCCAAATCTGGAACGACTGCTTCATGAAAAATCCCTAAGGCTTCAATATAAATCAGGGCCCCCCCCCCCCCACCTTCAGTTTAACCTCTGTAGTGAGAACTAGAATGATTGGTTCCTGTCAAAACACGACAGCATCTCCTGGTTCTGTTTGAGCTCTGCTACTGTCTAGTTACCGTAACAGGTTGACATTTCTGCACTGCTAGCTTACATCTAACCTGCTTGTGCTTAAACAGAGCCTTCGAATGATACGGTTCAGTCATTGCAGTTTCAGTGGAAGTCATGTTAGCTCCACTATTGTGCTCCATGGCTTCTGCTGAGTAACTTTTTTAAATTCTCTAACATCTTATTTTCAGAAAGCTGGACCTCTCACTGTGGCGGTGCTATGGAGGGCATGGTTACATATTTGCAGCCAAAACATGTTAGTTCTAGAAAAGAGGTAGCAAACTAACGCCTATGGCGCGAATCTGGCCAAACTCTCCCGTCGGTGGCTCTGTGCTTAACCAACTCAGCCACAGACAAAACAGAGTCTGTAGGCTGCAGTCATAAACAGCACATACAAGCAGGCACCCTGGCTAGAGCACCACTGTTTGCAGACTCTCGGGTCTGTTACTGTCCCTTCAGAAACACTAAGATCAATATTAAAACACAGGAAAAAAGTTTTGGTTTTTAAATCTTTTTCTTCCGTAACCTGACAACAAAGCACAGAAAACACCCTGACTTGTGTAGCATGAGAAATACAGTACGCTTATAAAAAATACAAAAAAAGCACTTTTTACCATCTCAATAGAAGCAGTTTATAGGGACCAGAAATGGTGACCAAAAATAACAAAACAAAAAAAAAGGGACTGGCAATTTTTCAAACCTTTTTTGTTTTTTTTACATGTAGAATCTATTTACAGCATCATGTCAGGAGAGCTGTGGGAGTATGAAAGCACAAACACAGAATAAGGAGAAAAGGTAACGAGGAAAGATAGACCAGAACAGTTAAATGGTTCTTCATCGAAGAGGGTTTTTTTTTCTTTTAGCCAACCGTCTGTCTCGCGTCAAAATGACAAAAAATATCAAAGAGTTCTCTGTCCAGGAGAGGTGCTAGTCTAGAGCGATGATGTCGTCGTCGTCGTCGTCATCAGCGCGGCGGCGGCAGTTGCGCTCGACTGGTCGGCCCGCGGGCGCTTCGCGGAGGCCTCGCCGGTCTCTGCATCCTGGTGCTTCCTTTTGGTGCCGCTGGTCGCTGCGGCAGAGCTGGAGGACGGCGCCCCCCTCCTCCTCCTCGTCAGAGTCAACGATCATGATGTCGTCGGCCTCTGCTGGAGCTGGAAGACAACGAAGATCAGATAAAAAGCAAAAACCGGGGGGTGCTTTTAATGCAGAAGAGTTATTCAACACAGAGAAGGAAACAAAATATCACCGACACTTCCTGGTATACTGCGGTAACTTTACGGAGGAATGCCTGTCCTGCTCTTACTAATCCCGTGTGACCAAAGCTCTGGGTAATATGAGTCATGGAAATACAGCTATGGGGAACCACCGTAACCGTAGCCATGGTGATGTTCCCGCCTCTACTGACCTTTAGAGGAGGTGGAAGGCTGGGCGGAGTCCTTGTTGCCGTTGGCGATGCTGTTAGCTTCTTCCTGGTTGCTGGGAGGGGGCGGAGCTTTTTCTGGGGCATCACCCACCACCTCAAACTCCACATCCCTCTCTAGGTCCTCGCTGGAATGAGGAGACAGACAGTATTGAGTTGAGACATTACCGCATGCAGCTGTGCACCTCTCTTGCATAATGCAGCTGTATACACATAAAATATGTACACACACACACACACACACACACACACACAGGGACGTACGTGTGCAGGACGTTGATGAGGAGTGTGTAGTCTTGGAGGAAGTCGTCAGCTTGGAGACGGCTGCCGTTACGGATCCCAAAGTCAGACAGGAATTTACTGTTGTTGGCTGTGAGGAGAGACATCCAGGACGGGGATCACACAAACAATAACAACAACGTTTCTCATCACTGTGCATGTGAGGACATGCCACTCACTTAGTCCCACTCCCTAAACCCAAACAGTAAATGCTTGAGAGATTGTGGATCACATCAGAAATGAAGCAGATTTCTTTTTAACTACCCTTGATAGTTGTGAGATGAATTTAGGTTTTAATCATGTTTCAATAAATGTGAAGTCTACCTCGAAGCCGACCCTTTCAAAAAACATACAATTTCCAAACTGTGAAGGAGTTTCCTCGTCTCTCCATCACTGAAAGGGCCAAATATCCGCACACATATAAAAGGATAGGATGAGGATTGCACGACAATAATAAAACACAAGAATATTCCTGAATCGGATTAAGGATTTAGGACATAGAAAATTTAAAACTTGTTAAATTTAAAATTTAACAAGGGTGGTGGTGAGGTGAAACACTGCTTTCTCTCCCAAATTTACCTGTAATAATTGGGATGCATGCCACTATTTATGCTAACTATCCTTGAACACTTGATTTCACAGTATCCAGGCGGTATGTGTTGGAACTCACTGACAGATGTTACCTGACTGCCCTCTTCTGTCCTGCTGGAGAATTGCTGCAATTCATTATTCTGTTTCTCATCGTCCCACCACCCAAACAATCACTTTTTGTAACGCTAGCAAGTTTTAGCTTGGGTCATCACACTTCCGGTGAGCCCAGCTGAACTCACTACGGTTTAGACGTAGGAGACAAGACGAACCCAAACGAACTCAGCCACGTTTTTACTCCCCTGTGTGGCAGCATTTGGGGTTTCCAATTAAGGAAGTGAAACGGCAACAACACAACTGACAAGAGACTGTTTGCGAGTATTTCAAGAGTCTTGCTTTCAAGGTCATCACAACGAAAACACGTAGTCGCCGGGATATGGTTGAATGTTGAGTCTCAAATATGGTTTTAGAAATCTTAAAAATTTCTCATTGCCGGTTTGAAATTCCCCCAGTTGCACCGATGTATATTTGAATGCTTTTTTATTTTACTTTTTGGACTTATTTGGGTATGAAACTAATCTTAAAATGTATTTAAAACAGACATTAAAAAGTTTTTAATTCATTTTAAATTGGTTTTAATTTAACAGAAACCTGTGGTCACCCTAATGTTAATTATTTGCACTTTTGTTTGCGTTTTCCCTCAGAAAGTGATTTTTTTTTCAGTCCTAATTACGTTCATTCAGATTTTTTTCACAATATTGTGACAGTATTGAACCATGAACCCAGTAATGTACCAAACTGAAACATGAGCTGGATGTGATCCTTGCTATGTAGACAGTTTAACATCCAGATTGAAAATGGTGTCTGAGAGTTGTGCTTATCTACAGTCACTGACAGTGGCAGCTACTCTTGATAGAAACAATTGCATTACACTTTTTTTCAACACAAAATGTGGCTGAGGCACCACTTTTCCTGCACAAAAAGTCGAACAGCGTGGACGGTGACGCTAAGAGGACACGGTTTTGCTGCCTTGCCCGCAGGGGTGGTAAAAAGTAGAAAGTAAAGCTTCAGGAAGTAGAAATCCTAACCACGTATTTGCTCCAACCTGGCTCTTACCAAGATGAAGAGTTGTGCTAATTACAACCACCTGGTATATGGGATGGGTGGAGGAAAAACATGGTCGGTACTTCTACTTTCTACTTCTACTTTTTACACCCCTGCTTGCCCGGCTCTCTCCTTACCTTCGGTCTCTCCCTCCTCTGAGGAGATGAGGATGGTCCCCTTCCCGTCCTCTATCTGAACATCTGGAGCAACCATGCCAAACTTCTCCTTCAAGATCTAAACAAACAGGCAAAGGAAAGGAGGAAAGTCTTAAGGAAATGGTACCATGTATTTAACCAAAAGTACATCCACGTACACCCACTGGGGGTTAAGTAAATGTTTACATGTCTTATCATATGTATTGCAGCCACAGAGTGATGTTCTCCAGGATGGTGTATGCGCGAACAGAAGCGTATCAGATTACCCTGTCCTGCAGAGAGAGGACCATGGTTTTGTGGACGTTCAGTTTGACGGTGACCTCGGGCTTGCTGGCGCAGACGTAACAGTTGGCACTGGGCGGGTCCAGGATGCACGGGACCAGCAGCTTCTTCCTGAGGTTGGGCCGCTTGTTCAGGAAGATCTGGAGGCGTGGCAGAAAGAGAACGGCTGTGAAACGGAAGCAGAAACGACGACAACGAGAGCCCATCCCGTCTTACCCCAGTTACTCAGGTAACCTGGGTTCGGACAGATACCAGGAGTCGAATCCTGGATTTGGATCTGGGTGTGACCCCCGCCGGTGAGACAAAATCTTGACTTGTAGGGCTTGTTTAGGTTAAGTCACCCATTTCAAGAAACTAAGTTTAAGTAGCTAGACTAGTTTTGCTGGTTATGGCTAGTTAGTGGTGGTTGAACTAACCGTGCGGCAGGATTCCAGCTCCCCAGACAGGATCTTGAGCCCCTCCAGCACGATGAGTCCAGCGATGATGGCGTTGGTCGTAGCGATGGCTGGGATGATGTTACCTGCCATGGCTAAACCAGAGAAACAAATCAACATCAACAAATAAACCAAATACAACTAACGCTACGGTTATCTGAAGGTGGACGCTCACGACAAGACTATGATGGAGTTAAGCCTTCATAAACACATTTTGAAGAAGCAGATTCTACACCATTTTCCCACTGAGGCTGTCTTAGATCCTCTGATGTTCGTCAAGTAACTTGGAGTTCAAAAAGACCTTGTACAGTTCATTCAATCCAATGTAACTGATTTCATATTACAAAAGGGTGGGGGGGGGGTGGGGGGGGGTGGCGGCACAACAACAGACTTACACTTGACGTCAAAGCGACTCTTCATGTTCATGCTGAAGATGTGCATTCGCAGGTTGGCTGCCGCGGTGACAAAGTCCATGGCTGGAGGGTTGTCCTGGCAACAAGAGGAGGCAGAAGAAGGATGCACACTCAGGATTAGCCAGATGACAGGTGCATGTGTTACTACATTTAATCAAGGGTGCCTGTGTATGTGGGGTGCCATGTATGGTGAGAGGTTGGAATCCCACACTGCATCAAAAAAGAAAGTTTCTTTTTTTCATGAAATGCGCTTCAAAGTGCAAACGTGTGTGTATTCTATGGGTTTTCTATCCATTTAAGCTTGTGTGTATGTATGTGTGTGTGTGTGTGTGTGTGTGTGTCCGTGTGTGTGTGTGTGTGTGTGTGTCCTTACCTTGTCCCAGACCAGCTCGGCCCCGTCTCCCTTCTCCTCCAGCTGTGAACGGAGAGTCTTCACGCTGTGCTGGAACAGCTGGCAGTAGCCCCAAACACCCAGAACCTGCTGGTCCTTTAAACCTGAACCTGGCGACTCCTCCTGAGGACAGGCTGGGAGACGCACACATACACAGCTCAACAACGGAGACAGTCATTTGGCCAATTCATCACAGTAATGAGAAAAACACACCGCCAAGACACCATCGCCAGTAGCTGTTCTGTAGCAGTGTTGAAGTGTGTTTACATGGTTCATGCATCGTTCATCCTACGCCAATAGATGCCTAACCACACCCCTTAGCCTGACTACACCCTCCCCATAATGAAGCTAATCCTGCGCCCTAAACCCAAAAATAACCCCTTAGAGAAGAGGACTGCCAATAAGGGTCCCTAGAATAGAAGGGCCGGTCTAACCGTAACGACAGCTACAATTAAAAATAGACCGACAAACGACAGACGTACCGTGGTCCTCTAGCTGCTTCCAGTCCAGAGGCAGAGGAGCTTTCCTCTTCTTCCACAGCTTGTCCATGGTCAGCAGGTACATGATGTCATCTTTGAAAAGCTGCAGGAAGAGGGCCAGTCAAAAACAGGCACGACAATGATGTCACCGATGTCGACCACGCATGTCACTCTCCTTTTTTTTGAAGTTTTGTATTAGGGACACACCGATAACTCAACCCAACACCCCATTTCAAATCAGCGATGGGAGGTCTGCCGATCACACTCCCAGAACCTGATTGGTGCGTCCCTACTGTGTGTGTTTGTTTGTCCGGCACCTTGTTGAAGAGTTTGATGGGGTCGTATCGTGTGGAACGGGCCCATTCCTTGGTGGAGACGCGTTTGATGTCCCCGTCCTTTTCCGAGGCTGTGGCGCGAGCTTCCGTCTCTTCGGGGTTCCCTGGATACAGAACACACACACACACACACACACACACACACACACACACACACACACACGCACGCACGCACACGCACACACCCCTTAACACAGCGCAGAGTGTGGTTGTCTTTTCATCCGTGTGACTAACTAACCTGTTGCGTGAACACTAAACCGCTTAAAACAGTATATAGAAGTACATAGAAGCTACCGCCAGAATGCGTGTGAACACACATGAATATTAGAGCTGGAAAAACTTCAGTCCTTATCAGATAATGTGAAAAAAAATAAGAAGCAAATCTTTTACTTACATGCGGCCTCTGGATCCGCTGTGTCAGGTGACACCTCCTGATCTGCATCCTCTTCTCCGAATAGCTGACTGGGGTTGTCATAGAAACACAACGCATGGTGACGATGGGAAAGCAGCCAAGTGGCCACCGTTGTTATTAACAGGGTATGAATGGATTCTACCTGAACTGATACCAGAGCCCTGAACCGTGACCATGCAGACAGATGCTTTGGTGATGCGAGGACTGATCTGAATGAGCCTTACTTGAAGAGGTACTTGGCCCAGACGATGCAGTGAATGGGCTCAGACGGCGTGTTTCTGATGGTGCATCCTGGGAAGGTCTTCTGGGTGGGCTTAGGCTGGCATTCATAGCACTCCGTCAGGCCCTGGGGAAGGAAGGGGGAAAGAAAGAAAAGAAAGAAACGAACATGTTACATTTCCTGCCCCTCTTACTCTACAGCCCAAGGACCTTTTTCTAAGTTAGGGAATGAATGCGAGGCATGGAGCGGCGTAAGGAAGATGTGCGTGCGCTACCTTCTTGATGATGGTGACTTGCCCCAGATATCCGGCGGTGCCACTCTCGATCAGAGGGATATCCGCTGCCAGACACATCCTGTTCACATGGTTACGGGCCGCTGGGGGAGAGAAAATTGTGTTATTTTTCGTACCTTTCGCACGTGCTGGAGGTAAAGAGTGGTGAGAAAATGACCAGAATAGAAAATACCTCTGTTGTCCAGGGCGTTCATCACCAGTATGAAGTTTCTGAAGAACTCCACGTTGTAATCGGGGCTGTCGTTGAAACAATAGACCAAGACCAACACTCTCAAAGGTCACATAAACAGGACAACCAATAACACCTGGATGCTACTACTTCATTAACAATCGACCTTGAACTTCTCAGATTTAGGAATAAAACTATTTAAGAGTCCTGTGGTCAAAATTAAGTCAGTGATAAAGGAAGGAAGGACGTCTTACTTCATGATGCTGTCATGGTAGGCTGTGATGTTTGCTGTGGGACAGAACTGCAACACACTCTCCTTAGCCACCTGCAACACACCAGGGGTGTCGAGAAGCCAAGTGAGACATCGCATCATGCCGGCAAAAGACTCATTTTAGAAACCAGTATCAACATTCGGAGAGCGACGCGCTTCCCGACACTGCAACCCCCAATCACAGAGGTGAGTTTGCTGATATTTACACACCTGTGCTTTAGACTTGCCGACATGCTTCTTCTGAAAGAGGAACTGGCGGTTGAGGTTGCTGACATCGATGGTGTCCAAGTCGATCTACCAAAATCAACAGGTTGGTCATGACGCTCAGTTGTAGATATAAATGTTATGCAATATCTGACTACCACCCCCCACCCAACCCCAGGCACACACACCCACACCCACACCCACACACCCCCACACACACCTCTGAAGTGACCAGTACTGATCAGGATGAAAATGCTTGTTCACAACAATGATAAGCCCTAGGAAGAAACGGTTGGATGTGCTCCTCTCTGTGTGTAACCAACAGCAGCGGCTCCCTACCTTTTAATGTAAAGGAGCCCATTTTGTCCCAATATTCCTCATGTAAGATGATTTTTTTCACTTGTTGTGACTGTGGATAGGATTGTATAACCGGCTCTATTGAAAGTTTTTGGAGGTAGAGTAAACTGATCAAAACAGTCACCCTTAGATATTCTCTCATTGTGCTCATTTCCTAGTGAAAAAACTGAAATTACCAGGGGGCACTGAACATACAAACTGCTGCTAACATGTACTCATTGCATTCATTGCTGCGCCGGTTATTTATTTTATTATTATATATTTTTTTAAAGAAACACCTACTGATACATAGGGCTACATCAAATGACAATCTTTATTGCAGCACATAATACAGCCCTAAGACTCTCTGTGTTGGCAACTAGCCAAACAACCTTGCTACCTAACCCTCATACCACAAAGAAGTTGTTTTAACTTGGCGGTGTTCATGGCGCCTAATTGCTCCATTCCTGAGATGGTTACAGTCCTTGTTAAACGCCCGGGCTTGTCCAGTGTTACCGAACAGGTGAGCAGCAAGTATGCAATGAAGGGCATGAGGGGGCGGGAAGAAACTACATAAAACCCTTCCGTGTGTTTTAATTCTTGGAAGTAATGCCCAGGAATTAGTCCAAGCCCGCTCACTAGCATTAGAGAGCTAATTGGCCTCTCGTACGCTAGCTATCAAACCTCCATGCAGTCCGTTAGCGAACAGCACAAAGACCTAGCATGTTAGCCAGATAGCTAACAAACACACACATACACACACAGGCGGTTACGGACCACTTCGATGTTTTTGAAGCCGGTGAGGACGAGGTTCTTGAGCAGCTCACAACCGATCCCGCCCGCTCCCACCACGAGCACCCTGCAAGAGGCCAGGGAGTCAGCCAGCTCTTTTCGGAGTGAACCCACCAGTTGGACCATGTTGATCGGCCAGAGACAGAACCAGAGCCTGCACAACACCGGGCAGCTAGCGGCTAGCTGGGATGCTAACAAACCAAAGAAGCAGCGCTAACGCTACAAGGTCCGGGTCGAACTGAGATGTTTCTGTAGCGCCGCCTGTTGTACGGGGGTGGTGGTGCTTTCTTTGACACTTGGGATTTGCCAAGATACCGACACACGTTGTTATTATTGTTATTAGGGGTGACACTTGCTGTGAGGTTAAAACCCTAGTTTTTGAACATTTCAATGAATCTCTTGACCCCTGACAGTCATTTGGAGACTTTTCATTGCAAGGGATAATTTGTCCAGGGAAAATGTATTAAATGGAGGAAAGTGATATTTTGGATGCATAATTGAGCGAAATTGTCTTTGTGAAATTTGACAATTTAGTGTTCATGTGTTAAAGTTACAGGATAGAGAATGCTCTTACTATAACATCTAAGAAAATGTATATCATGGTAAACCAACTGATTGCTGTAGTTAGTCAAATGAGAGCGACACGCATAATTGCAATTGGCACGTCAGGTTAGCTTCCCAAGTCAAATATAGAGAACAGGTTTCTTCAGGGATTCCTACTGAGTTTTAAATGTTTTAATGATCTTATGAATTTATTTTCATTAATTTAAATCCTTGTTTCCAGAAGCAGTTTTGGCTTAATAGACAGATATCATTGGTTCACACTTGCCAATGTGTGTGTATGTCTGTGTCCAGTAGCCTAACCTTTAGCCCTAGACAGTGTAACACTGTGTTGTTAGACACTGGGAGAGGGGGCAGCTGTAGAGAACATTAGTTAGAGCAGATAGTGGGTGGTCCTGGGGTCCACCGTTCAGGCAGCAGGGGTTAAACAAGTGTATTGGTCATCTGACGTCATAAATTCGTATTCACAACGATTTAGGGTTACCTTTGGATGACACATTAATGCTAAAGGAAGCTTAACCAAACAGACAAAACAAAATAAAATACACAACACAAACCAAAGGCAATTCAACATTTTATTGATTTGAATGAAAGATGGATCCGGTGACCTAAACATTAAATGATAACTCTTGAGCAGGGCGGGTCCTACGGTTGGACGGTTGGGCGTGCAATCGGTGCAAAGTATACGAACGAGAGGGTAGGGTGTGTTGGAGGACTTTGTGGGAGATGATCAATATCGTTCCCATGAACTTGCTCGAGCCGACTGGTTATTTGGTCTGTGATCCAAAGGTGGCGCTCTACCTACAGTATCTGCCTACAGCGCTGCAGTGCTCCAGAGCACTGTGTCTTGTGGCTACTTGTGGCACGGCTGCCAAATATTTCCTGTGGTCACACCAGGACCAGTGGCTCAATCTAGCCAAGTCCCAGAAACTTAAGTTCACCGTCTTCCCAAAGCCCACAACAATGCTGAAGCAATCGCTTGTCTTCTCTAAAGCGTTCAGACCATCTGTGATTCAGGCGAGTCCATTCTGGATGGCAGAGCTGTTCGAAGGGGCTGATAGCTGCTGTCACCCGGACATCCTAGCCAAAACCCACTGGCCTCTTGGCTTGAGTAGAACAGCTACAGTTGCAACAGCAAAACGTTTCCCTACGTTTATCAAGGAGAATAGTGATGCATTCTGGGAACAACAGTGCAGTAAAAGGCCACATATTTTTACTCACGGTGTATGAAGCCATCACTGTCTCATCCTCTTTCATCCCCTCAAAGCAAAGCAACGCTACCATGTAGTACTCTGCACCATGCAGCACTTTTCCACACACGGTGGTACTTTGTGTTAAGGCCCTGTCACACTATTGCGTATCGGACTAGCGTATGCCAGCGTATGAAAAAAAACACTCATACACTGGTATACGCTGGTATACGCTGATATACGCTAGGGGCAGGGGCGAAAATCCCATTTCATTGTTGGGGGGGACAATAAACAGTAAAATTTCAGAGAGTAATTCCTGGAGGGGACATGAAAAAATTGCTGTCTGGCCCTATCTCCCTCTGTCTCTCCCTTACGCTCCTTTGCAACTTGCCTTGCAGTGTTGAGCCCTCAGCATGTTCAAATGTTTTAAATAATTGTATTAAAAGTAATAATAGTAGTTATAGCATTGTTCCGTATTAGTCCATATCCTACCTGTATACAGGTTCGTGTATGTTCAACCAACAATACCAACAATGGTATTAGGTGGAAGGCGGCAATGATACACCTTATATGACCACATCTAACAGAATTTCTTTGCTCCCGGTTCTAATTTCCACTACAGTCAATCAAAGTAGCTTTACAAGAACTTGAAGCTCAAAATAAGTTCTAAAACTAGAGGAAATACCTTCAAGAATAATCCAACATCAAACTATTCTTCAAAAATCAAAATGACAATTGGACACACACACACACACACACACACACACACACACAGAGGATATTGTCATAGTAGGAGAAATGCAACACACACCGATTACTAAACTAAAATAAAGCCAATATGCATAATTATCCAAGATTTAGTTTTCCCAAAGAAGCAGAACAATGTTTTGCTGTCAATGTGTACAAGTCCAGAACAAGTATCCTGTAAAAAAATACATCTGACACAAACAAAACTGCTTGAAAATTGGTTGAAAATTCCGAAAGTTCTGATGATTTTAATTGGAGTTTGACTTAAAAAGAAATTAGATATCTGTCAAACTGAACATCTATGTCAAGGTAATAACTACAAATAATAATACACAATCTGGAAATCAAAGTCAAAGTAAAAATACTTAAATACATTTAAAAATCTGGATATCTCTCTAGAAACTAATCTAAAATGTCAGTGAAATATGAACTATATCTAACATTAATATCCTGACAGATGTTTTTAAAGAATGAAAAAATCAGTATTGCTCCTCCTGTCATCTGTCCTCTCTTTTTCCTCCTCTATGTCTTCCACTCTTTTTCCTCCTCTGTCCTCCTCTCTGTATCCTCTCCTCTCTCCCCTGTCACTGCCGCTATGCAACATACTCGTTTGAGCTTGTTAACAATCATTAGCTATTAGCTTAACCAGTGTGCTGATAAAAAAAAGAGGTGATTTTGGACAAAGCAGGAGAAATGTCACGTTTCATGTTATAAGTTTGTGCTTGTTGAACAGGTGGTGTGATAAACGACTTACTGGCTTTTACTTGTAGAGGTTTCATTGGTGTTTCCTCACAATCTGACCGTTAGGCTGACTGAGACTAAAACACGGAGCTGCCGGTAGCCCCGCCCCTGGAAACAGCATGTGGACCAAACCACTTTGAGGAATAGGGGGGGGGGTCATAATTTTTCAACACTTAAAAAACCCATTGTTTTACGTTTATAATTAGCATCGCTTGTGTTCTGCTTTTATTGAATATTATTATATTATTCAAAATTATGTATTTGTGTTTACAATGATTTTTGGGGGGGACAACTTTATGGAAGGGGGGGGTCATGTCCCCTGTGTCCCCCCCGGGATTTCCGCCCGTGAGCTCGAGTTACGCTAGAGGTACGCTAGAGGTACGTTACTCATAGGTGGAATACGCTGGTCATACGCTGACATACGCTGGGGGCCCTGTCACACTATTGCGTATGAGAGAAACGTATTAGTTGCGTATGAAAATTCATTTCATACGCACAAAAAGCCCTTGAAAATACAGAGTTTTTCTTATACTTACCGTATTGAACCTATGCGTAGCGTATGAATAGTGTATGAACTGCACATGTCCAGCGTACCGCTATCACGTGATACTTTGTCACGTGATAGCTGCACATTGCAGCATTATTGCAGTAGACGTAAAGCTATCAACATGGCTCCCAAGAAGAAGACATCGTCTACCCGGGGACGAGAAAAGGGCAAGAAGTAGGAAATGGGATCCTATATATACACTTTATCAAAACGTTGGCAATACGCTGGGGATACGCTTGCCATACGCCAATCATACGCTAGTTGTACGTTAAATACGTTACTCAATCGTCAGGCATACGCCTGCTGTACTGGTATCAATACGCTAGCTGTACGGTATACCTTCATGCCAGCGTATTGCCAGCGTACTCCACCTATGAGTAATGTACCTCTAGCGTAACTCGAGCGTATTCAGTGTATACCTAGCGTATGCTTTGCGTATAAACCATACGCTGGCATACGCTCAAAATTTTTCAGCATGCTTAAAAATGTTCAGCGTCTTCAGCGTATGGCAGCGTATGAGTGTTTTTTTTCATACGCTGGCATACGCTAGTACGATACGCAATAGTGTGATGGCCTGTAGTAGTAGCAGCTCTTCTCCAACACCAGTATGATCTGATCGATTTGGCAGTTCACCATGTCACGTGATAGCGGTACGCTGGACATGCGCAGTTCATACGCTACTCATTCGCTAGCCATACGCATACTACGTTGGACATACGCTGGACATACGCTGGCAATACGCTACTCATAGGTTCAATACGGTATTTTCAAGGGCTTTTTGTGCGTATGAAATGAATTTTCATACGCAACTAATACATTTCTCTCATACGCAATAGTGTGATAAGGGCCCTGTCACACTATTGCGTATCGGACTAGCGTATGCCAGCGTATGAAAAAAAACACTCATACACTGGTATACGCTGGTATACGCTGACATACGCTAGGGGTACGTTAGGCATAGGTTTTATACATTTCAAGCACGGTCGCATCCGCTGGCATCCGCTGAACATTTTTAAGCATGCTTAAAAATGTTGAGCGTATGCCAGCGTATGGTTTATACGCAAAGCATACGCTAGGTATACGCTGAATACGCTCGAGTTACGCTAGAGGTACGTTACTCATAGGTGGAATACGCTGGTCATACGCTGACATACGCTGGGGGCCCTGTCACACTATTGCGTATGAGAGAAACGTATTAGTTGCGTATGAAAATTAATTTCATACGCACAAAAAGCCCTTGAAAATACAGAGTTTTTCTTATACTTATCGTATTGAACCTATGAGTAGCGTATTGCCAGCGTATGGCCAGTGTAGTATGCGTATGGCTAGCAAATGAGTAGCGTATGAACTGCGCATGTCCAGCGTACCGCTGTCACGTGACACTTTGTCACGTGATAGCGGCACATTGCAGCATTATTTCAGTAGACGTAAAGCTATCAACATGGCTCCCAAGAAGAAGACATCGTCTACCCGGGGCCGAGAAAAGGGCAAGAAGTAGGAAATGGGATCCTATATATACACTTTATCAAAACGTTGGCAATACGCTGGGGATACGCTTGCCATACGCCAATCATACGCTAGTTGTACGTTAAATACGTTACTCAATCGTCAGGCATACGCCTGCTGTACGGTATCAATACACTAGCTGTACGGTACACCTTCATGCCAGCGTATTGCCAGCGTATGACCAGCGTACTCCACCTATGAGTAACGTACCTCTAGCGTACCTCTAGCGTAACTCGAGCGTATTCAGCGTATACTTAGCGTATGCTTTGCGTATAAACCATACGCTGGCATACGCTCAAAATTTTTCAGCATGCTTAAAAATGTTCAGCATCTTCAGCGTATGCCAGCGTATGAGTGTTTTTTTTTCATACGCTGGCATACGCTAGTACGATACGCAATAGTGTGACAGGGCCTGTAGTAGTAGCAGCTCTTCTCCAACACCAGTATGATCTGATCGATTTGGCAGTTCACCATGTCACGTGATAGCGGTACGCTGGACATGCGCAGTTCATACGCTACTCATTCGCTAGCCATACGCATACTACGTTGGCCATACGCTGGCAATACGCTACTCATAGGTTCAATACGGTATTTTCAAGGGCTTTTTGTGCGTATGAAATGAATTTTCATACGCAACTAATACGTTTCTCTCACGCAATATACACAATAGTGTGACAGGGCCCTTAGTTTGCAGTGATACTAAGCGAACTTTGCAGTTATTAACAGGACCGACCTTACAAGCCAATCAGTGGTTTATGGGGCAGAGTGTAATAATTCCAATTCTAACTCTTAACAATTCAAAAAAGGGGGGTTGATTTCAGGTCACCGGAGCCGGGGTCTAATAGCCTTTGTTTTGGGAGGGCTTGCGGGTCTTCATCCTGGACAGGAAGGAGCGCTTCTTTCCCTTCGACTGACTGACTGTGGTGGAAGTCGTGGCCGTGTGGTTTTCTGGTTCCTCCGGGCAAACACAGCAAACACGGCGCCGGACGAGATTGAGTCTCGAGAAGAGCCTGCGGAGAAAGCTTCTCTGGGTCCTCTTGTCCTGCCTGACATCCTCCTGGCCTGCACCGGGATAGTCTGTGGCTGGCTGGGAGTGGGCCACGGGCGTCTGGCTGCATGTGTCCTGGGAGCAGCTCTCTACCAGCACGGTGTCCGGGACGTCCTGGACATCTCCATCAACCAAAGCTCCATCTCCAAAGGAAGCACCGTGTGGAAGCTGTGTCCAATTGAAGCACATTGGACACTTCTGCGTCCAAGCTGTGGATATCCCCTCTCTCTGGTTGTTGTAATACAAATGACGCATGAGTTCGTCGTTGTCAGAGGTACCGTCTGTCACAATTTCAGCCTGTTTCTCAACATCGCTGTGATGCTTCTGTGCCACCTTAGAGATGAGTGACTCAGCTGAGGTGGTGGAGGAAGAAGAGGAGGAAACTTTTTTCGCCTCCCCTGATGTGACCTCCTGATCCACTTGGCTGTTCAGTAAATCCGATAGTGTGGTGCTCAGGTCTGCAGCCCCGATGTCATCACCGCACCGCATCTGGCTGACGGACATCGGTGGAGGAGACGGCGGTGCAGAAACACCGCTGGCCGATGCGATGGCTGTCGGCTGGGACAGCACCTCATCCGTACAGTGCTCTGCTGCCAAGGAGACCTGGGAGCTTCTCGTCCAGGCTTCCAGCATGTTCTCAAAGGGAGGGCTGGCGTTCCCGTCCATCCCTGTCTCGGCTTTTGTTAGGGGTTCCGTTAGAGTCTGGACCCAAATGCAGACCGCTGAGACAGGAGTAGGGAAAACGGGTTTTAATGGGAACAGAGGAAGAGCAGGTTAGTGAGATGAGGGGTATGGTCGTCAGGCTGGGGGGAACCGGGGTAGTGGTGAGGCCGGGGCGGAGGAGGCAGGTTGGAGGGGAAGCAGGTAGGTGAGGCAGGGACGGGAGAGACCAGAGGGAGGACTGGGAACCGGGGAGCAGGCTGGGGCGGGAGCAGGCAGGCGAGGAGAAACGAGGAAGGAGGCACACCGGGGAACACTGTAGACAAAGACAAACAGTTAAACATGAAATTCCCTTGTTAGGATGCTCCCGGTGGAAGTCGCGGATGAGGGAGGGGTCCAAGATGTTCCGGCGAGGGATCCAGCTGCGCTCCTCCGGGCCGTAGCCCTCCCAGTCCACCAGGTACTGGAAGCCCCGACCTCGACGGCGAATGTCCATTATTCTTTTCACGGTGTATGCTGGGTGGTTGTCGATGATCCGGGGGGGTGGAGGGGAGTCGGAAGGAGGGCACAAAGGGCTGGAGGACACAGGCTTGAGCAGAGACACGTGGAATGTGGGGTGTACCTTCAGTGATGGTGGAAGCTTGAGCCTTACCGCAGCGGGATTTATGATCATTTCGATCACATAAGGACCCACATAACGGGGGGCCAACTTCCGGGACTCTACTTGTAACGGCAGGTCCCGGGAGGAGAGCCATACTTCCTGTCCTGGTCGGTAAGCAGGCGCAGGGGTCCGGCGGTCGGCCGGATTACGGCGGTCAAGCGATTAGAGCCGCCCGTGCGGTCCTCCACACCCGGCGGCATCGTCGGAGGTGGGCCTGGACTGATGGCACCGCCAGTTCCTCCTCCTGGGTGGGAAAACAGAGGGGGTTGGTAGCCTAGTGAGGCTTGGAATGGAGACATACCTGTGCCCGCGCTGGTTAGGGAGTTGTGGGCGTACTCCACCCACGGCAGGTGAGAGCTCCAGGAGGAGGGGTGTCGAGCAGTGATGCAGCGGAGAGCCGTCTCCAGGTCTTGATTAGCCCGTTCCGTCTGCCCGTTCGACTGAGGGTGGTAGCCGGAGGAGAGGCTGACGGTAGCGCCCAGAGCCTGGCAGAAAGCTTTCCAGACCTGGGAGGCGAACTGCGGACCCCGGTCAGAAACAATGTCCAGTGGAATCCCGTGGAGACGGAACACATGAAGCACCAGGAGGTCCGCAGTCTCTTTGGCGGAGGGAAGCTTGGGGAGAGCGATGAAATGCACTGCTTTGGAAAAGCGGTCGACGACGGTGAGGATGGTAGTGTTGCCGTCAGAGGGAGGAAGACCAGTGACGAAGTCCACGGCAACATGGGACCATGGGCGGCTGGGAGTGGGTAGTGGAAGGAGGAGGCTGGTGGGAGGACTTGCTGCGGGCACAGACGGCGCAGGCGGAGACGAAGGCCTTGGTGTCCCGAGCCATGGACGGCCACCAGAAGCTTCTCCGAATGAACGCCAGGGTGCGGGCGGTGCCGGGATGGCAGGTGAGCCTGGAGGCGTGGCCCCACAGGAGGACCTGGGACCTGGCGGAGTCGGGTACAAAGAGGTGATTAGTGGGGCCGTTACCTGGGTCAGGGTGGTTCTGTTGGGCCTCTTGGACGAGGCCTTCGACCTCCCAGGTAGCTGCGCCAACCACGCACGACGGGGGAAGGATGTTCTCGGACTCAGGAGCGGCCCTTTCAGTGGTCCACTGGCGGGAGAGGGCATCCGGCTTGACATTGCGGGTGCCTGGGCGATAAGTGAGGGTGAGGTTGAACCTCCCCAGGAACAGAGCCCATCGTGCTTGCCGGGAGTTAAGTCTTTTAGCGGAGCGGAGGTAGGACAGGTTTTTATGGTCGGTCCAGACCACAAACGGTAGCTCCGCCCCCTCCAGCCAGTGCCTCCATTCTTCTAGGGCAAGGACCACAGCCAGGAGCTCACGATTCCCCACGTCGTAGTTCCGTTCAGCTGGAGAGAGACGCCGGGAGAAGAATGCACAGGGGTGCAGCTTCTGGTCCTCGGAGGACCGTTGAGACAGGGCGGCCCCCACGCCGGAGTCGGAGGCGTCCACCTCCACCACGAACTGCCTCGTGGGATCAGGATGCCTCAGAATCGGAGCGGAGGTGAAGAGGTGTTTGAGGCGGGTGAAGGCAGCATCCGCCTCAGCGGTCCAGCCAAACGAGGAGAGAGTGGAGGTGAGCTGCGTGAGCGGGGCTGCGACCCGGCTGAAGTCACGGATGAAGCGCCTATAGAAATTGGCGAAGCCTAAGAACTGCTGGAGCTGTTTCCTGGAGGTGGGTGTCGGCCAGTCGGCCACGGCCTGGACCTTTCACTTGCCCCTGCTCGATAATGTAGCCCAAAAAGCTTACGGAGCGCACGTGAAAGTCACACTTCTCCGCCTTCACGAACAATTTGTTCTCCAGAAGTCGACGGAGCACTAACCTCACATGCTGGGTGTGTTCGTTCAGGTCCCGGGAAAAAATTAAAATGTCGTCAATGTACACAAAAACAAACCGGTTGAGCATGTCCCGGAGGACATCGTTGGTGAGCGCCTGAAAAACTGCCGGGGCGTTGGTGAGGCCAAAGGGCATGACCAAATACTCGAAATGGCCCAGAGCGGTGTTGAAGGCAGTCTTCCACTCATCGCCCTCGCGGATCCGGACCAGGTGGTAGGCGTTGTGGAGGTCCAGCTTCGAAAAAACCGTGGCGTGTTGGGCTCGAAGGCTGGGTCAATCAGGGGCAGGGGATATTTATTCTTCACCGTTATGTTGTTTAAGCCCCGGAAATCAATGCAGGGGCGCAGGGCGCGGTCCTTCTTCTCCACGAAGAAGAAGCCGGCGCCGACAGGAGAAGAGGAGGGCCAGATCAGTCCTGCCGCCAGGGAGTCATGGATGTACGTTTCCATTGCTTCTCTCTCCAACCGCGACAGGTTGTACAGGCGACTGGTGGGCAGCGGGGCTCCGGGGAGCAGGTCAATGGCGCAGTCGTAGGGATGGTGAGGAGGCAGGGAAAGGGCTCGCTGCTTGCTAAAAACCTCGGCGATGTTGTGATAAACGGAGGGAACGGAGGAGAGGTCGGGCGGCTCGGAAACGGGAACGGTGCTGGACTCCCTCGGGGCAGGGGCTGACAGGAGGCAGTGGGAGTGGCAGAAGACGCTCCAACTCACCACGGAGCCGGAGGACCAGTCTATGTGGGGGTTGTGGAGTGACAGCCAGGGCCGACCCAAAACCACCGGAGCGTGGGAGGAGGGGATGACGTGGAACCGGATCGTCTCCCGGTGGTTCCCCGATGACATCAAGGTGAGGGGCGCCGAACGATGGGTGACGCGGGCCAGGAGTCTCCCGTCCAGCGCGTTCACCGCAAGCGGAGACGAGAGAGGCTCGGTGGGGATCCCGGCCTGGGAAACCAGCGCGGCATCTATAAAGCTGGCGTCAGCGCCGGAGTCTACCAGCGCTCGTACCGGGAGCTCCTCATGAGACCAGAGGAGGGAGGCGTTGAGGTGGATGCCGGACTGCGGGGCTGAGGAACGGGCTGTGGTTTGGCTCGTCAGGGACCCCGCAGTCACCGACGAGCCTCCCCTTTTGGCCGGAGTGGACAACCGGAGAGGAAGTGGCCCTCCTGGCCGCAGTAGAGGCAGGCTCCCGAGTCCATCCTCCGGCGGCGCTCAGCTGGAGAGGGCGAGTCCGGCCCAGCTGCATGGGTTCGGGGTCAGCGGTGGAGGCAGGACTGGCTACGCTGTTTCCTCCCGGAAAACGAACCGAACCCCGGGGAAGGCTGGGCTCGACCCGCCATTGTGCCTCCAGATCGGACACCCGGATCGCCAGCTGGACAGCCTCGTCCAGGGTTCCGGCGTCCCCCCGGAGCGCCACTTCTCGCCTGCACGTCCCGGTGAAGCCCGCTCTGGAATGCGGAGAGGAGAGCGGCATCGTTCCAGCCGGACTCCACGGACAGGCTGCGAAATCTCCCCAAGTACTCCCGGACGGTGAGTTTCCCCTGCTTTAAGGTAAGCAAATGTTGCCCCGCTTGCGGGCCCCTAATGGGGAAGTCATATAGTCGCTTCAGCTCAACAGAAAATGCGGAAAACGACTGGGCCAGGGAAGAACCCTGCTCGTAGAGCATTGTACACACTAAGAGGGGAGCCCTCTAACAAATTCACAATAAAGGCGATCTCCGCCGCTTCCCTACTGTAGTGGGACGGTTGGGCATTAAAAGTCAGTTGGCACTGTGTTAAAAACTCACGGCAGGTGTCCGGGTTGCCAGAATATTTGGCGGGGTGTGGTACGTGTGGAGGTGTGGTAGGTGTCCGAGGAGGTAGGAGGGTCTGGGGGAGTTGCCGCTGGAGGTGGTGAAGGATCCGGAACGCCACCGGGGCCCGGGCGGAGAGCAGTCAGCGAGGAGGAGATCTCCTGGAGCTGCCCCATGATCTGTTGTAGGGCCCGCTCGTGCTGGCCCAGGCATTGGCCCTGGTGGGTGATGGCTTGCTTCAGGGCCTCGCAGTCCGCTGGGTCCATGTTGGCCAGATTGTTATGTTAGGGGTTCCGTTAGAGTCTGGACCCAAATGCAGACCGCTGAGACAGGAGTAGGGAAAACAGGTTTTAATGGGAACAGAGGAAGAGCAGGTTAGTGAGATGAGGGGTATGGTGGTCAGGCTGGGGGGAACCGGGGTAGTGGTGAGGCCGGGGCGGAGGAGGCAGGTTGGAGGGGAAGCAGGTAGGTGAGGCAGGGACGGGAGAGACCAGAGGGAGGACTGGGAACCGGGGAGCAGGCTGGGGCGGGAGCAGGCAGGCGAGGAGACACGAGGAAGGAGGCACACTGGGGAATACTGTAGACAAAGACAAACAGTTAAACATGAAATTCCACAGGAGTTCTAGTACGTCAATTCAAAAGACCAAGAGGGTTTCTACCACGGGAGATAGCAGAACAATCTGGCGATGAGTGGATGGGAAGCCGGGGGTTTTATGCAGCAGGGTTTGATGAGTTGATGGAAGCCAGGTGTGGAGGAGAGGTAGGGCTGGGCGAGCAAACCACGCCCAGGACACACACACACACCCACAACCACAAGAGACAGACAGAGACAAACGGGGAGGTAAAAACACGAGGAAACTCAGGGGGTAGGGCAGGGACCATGACAGCTTTGGTGTCAGGATCCTTGACCGTCTTCATAGTCGTTCTAACCGCCACTACTATAAAGCAGAGGTGGGACCAAGTCATTGTTTTGCAAGTCCCAAGTAAGTCTCAAGTCTTTGCCCTCAAGTCCCGAGTCAAGTCCAAAGTCAAGACTGACAAGTCTCAAGTCAAGTCCAAAGTCCTACACTTTGAGTTTCGAGTCCTTTCGAGTCCTTTTAACCACACAGTAATAATATATTTACACAGTTCATGTATGCTTTTAAAATCTGTATTTATTTATTAAAACAAGTGCAATTGAAATTGCAGAAAAAAATAGTGCTGACAATGCACTTCCTAATTGCACCTAATTGTCATTTTTAACATTTAACTCATATTTTGCAAGAATATTCTTCATTTTAAACCACTCCTTTACAGAACACATTTGAAAAAACAGGTGCAACTGTAATTATTTGTACAAAAGTGCTAACAGTGTATTTCCATGGCAAATTGCATTTTAACTAGTTCCACAGCAGTTTCTGTCCTGTCCTGTATTTATCTCATCTCATTTATCTCATCTCATATTGTATGTGTGTGTGTATGTGTGCGTGTGTGTGTACATGTGAGAAACATAACAAATACATGAACATAACAATGAACAGGGTTGTGCTTTTTATATGTCAGGGCCCTATGCTGCATTGCATTTGCAAAAGACCAAATTGGCCAAAAGTCTGTCAGTCATTTGTGCACGATGGGGACGTAGTATGATGCCACCATGGCTGAAAACTCGCTCCACTGGAGCACTGGAGGCAGGCACTGCCAGGACTCTGATGGCCACTCGGAACAGTGAAGGAAGAGTCTTCATGTTCAATGCCCAGAACAAAAGGGCGTTCTGTCCTTTGGCTATGTCAAGGTAGTGACTTAGCTGTAGTGCTGGAGTGGTCCCAACATCCTTCTTCTGCCTCTTATGGTATGCAGCAAACAGCCCTTCTCCTTCTCTAAGGTCCTCTTGCTCTTCATCAACCAGAGGCACAGGTTGCTCAATGCTTTTCGCATGTTGGCAGCATTGTCACTAATAATGTAGTCCAGTTTATCTTTAATGTTGTATTCATCAGATATTGCCTCAAATTGGTCACAGATTCTTTCAGCTGTGTGTGAGCCTTTGAAGCGCTCACAGGCCAAGAGATTGGACTTTAGCTGTATCCTCTCTGCCTCTTTCTCTATCCAGTGCACAGTGACACCGAGGAATCCCCTCATCTTTCGGTCAGACCAAATGTCCACAGTAACTGAAACATGGTCAGTGTTGCTCACTTGAGTTTTTAATTTTGAACGTCTCTCTTCAGTGAGGTTCTCTGTTTTTGATGTCAATGTTCTGCGACACACTGGGCTGTACTTGCTGTCAAGTGCTGTCGGAAAGTGCCGAAAACTCTTGTTATTTTTATTCGTAGTAGTGTTATTAGTATTATCATCATTGCAATACTTTCGGGGCATGTTATATCAGAAATGATTTGTGTAATCCTGGGGGTATACTGGGTATAAAGAGTATACTCCTTTTTCTGGGCCTGTAACGAAGCGCATTTCGTTACGTGTACATATTACACATGTAGTTAACTGTATTTATTTGCACAACAACTCTTGAGCCATGGCAATAACTGCACATTGCACTTTAGTCACGATAGCACTTTATTTGGCAAGATTTGCACAGTACATTTTGCACATTGCTTATTTGCACCTCTTTTATGGATATTTAAATTACTCTATTTATTGAATGTTTAATGAGCTTTTAGGAAACCTCGTGGCCACGGTTGGTTGCGTGCCGTCGGGCAGGTGCGGGAGTGCGCACTCGGCTCCACCTGCAAGAGGAAAGGAAAGTTAAGCTCCGCCAAAATGGTGCACATAATTGAGAGATTAAACCGTAAGCAGTGCAGAAGTATTTGGGAATATGGGTGTGTGCAATATCGTTAACTGGTAAGGGTGTAAGTTGGTGCAATAGTGATAAAAATGAGTTGTTTGTGTTTAACACTTACCTGTCCGGTCCTTTGTCTGCTCCAGGGTGCGCGGCCAAAAGATTCCCCCGGGGGCACAGCACCGTCATAAACGTTCCGGGAGAGACCAAGTGGCAGAACAGGAAGTGCGGGGATTTCAAATCGGGGTGTATGTTTCTATATATTGTAAATAGATATTATATGTGTATTTGGGGTTAGCATAGCAGCAAAATGAATTATTGTAAATAGTGTGTATTATGAGTCAAGGGGAAATTGGTCATTTGGTTAGTTAGCCATATGATAATATTTTAACTTACCTCTGAGTGGAAGAGTCCGGTGATTAGTACCAGTTACACAGTATTTAAGGACAGACAGACAGTTACTATCTGTCTGTGTGGCAGGTCTGATCTCAAGAGACCATGTCACGCTTGTTGCTGTTATTTTTTGAAGTTGGGTAATAAATATAAAGAAACTGGGAAACCTGACCCTTGCCTGCACTTTTCTTTGGCATCATCCAGCCGCTCACGGGTCATCTATCTAACAGGGCCTTATACTGACTTAGCTTAATCACTATTGAAATGTATAGGGCACTATATCCTCTTCTTTAGAGGCAGTATGCACACCTCAGAAGTCCCCTCTTCTACAATTAAGACAACACCACAAGTAGCGATGTGTCAGCAGTGTTTGCTTCACCTTCCTTTCCAGATGCCATACAGCCTCTCCTGTCTGCTACGGCACTTCTTATGAGCCACATTATATTTCCTCTCTGCCTCTGTTTGCTCATTACTGACTGGTGTCATCAGATAGGGTTTCAGAGGGTATCCTGAATCCCCCAAAAGCCAGCCACTTGCCCTACCCTGACTTAGGTAAGTGTTGATGTCACTGTAAACAGGATAACACACAAAGCATTAGTCTGGCTCTGCAAGTAAAAACTTGAGTGCATGCAGCCTATGCTGTGTCCTAAGAATGTCATGATGCTATCTCAGTAGGTCTAGATAGGGTCTATTAGGGTCTATAGGACCTACCTGGTTTTGAAAATGAACGAATCATGGGTAGATCCAGGCCACTTTGCCACCAAATGCCGTATTACCATGTTTTGGTCCCCGATGGCCTGCACATTAATGGCATGAAAGCCTTTACGGCTAACAAAAGTTGACTCATCAGGTCCACTCGGCGCTTTAATCGGAAAGAGCGAACCATCAACAAGCCCAATTACCCCCGGCATCCCGCTCTGTCTGAAAACCGCCAGAGTACAGATAGCTTGGGTGACCTCTGTGAGGTTGCGTGAGACGCAAGACTGTGATGTTAAAGACAGATCTGCAACCTCAGTCTGGAAGTCACCCTTAGCAAAAAAGCGAAGTGCATTTGTGATCTGTACAACCACTGGCAGAGCCCCATGCCTCCTTGTAGGCCTCTCCAGAGCCGGACGTAGCATGTCGATCAAATTCCATATTAATCGTCTTGGCAGTCGATATATACCCATTAATACATGGTCCGGGAAATTTAAAACATCATGCGGTTTGAGTAGCCTTTCGATCATAATATTTCGGTGTTCATGTTCCCCATCTTCATTGTCATACAGACCTAACAAGAATGCTGCTGCCATTTTTGGCAGTTATTTTGAAGTTAGGATAGGGTCTATGCCATCCTAACTTAGGATTCCTAACTTAGGAAATTCTTCAGTTAGGACGCATCTGTAATAGCTAAATTCCTATCCTAAGATAAGATAGGATTTTTTCCTAAATGCAGTTAGGAAACATGTTTCTGTAATACCAAAAATCCTAAATGTCATCCTAAACTGAGATAAAATAGGATTTCAGACTTAGGAACTTTCTGTAATGAGGCCCCTGGCCCCCAGGTCATGTTTGGTCAGGGTCCACTGTGGGTCAGTTGTGGGCAACCAACTTTGTTCCCCTGCACAACCCAAAACCTGTTTGAATGATTCAAAATCGAATCAATATTAAAATGTATTCATACAATACAAGCACATTTTAAATAGTAAAAAACAAAATTCCCATGAGATGATACAACGTGGCATGTTGAGAACATTCAACTCGAGGAACAATCCATCAAATTATGATGCATAGTCACCAACAAAATGACCATGTCCTCTGCACGAGGCACCATAATGGAAGCTTGGTAGAGGCAGCTTGAGGATTGCGTATGGTTCACAACACCATCTAATGAAGCTATGGCGTGAATTCAATCAGGAAGATTACCTTTCTTACACCTCACTCTCTCTCCAACTTTAGAGATGAGGGATTCTCCCACCCTGTCAACTTTTTCCCCCACACTGTCATTTCCTGCTCTGCTATTTACATTTAACCAATCAGATCTCTCCCTATTAAAATGATCATTGACTCACTTGAGGTGTATGGACCTGAGGTGTACAGACCAGCGTAGGAACGCTTTCTACTGGACAAAAAAAATGACAAACATTGTCCAATTTACCTTATTGAACGCCTTTTTATTTCCTCAGAAACTTTAATAGAAAGTAATGGAGAAAAGTTTTTAAAAAAAGAATCCTGCACAAAATGCGTAGCCTCTACTATCAAAATCCATTATATATGCATTATATATGCTTTATTGTGTGATCATTTTGCAGATGTCTAGAGGGGGGCATTGAAAGACAGGTGATGGACTGTTGCGGAGATTGGCTTGTTAGAGCAAGTGAGGCGCCAATCGGGGGTCTCGTCGCAACTTCTCATCAAGAACCCGATACTTCTGGGGAGCTGTGTCCTTGTGTCTGAAATAAATACACACCGACACACACACACACACACACATTTGAGACAAGGGAATTCATCACCATGAAGCGTGTGTGTTCTGCAGTAATATGTAGCCATGCTGAACCTTTTATAATATTTGAATTACATTTTTATTCAGTGTGTTAAAATACTACTCAAGGGCATTTCAAATGTGTGTGTGTGTGTGTGTGTGTGTGCGCGCATGTGCACCTGCTGAGCCGTAGCTTAAGGATATGTATTCTGAACATGGTGTCAGCGCAGTATGCCAGGTACTCGTCCTCATCCTCTTTGGTCATGCTGGGCTGGTTCTGCTGGTACCACTGTTGTTTCTGCTGCAGCTCCTGTGTCTCCTAGTGAGTTTTTTCACCATGTTGATATTGAATTTTTGAAAATCATCGCCATAGTACATAATATAGTGTCTTCAACCCCTCATCCCCAACCCCAACCCCAATTTCCTAAACTATTTCTCTGATTTCTTCCTCTTCATGCTGATTTCGTGGGCTGTTATTGTGGACTCATCTAACAAAATTCACCCTGTTTTTTAAGATGACAAACACACAAGCCCACAGTATTTTATTCAGCCCTTGTTTTAGTGCAATCTAATGTAAATAACACATGCAGAACTTATTCTCCCTGGAACCCACGTCTGTATCCGTGGCTATATAAACCTCTAATATGTATAATGTAGCAACTTAAACATACAGAGCCTTGTCTCTGGAGCAAAATGTCTATAACCCCGAGTATACAAGCCTCTAACATACAAACGCTGTATAATATATAGTTTATAGTATAATTTTATAGTATTATTTATAACTTCTGTACTTTTATAACTTTATAATTTATAACTTTTGTACTTTTATAACTTTTGTACTTTTTCTATTATATTTTGTACTTTTTCTATTATATTTATGTTTTTTAAAATGATGTCTGTTAATTTTTGTTCTTAGCATTAGCGTACGGTGTCGGAGAGGCATAAGAATTTCATTGCCAACTTTTGCTTTTTTGTGAATGTTTGTGCATATGATAATAAAAAAAAAACCTTGAACCTTGAACCTTAAATAAACTCACACTGTACCTTTTCAAAGTGTGCTTGTATGAGGTTGGCCCTCTCTATCAGTCTCTGTTTTAAATAGGCCAAACAGTCGAGGCGGAGCTGCACGGCGGTTGGTTGGCTCACAGTCTCTGGGTTGCCCAGCTGGGCCAGGAAAGGGAGCCAGGATGTCCTTCTCCTTCTCCTGCTGCCACTGGCGCTCCTCCTCAGCCAGACGCTCCTGCGGTGGCGGCGAGGCACTTACTGAAACGCATCTCGAACTTGCCTAGCTGAGGTGTTGCCAGGTTGTCTGGTTTTATGTGTTGATCTCAGAGTCAGTTTTGTCATCATTTTTTGGCAGGCAACGTCAATTAGCGAGGAAGCAAACAAATTGGTATAATTACTGTAAATAAATGAAACTATGGTCGAGATGATTGGGAACCTGTTTCATATGGGGTCAGATAACTCTCAATAGTCACAAATGAATACAACACGATTCACAAATATATTTTGAGATTTATATATAAATGTCTCTGTTCATAAATATATTTTTCAATCACACACAAATGTGTATCGTTTCATATAAATGTAGAACAAATATATATATAAATGACAGAAGGTTCACAAATAAATTAGTGTTCACAAATGTCTGTTTCCGATGCACACACAAATACGTCTCGTTTTGTATAAATGTAAAACAAATCCACAAATATGCTCAGTTAAAAACAGCTGCAGTGTTCATCTAAAACATATTTCAATGTTGTTACATTTATATATAAATCGCAAAATATATTTGTGAATCGTGTTGTATTCATTTGTGACTTATGAGAGTTATCTGACCCCATAGTTTCACGCCAGTGGTATTGTTATTGTTCTTGTACTAGTGTTTTTCAAAAATAAGACTACATTTCCCATGAATCCCATTGCCTCCTCTGTGTGTGTGTGTGTGTGTGTGTGTGTGTGTGTGTCTCACACCATATTGTCTCTCTGGCGGCGGGCCTTCTCAATGCAGACTGTGTTGTAGATGGACACGTGGAGCTCAATGCCACTCTCCTCCTGTTCTCTGGAGGCTAGGATGGCTCTCACCTACACACACACACACACACACACACACACACACACACACAGTTATAGAGAAGTCATGTGCGTACTGCTTAATTATACTGCAATTTGTTCCTTAAAGAGTTTATGACACACACACATTTATAAAATGCAGCACAATTATTTTTGGAGTTGTGATATGTACATTATTCACACATCATATACTGTATATATGTACAGTATATGATGCAATATTGTCTTTTAGCTGCTGTAATACTCACACATACATACACACTCACTCATGCACACACACACACATATTGAGGACATGGCTACCTCTTTCTCAGAGTCTTTGATCGTGAGAATCACCTTCTCCTCCTCCTTCAACAGGACCACCAGCATCTCATACAGGTGCAGTTTCTTAGGAGGCTTCTCAAAAGGATCCACCTGTGCACAACACACACACACACACACACACACACACACACACTCACTAAGCTGTACAGTTGATTGCGCAGTTACAGATCTGAGCTGCCTTTGTACTGTATAAGATGGTCCTAAAAATGCTGCCTCATTCGCTCATATCCAGTTAACTTTACATTTTAGTGCATTTATCTTTTGTGTGAGTGTGTGTGTGTGCATGTGCGTGCATGTGTGTGTGTAGTCTACATACCTGGAAGCCAGAGACCATGTCCAGTGTGAAGTCCTGGGCCTTCTCCGTGTCTGTGGACTCTCGTGGTTTGATAAAGTTCCTCCTCGCCTGGGATGAAGCGGTCGTCTTCCAAGTGATAGGTCACCTCAATGCGCCCTTCGGCCAATAGGAACACCCGCTCCGCCACGTCCTCGTTGGCCGGTTTGGACCTGTTTCTATGGAAACGTTCCACCACTTTCTGCTTGTGCGCACACACACACACACACACACACACACACACACACACAAATACTTAAATGTGAACCTGGCGTAGGTTATAGTTGTCCTGGAGGTTCCCCCATCCATATCCACACTCACACACACACACACACACACACACACACGCCATCACACAATTGGTTCCCCTAACATACAGTACTGTGCAAAAGTCTTAACGTATAAAACAAATCCGTACAGTGAAGATGCTGTGATGCGCCATCAGATCTGGATTTTCCACCAAAATGAACTTTCATATATTGTGTTTACTCTGCTTGCCCAAACTCGGCATCTATTGCAGCCCAACCGTCCTGGTAGGGGGATCCCTCTCTGAGTAGCCCCTCCCTCTCTGAGTAGCCCCTCCCTCTCTGAGTAGCCCCTCCCAAGGTTTCTCCCAATTTTCCAATAAGGTTTTTGTGGGAGTTTTTCCCTTGTCCTCTGTGAGGGTCTAAGGCTGGGGGATGTCGTGTACTAATCATTTATTATTTTCACATGTTGGGCACTGTGAAGCCCTTAGAGACTGTAACGGTGATTAAGGGCTATACAAATAAATGTGATTTGATTTGATTTCAGAAATAATGAAATTAAAAGTTCCTAAATATCAAAAATTGACTATAAAGAGCAGTAATGTAAAGAAAAAACAATGAATAAATAAAAATCTAGGGCCAAATTCATATTAACAAATCTAGGGTGCCTAGGACTTTTGCACAGTACTGTATATCTTTCACCTCTGTATACATTTGTACCTGTAGTGGCCTGCTGCCCAGCTCAGGGGTCTCTCCTGGCCCCAGCACTTGGACGCGCCGACCGAAGGCGACGTGCCGGTGGTAGAGGAAGTCGTCCCGGTCCCGGAAGCTCTCTGTCATGTCCGACGGTGTCTCCGCCCGCCGCACCAGCGCGTCTACGCGGGCGTGGCTGTGGAACTGCATCTCACGCTCAGTCTCCACAGTCAGGCTCACGTACCTATGGGCTGAGCCGCACAGCAAAACAGACAGATCACGATGGAGATCAACTCAGGTTGTTGTGATCTTCATGTTTCTACTCTAATGGGACGTGAGCGTGAAACCCGTTTTCCATTTCAAAATGCTCTTATACTTTTTCGACAGCAGCATTTCTTGACTGCATTTCGTCCATATCTGAACTCTAGTACCTGAACTCTAAACAGTGGGAGAAAGGACAATGGTAAACGGAGTAGCTCACAGATCTGGTTTGTTTGTCATTGGAAAGAAAGAAGAAATTTGAATAACAAAAAAAAAAAAGTTTTGAGAGTTTCTATTTTTGACAGCTGCAGTGCAAGATTTGGATTTTTCCTTTTTCTTTTAAAAAAGCCCCAGGAAACTTGGCTTGAAATAGTAAAAATGAATATATGATATCAAAGTTTAGTGTCTAATTAAGCATCCACAAAAATCTGAGTGAAAATAAACGTTGAGAAATATGAGAAAACCTGGTTCAGATGAGTGGGGGGTTCAGAACAGTGGGGTTGAAGTGGGCGTGGTATTTTCTGACATTTATGACGCAGAGAATTCATTCATCCAATCATTAAACAATGCACGTCAGTTGTCCCGCCCCCAACAGGTGCAACAGCTTGACAGTTTGACATGGGCGGAGCTATCCATCGTGTCAGGATGTCAATCAAATCCTGATCTGACACGCTGACACAGTCCTGAGAAATGAAAACAGCTAAATGATGTTTTTGAACGAGGTTTTCTAATATTTCTCAACGTTTATTTTCACTCAGATTTTTGTGGATGCTTAATTAGACACTAAACCTCAAGCCACGTTTCCTGGGGCTTTAATAAACTGGCTGATATTGAGGCTCACATCACTGCCAGGGGATAAAGGGTGTCTTTGATCACGGTACAGCAGCGGACAGCAGGTTTACATTTGAGACAAAAGCTCCGTCCAGGTCTGAAGCGCTCTGTGGTGACGTCGGTGGCCTTGCTCAGCTCCCTCTCCTCTAGATGGTCATGTCTGTGCTGGTACCACTCCTTCACCACGCTGGCGTGAGTGCCTAGAAAACACAGAAAACACACACATCACATCAACAGCGGTATTGTTATATATATCACAGTAGGACGAGCAAATGATAGTCTTTTATTTTCTCGTCACATTGCAAGTAGCACTATCCACTTTTGCCACTTTAACTTTGTGTGCCAAAACAAGCAAAATGATATTCAAGGCATCCCTTTAACGTGTGGGATACTCACAGTCCAGGTCTTTGTATGTGGTGAGCCGTGTGACCAGGCCGTCCGGCAGCAGGTAGGGAGCAAACCTCTCCAGCTTAGCTTTACGATACTGGGTCACCCTCGCTCCCCCCGGCCAGCGAGTCTCCATATCTAAAGGGCATATGAGAGAGACAGCGGTTTATGGACAGGACATAAACAAACGGTGTGGGTGTTCTTCCACTGAGATGGGTACGGTACAGCATCGGCGTCGCTTGGTCCTATCCGTGTCATGAAGACAACGCTGCCAGCGCCCTCTGAAAGTGACCGTCGGCAAATGTGAGGAAGCGAGACAGAATAAATAGAGCGTGTGTGCAGACTATTAGATATTATATATTAGACAGACTTTATTGTCATTCAGTATACAACAAGGTGCACACACAACGAAACTTTGTTTGCAAATAGGTCAGCACAGAGTTAGGATACAAAAGGTTAAAATATAAATAAAATGTAACAAAATATACAGCAGCAAAAATATAGCTATAAGGTGCAATATTAAACATAGAAAATTGACCTGTGGACATAGTAAAGTGACCTGTGGGGTTTACAGTAGTGCAAAAAAATGTGTTCATATATGAAAGAGTAATTGGAGAGGTATGGAAAAGTGCACAAAAAGACCTGGTATCCAGTATAGAAACATGGTATCCAGAATGAGCGGCATATTTGCAGCTACCTGGCTTTGAGACGGTGATCTTGCTGACCCAGGACTGCGGCATCTCAAACACCTTGGGCTCGTCGGCCTCCTCCTTCACAACAACAGCATTACACATAACTGGATTCATGTTCAAATGATGAATGCAAAGGAAACACTGAAATCAGGGCATTGCCAAGTCGTGACACGAGAGAGGAATGGAGCTATAAAAGTGAGACATTTCAAGGTCATGGTCAATTGCTTACACACACACACACACACCTCATCGTCGTCGATGATGGCCAGCTTTAGCTCTCTCTTCATGGCGGAGCTGATCAACAGTGTCTGGTCGGTGGAGTCAGACAGTACAGACTCCCACATCATCGCGTTTCCCAGATCATATACCATATCCTACACACACACCCAAGAGACATAGATATATATAATAGAAGTCTTTCAGGTGCTGTAATACACACACACGTGTACATACATACACACACACAAATAGTGTAGTGTGACAGCTTTTTGTAAGTAATATTACTATTAGTGTACTCACAGCGCAGCCGTAAGTGCAGTCCTGCATGTTGACCCAGTAGTTGTGATGGTTCCAGACGCTCTCGACGCCCAGGAAGTTCTCACTGGTGGTGGAGTAGCTCTTCCCGGTTAGCGGGTCGATGAAGAAGTCCTCCGGGACCTCCCGGCGGCCCGCCAGCACCAGCACCCAGCAGTGCACCCGCAAGCCCAGCAACGGGTCCGGAGGGGGGCGCTCACTCTCCTGGGGGAAGGGGGTGGTGGGGGGGGGGGGCAAGGCAAGGGCATTTAAAGACAGGAAGGAACAAGAGACATTTCAGCATCAGGTTTATTGCCAAATATGTTTTCGCATACAAAGAATTTGACTTGGTGTTTGGTGCAGTTTAATACGGTTCTGTGAATATTGTTAGTAGTCGTAGTAGTAGTAGTAGTCGTAGTAGTAGTCATAATAGTAGTAGTAGTAGTAGTAGTAGTAGTAGCAGTAGTAGTAGCATTATCAGCATCATTATTAGAGGGAGGAAGATTCCCGTATAATGAAGAAGTGATTTAATGTAAAACATGATGTTGAAACAATAGGGAGGTTTGGGGTTTGGAGAATCCATTATTTTATTAATGGATTAAAAATGTTTTTCCAAACTTCACCCTACGACAAGTGAGAGGTAGCCTTACGTAAAGTAAAAAAAAGAAAGAAAATAATGATAATTTTTTTTGTGAATATTAACAAAGGCAAAGTTCTGCAATGTGTCGTCCTCAGTATGAGCTACCTGCTGCTACAATCTGGACGCCTTGCCGTATTCTGGCCATATACTGTGTACCTGCAGTTAAACCGTAGCAGTGGTTTTCCCACAGCGGTTCATTTTACCTCCTGCAGTCGTTGAGCCTCCTGTTGTTTTTTCAGCAGCGTGGCGTTTGCCTCCGCCTGCTTCTTCTCCTCCTGCCTCCTTTCAAAACGACTTTTCAGCTCCTTGGGAGCCTTTACGGTGTATTTATTCATCAGTGGCTTCTGCTCTGTTGTCATATCCTGTACACACGCAATGCATGTACATGCACATACAAACACAGACAGACATGGAGAGTATGTTAGCGAACAGCAGGCAGCATCAGGACAGCAGACTTACATATTTGTTCATTGATTTTCTCTGGCTGTTTTAATCCTGTGGGAGGAAACCCACGCCAACACAGCGAGAACACGCCAACTCCACTCAGAAAGGGTAGCATGATATCTCAGCGTTAGCACTGTCGCCTCACAGCAGCAAGAAGACATACAGGATATACAGCTGCAGGAGATACACAGCGACCTACAGAGCAGCAACAACAGCACTCACCTTGACCTCAGTGACCAGTAGGGGGCAGTCCTGCAGGCTCTGGTTGCGCAGACACATCTGTCTGGCTGCGTAGCCGCTCACGCAGTAGGCGTTGTAGCCGGCGCCAAGCAGCAGGCTGCACAGCAGGGTGGAGGAGTCGAAACATGTGCCCCTCTGGCTACGTAGCACCAAGGTGGGGGAGAATAGGAACCTGGGCTGGGGGAGCAACGCCGCACACTCACTATCAGTCGCACACACAAACACTAACTCAAAGTAGGCATGTCTGTCACGTTTACATGTTTAGATGATACTCATTATGAGTGTGTGTGACAGTTTTGACTGACAATGCAGTAAGTGTGTAAGTGTGTCTACTCCGCCAGCCACACTGCCACCAACCGTTGATCAGACTTCTAAAAAAACATTTTGGGCCGGCAAAATATTGAAAGTGTGAGTGACTTTTGCAATCTATTAGCCAATATTGGTGTGTGTTGTTTTTCTGACCGGGTCGACGGGCGGCTCCAGAGGTTCCAGCGACAGGCAGTCGGCTATAAAGGAGGCACAGCCCTCCCAGCTATACAGCTCAGAGTAGGGTGGCAGGGTGGGCCGCAGGGCCGTAGACACAAACTTCTGGTTATTAGAAAAAACATAAACAGATATTAGAGAGAGAGAGAGAGAGAGAGAGAGAGATTGTTGTTTCAGTGTTTCCTGTAGAGTATTATGTACTGTAGATGTGGGAATTGGGGGGGAATTTTTCTTCTGAAACCCAGGTTTGCTCCTGGGCCTGTTCCAGGATCAGTTCTAGTAGGTGTTACAGTTGTTCGGTTCATAAACAGCATAACAGGTAGAAGTAAGAGAGAAAGACAAAAAGAGAGTTAGACAAAAGCAGATGGAAAAGGTGTAGAGGAGATAGAGGAACAGAAAGACTAAGACTAAGGAAGGAGTGGGGGTGAGAGAGGTGGTAGAGAGGAAAGATTTCAGAGAAAACGTTCAAAAAACAGATAGAGTATATTGAGAGGCAGGTTATTGGAATTAGGTTCTTATCAAACAAGATATGTGTGTGCATGTGCGTGTGCGTGTGCGTGTGTGTGCGTGTGTGCTTGTGTTACCTTAATGCCACACTCGTTGACGGGGCAGAGCAGCAGGGGTTTGCGGTCGGGGTAGAAGTGCATGTACTGATAGCAGAAGTGGTCAGCGATGGCCAATAGCTGTCTCTCCTGGGAGGAGTTCCCCTTGTAGGAGGCGGGACATTGAGACAGGTCCACTTCCTTTGTCCAGCTGGGGCTGGTTCAGCGCAGGACGGAATACAACGCAACAAAGATCATTTCAACTAATACACAAATAAATTAATTTATCAACCAATCAATCAGCCAACCTACTATGGCTTAAACTAAGTGTACCACAGGTTGCTCTGCGGTGACCTCACATGGAGCTGGTTAAATATGTGTTTGTGTGTCTGTGTGTGTGGTGGGTGGAATGCAACAGGCGAAGGTATACAGTTGCTTACAGATGTTAGTTAGATCCAAAATAATGTTTGTGTATTGTCAATATTAATTTCTTTGTTTAGTGTGAAATGCAGGTAAAGGTTTTTCAAGTGTGTGTGTGTGTGTGTGTGGTGTGTGTAACCTCACAGGAGGAGCTCAGGAGTCGTAACTTGCATGTTACGGAGAGTCTCCTCCAGCTCAGCCAGCTCTTGGCTGCCCTCCTCCTGTGCCTCTTCTCCTCCTCCTTGCTCCTCACTTTCTGACTCTGGCAGGGTGTCCATCTACATTCAGATTTGATATAGCATGACAGGGTGGGTGAGTGGTTAGAGAGACTGTACTTCAACCAGAGGACCTGTGGTGAGCAAAGCACCTGCCCTAGTGTCCTTGAGCAAGACGCTGACTGCCTACCAGCTCCAGGGGTGTTGTTATGTAGCTGACCCTGACCTCTGACCTCCCAGTGGGGGAGGTGGGTTGCAAAAGAGAATCTCCCCACGCAGATCAATGAAGTATTATCATTACACATGCACCATCAAACGACCAGGCACCCACCATATTATCGTGTGTATAAATGGCATATGCATATAAATTCATTATCTATTGTTTTCGTCTTTCTTTCTTTTCTTTCTAGATTACAGTCACAGTAACGTCTACACTGAGCTTGAACAGATAAAATGTTGATGTGCTGCTAGGCCGTTGATGCACTTTGTTTGCAATTCAATTTGCCAGGCTCTTTTGTCACTAGCCTTTTTGCAGAGGTATGCAGTCAGGAGTTGGTATTACTGCAACTGTTCATAGATAGCAAAGGTAGGACAGGTAGTGGAGGGTAAACCCACTTAAAACACGGTTTACCCACTTTTATGTGTGGAATATTGTTCCCTAGCCTCACATGAACAAGTGTAGCAGACATAGATAGAAGATAGTCTTTTAAAGAGGAAAAATAAATAAATGAATACTTTTCTCCACCGACTGGAGGTCATAGTTTACCTACCTTTTTATTTTATTACTAACGTTACTGCTACCTAACGTATAACTTCACTTACTAATTGTAAACTTTAATTACTAGCTTCTAGTTAGCCCCGGTCTATTATCTCGGTTTACCTGTTGTACAATGAAAAACGCAGCGTTGTTGCTACTCTGTGTCCATGGTAACGGGAATGACGTGATGACGTTGTGTTATGCTGCCTTCATGTGGTGTCGGAAAAATAACATACTGCCAGAACGCACATTAACGACCCGGCTTAGTAGTTGAATTTTTTTGATAACCTGAGGTGCTCAAATGTGACGTTTAGCGGGTGGAGACACGTCAACAGCTGATGTTAAGAGTGATGTATTTTATTATTATATGGAAATAATGCGTTTTGTAGTATGTTTCTATTTAAACCACTTTTAACAAGTCGAAGCGTGACCAGTCATATTTGGGACTTCTGGAATTGATTCCACAATTTACGGGGAGCACCTGAAGGCAGCATTACTGTAACGGCAAACTTCTCTCACAGACTTGACTGAGTGTCTCTTGGATCCTGGATGTGGACTGGAAGCTTTGCCATTGAAGTAGGTTATGTTAATGTTTTAATCCACAAACTAACTTCAACAGTCAGAATCGAACGGCTCTGTTTGTTTTCCATTGTGAAAGCACTGTTGTGGAATAAGAGTAACTACCCGAATGTATTATTTATGCAATCCATATTGAATTAAGACAATATATCGATATAAACATTGAGCATAAACACTTGAATAAGTGTATAAACACGCGAATTTATAGATACGTCTTGTCATGTGAACGGAATCCTATTAATCATTCACCCTGTATTGTGTAAATACGTGTGATTTGGAGAAATCAATAGGGCAATGGGTAACGGGGAAACGTTTATTTGTCCGCGTGCGTGCGAGCGTGCGAGCGAGTGATTAATCACCCTCAAACAGTGAGTGAATCAGGTGAAATTAGTGAATCAGAAATCAAGGCCAAACGCGCTCAAATGTTACGCGGTTTACTCCCCAGACTGGGGGCCACAAGGGTAGTCTAGCCCACGGCGGGGTTCCAGGTAACGTACAGCCATGACCTTATGTGTTTTCCCCCTCTGCCCACCTCTCCCTCCACCGGCAGCATTAATAGGACCTTCTGTGTCCTGACCCAGTGAGACAAAACACAAAGCTGCGAAGGAGAAAAATGGGATCCGCGGGAGGCTTGTGCTCGGCGCTGCTCGTGGTATTTCTGCTGGCGCTCCATCAGTCCTCGGGTTTCTGGCTCTTGGACGTGGTCTTCCCCCCCCATGCCAAACCCAGAGTACCAGGCAACAGCACCCCGCCACTCATCATCGGTAAGTTTTTTTGGGGGGGTGGGGGTTGTTTACAGCAAAGCCCTCTGTTTGCCTGATGTTGACAAAGCTAATCAGAGTTGTAATCTTTTTTTTCTTTTTTTTTAGTCATATTCAATGTCAGATTCAAATCTTTGCTAGTGTGTGTCTGGATTCATATGTAGTCTAGTCTGCTCTATACAAGATTGAGACCTTTGATGATGTTTGATGGTACACAAGTCTCTGACAACCTTTTTATATTACTTATATACAGGAGGATTGAGAATGAGATAAATGTTCTGAAACTTGTCAACATGTTGGTCAGTAAGCACAAAGTTTAGTAATAACCTAACTGAACATATGCACAAATCTTGCCCCGTCTCTATTTATTTATAATAAATAATAATATGTATTTATGTGCTTGTTTGTTTATCTACTTATGTATTTATTTAGCTATTTGTGTATTTATTTGTTTGTTTGTCTGCCGCACTCTCCATGAAAATAAATATTATACTATAGAATATTAAAACCATAACATTTTGCCAGTGGGATTCAGTCTAATATGCATCAAAAAGGATGAGACACAACATGAGTATGGATGGTCTGGTGTCAAAGGGCATGACTCAATACTATAAGAGGCATAGAAAAAAAGCAATCATATGAAAGAAGTCAAACAATCTAATTACATACAATCTTATCTTTTAATGGAGGACTGGCGCCAATCATCATCTGTCTGTCTGACTATCTGTCTGTCTGTCTGATTCATGGTTGATTTATTTATCTGAAGCTGGTAATGGGCTGAAAATGAAGGATTTGGGCTTGCTGCCTGCAAGGAGAAGCAGATGTATACACGGGTACCCTGTACTCTGTACATTTGACCCTGTGTGTGTAAAAAGCCGGAGAATGACCTAGTTACGCAGGACCGAAACGTGCTCCAGTGGTGCGACCCCCCACGGAGTACGCTCCCATACCTCGACTGTAGGGTTCAGTCTAGAAAGATATTTCAAAGTATAATTTCACTCTGTTTCCTTGTGTGATGAAAACATATTGTTACTCTGGCATTTGGTGTCTGCACACATAGTACTTCCCTCCATTCCTCTCTGACCCTCCAAGCCTCACTGCTTCTCCCCTTCTCTCCTGCTAATTCTCCTCTTCATCTGCTGCTGTATGCAGTAACACACCATTCCACTATGTGGTGGGCGTCATAACAGTGGGTAAAAACGATACAAGTGGATCTATTACATTGTCCCCTTCTTATAATACTTTTATATACTTATAATACTTATCCTCTACCCCACTCTTCTCCCTTCTTTTTGCAATACAGAAGTTCTGTTTTACTATTATTATACACAGTACTGTCAATACATTATATTACAGAAGACAAATCTGCACACTTGAATTCTGACACAATTTTTATTTACTATTTACAGTACAAAATGTCTGTTTTGGAAGTTTTAGAAGCAACCAATTACTTCATATTGGAAGAAACGGCTGAGTGACCCTTAAGAGGTTAATAGGTAATTGTTAACTATTGTTAATAGTTTGCTTGATTACAGGAAAATTGAGTTGAAACTACTTTGTAAAAAGATCTTAAAAAATACCACTAACAAAAGTAGTGTTTTATTTGAAAGGAAGTGAAAGGTCCACTATGTCCACTATTGTAACTAGGGTCTGAATGCAAAACCAAATGACACAAAAAAAATGGAAGGGATGTTAACTTTGTGTTGTATGAAAATGTAAAATAAACAGCCTGGATAAAACAGCCTTTGTAGCACCTGACTTGTACAACCTTGACAATTAAGGGTGTAAATAAAAGGATGAAAAAATGCAATTCCCATCTTCCCATTCCCACCCCGCCTAGAGGAAACAGTGCTAAGGAAATAAGGAATAAGAATACAATAGTTAACAGTCAATGGTTACAGACCTCAATAACGCCAGCAAACTGCCTCTGCTCTGTGGCTGCATTCTCCTGTAATTGGGAATCCAGCCAGCCAGGAATGTGATTGGGTCCTCTGCCCAGCTCGGACCCTCTGGGAAGCAGTTACTTCAGGGCTTTCTTTATGTACTTTGAATCCCAGTGCGATCAGATGGATGGATGAGTGCTGGCCTCAGGGGTGTGATCCTCCACAGTCAATGAATGACATTCCTGGAGGTCTAACCATGTTACTACAGCAGTCTCTGTGGAGCTGATATAGACCGTAGACCATCTATTCAGAAGAAACAGTAGCAGTAATAGAATTCGTTTTGAGGATGGTGTGAAATATTTTGTGGAAGTTCTTTTTCAAGTGTTTACTGTGTTAATGGCATCATACTAAACATAAAGTGGCAATGCTATGGACTGAACGACTGCACCCTGGGCCTGTGACATCAAGTCGCAGTAAAGGAACGCATCATTTCTCAGGAACGTGGGACGTCTGACATCAGCTTTTACACGCATAGTCAAACATCAGGCGAACGCTCAGTCAATCGATCTGTCAGTCAGACAGTCACATCAGTAAGTTTGCTTTGATTGACGCAATTATGAATCAGACTTTGTTTGTAGCCCGACTCAAACTACTAAAGCTACAGTGTAGGACAGTGGTGTCCGATCACGTGCCACGGAGGGCCGAGGGTCTGCAGGTTTTCACTCCAACCGAAGACGGCAGCGGGTGATTTCACTGATTAACACACCTTCAGCCAGAGAGGAGGGGCTAATCAGTGAAATCACCTGCTGTACTCTTTTGGTGTGAGTGAAACCCTGCAGACTCCCGGCTCTCCACGGCACGTGATTGGACAGCGCTGGTGTAGGACATATGCCCTCCTCACTGTTCATGACTCATTGTTTGCTTTGAAAGGTCATCGGCCCCGACCAGATACAGTACATGCAAACTACTGACCATGTGGAAGAAGAGCTCCAAGCGATGGAGCAGCAAAGCTATTTTAGCCAAGGGTCAACAAAATGTATTGGTTTATTGTCTATAATTGTGTTATTATCAAGTCTTTTTTAAAGGATGAGTCAGGGACAAAAATGGCTACCAGGGACATGTTTTGTTCTAGGGTAAAGTTGAGGAGCACGACTATAGATAAGGAGGCTTCCTGGAAGTCTGGAAGATGAATTTTTAGAATTTGGGAATTACTTTCAAAAGCCTCAGGTCGCTGTTCAGTCCCAAAACACATATGACATACGCATTATATGTAGTTGTAGACCGCTGTAATTTCACATTGTGTGATATTTGGTAATTGTGTGTGTGTGTGTGTGTGTGTTTGTAGTGCCTGGGAACCTGGGGAACCGTCTGGAAGCGAAGATAGACAAGCCGACGCTGGTCCACTGGATGTGCTACAAGAAAACTGAAGACTGGTTTCCCCTGTGGCTGGACCTCAACATGTTCATGCCCATCGGCGTGGACTGCTGGATCGACAATATCAGGTAACACTGACCCCCTCGAGCTGCAGCCTCATGACCTTTCACCCTAAAACAAGCATAACGTTTTCTCTCTGCCTTTTATCTGCTCTACTCTCTGATGTTGCCATATGCATGCTGGCCACTACTATTGTATTTCAAATGAAGAACTCTGATTAAATAGTCATGTTTTCATTTTCCCCATGTGTTTTCATCCTCCTTTCATATTGTAGTATTATATCATGAAGAGTGTAATAGAAAGCTGATAGTTTTGTTATCCTGCGGCCATAAATCTGCCAAAAATAAAGTCAAGTTCTCCCTCGTAGCCAGTCACTAACAGGCCTAACAACTATTCTAGGGGAGCCAGATATTTATAGAGTCACATTAAACAGGGTTTTTTAATATATAACAGTGTCCGTGTTCGTGTCCCAGAGTTGTTTACAACAGGACGACCCGGCGGTCATCCAACTCACCGGGGGTGGAGGTGCGGGTGCCAGGATTCGGGCAGACCTATCCTATAGAGTTCCTGGACTATAACAGGCTGGCTGGTGAGAGGGAAACATTTGTGTTGGTGTCTCAGTGGTCTGGGAAATCTGGGACATGCCATCTTTCCTTGCATATCTCTGCTGTACGCTATTAAATAAAGCAGAATAAAAAAATCAAAAGGCGTTTCCCTGAAAGCCAAAATTTAGCGGAGTGCTTTTAACTTGAAGAAGTGTGAAATGCAAAAAAAAACCTCTTCCTGGGATCTATGTCAAATCAGTGTTAATCACAATCGACACGTTATCTGTCCCCTAGCTTGCAAAGGGAAAGTAGCAAAAGAAAAAACACAAAGTATAAAGAAAGTCAAATATTCACCTATAAACTAGAGAAAATATGAGTAAATGTAAATATGTGGTACTGTATATACAGTACCAGTCAAATGTTTGGACACACTTACTCATAGAAAGGGTTTTTCTTTATTTTTACAATTTTCCACTATTTTAGAATAATAGTAAAGTCATCAAAACTGTGAAATAACACAAAAGGAATTATGCAGTGACCAAAGAAATTTAAAAAAAATCAAAACTATCTTATATTTTAGATTCTTCAAAGTAGAAACTCTTTGGCATTAACAAGCAAAGAAATTCCACAAATGTACTTTTAAAGGCCACAATCACTATGTGAGTCTTTAAAATGATGATTTAATCATTGTGGTTCAACATTCTCCACCTCTAAAGTCTAAATGAAAACTACTTGTTGGGGGTGCATTTCAATTTAATTAAAATGTAAGTTTTGAAAATAAATTCATACACAGGCATCAACTTCTCTATTTGTCTAAGAAGATTTCAAGCATTTAAGCATCAAGCCTTTATATATCAAAATGTCTTTAAGATCATGAGAAACAAAAACAGGTGTGTCCAAACTTTTGACTGGTACTGTATGTATAATCCACTGTCTTATGTCTATTAATGCCTCTTCTACACCATTGGTGAGAACTTGCCGGTGTAGATCTGGCAGTGACGTGTGCTGCTGTGTTTTGCAGGTTACTTTCACACGATGGTGCAGCATCTGGTCAACATGGGCTACGTCCGCAACGAGACAGTCCGAGGAGCACCCTACGACTGGAGACTAGCTCCTAGTAAGTAGCATATACATGCATGTGCACACACACACACACACACACACACACACACACACACACACAATACACTGTGTGTCATTGATTAAAGGAGCACTGTACAGCTAACCTGCAACACACACTCGCCAGTGGAAAATGAGCGCAGTGTATCTGGAGAGAATGTGTGAATAAAAACATGTGATACTAAGACGCTAGCGATTACCTTGGGGGCTCTAAAGTAAGGCTCAAAAACACCATCAAAATGGAAAAGGAGCCTGCACACCAGCCAGTTAAGACATTAAGAAGCAGAGGTAGTAAAAACAACATGTCCTTTTAACCTTTTATCCCTCTCCCAGATCATACCGCACTTCCACTCCTCCCTCAATCCCTCTCTCCCTTAGCCCCATACATAAGTTATAAGTTACAAAGTGCTTTACAAACAGGCAGTAGAAAAAGACATAGAAAAAATAAAAATAAAAATAGCAATAGTGAGTAAGATAAAACATGAAAGCAACATTTTGAAAAGACCGTTTTGTTCAAATTACATTACATTACAGTCATTTAGCAGACGCTTTTATCCAAAGCGACTTACAATAAGTGCATTCAACATAGGTAGAGAACTACTAGTCACCAGAAATCATAAGTGCATTTCCTTCCTAAACAAGCAACTAAGAGCAGAACTAGTGTTAAGGTAAGAGTGCAATAAGTTAGATACCTACTTTATCTTAAACAAATGAGACAAATAAGTGAACCAAATAAACAAGAGCCAATAAACAAGAGCTCGGACACATAATTGACGACTAATAGGCCAGGCTAAGAGGAAGGGTCAGGGTAGAGGAAGGGTCAGGGTAGTGTTTCCTGAAGAGGAAGGGTCAGGGTAGTGTTTCCTGAAGAGGAAGGGTCAGGGTAGTGTTTCCTGAAGAGGAAGGGTCAGGGTAGTGTTTCCTGAAGAGGAAGGGTCAGGGTAGTGTTTCCTGAAGAGGTGGGTGTTCAGCCCACGCAGCGACTCTGCTGTACTAACTTCTGTCTCCCCCTGTCCTCCCTCCTCCTCACCCCACAGACGAGAATGCTGAATATTTCTCCAGGCTGCAGGACCTGGTGGAGGAGATGTACGATGAGTACCAGCAGCCTGTCTACCTGCTGGGCCACAGCATGGGCTGCCAGTACGTCCTCTACTTCCTCAACCACCAGCCTCAGGCCTGGAAGGACAAATACATCAGGGGTTTCATCTCCCTGGGAGCTCCGTGGGGGGGCGCTGTTAAGCTGTTCAGAGTCATGGCATCAGGTAACAGTATAGACAAGGGTGGGGTTGTTGTTGTTGTTGTTGTTGTCAGTGATGCAGTGGTAAATAAAAAGGTGGGTAAACTGTGACCTGCATTTGGTGATCATCGTAAGGCAAACAACCACCAACATGAACAAAAATCTGTTATTTTAAGAAAAACGTGTATTTATGTAGGAGCCACCTGACTCCATAGAAACCACAGGAAAGGAAAGGAAAGGAAAGGAAAGGAAAGGAAAGGAAAGGAATAGATTAGAATAGAATAGAATAGAATAGACATACCCTGCTGACGTGTACTTCAGCAAGAAACTGAATCTCTACCTTACCCAGGGGTGCTGTTCTGTAGCTGACCGTGACCTTTGACCTCCATCAAAAGAAAAGGAACAACAAAAAATGGGTTTTTAGATTACCAGTCTGAAGGTTTACAGGGCAGCTCTAACTAGTGTCTTCTATTTGATCCATTTAATAAAGCACTTCCTGTATATCCTTGCTGTATTAGCACCTGTAGCTGAAAATAATGTGATCAGTAATTCTCCCGTATCTCGTACATCCACTGTCTTGTCGCTCGCTGCAGGTGATAACGACGGCATCCCGATGATCTCCAACATCAAGATCCGCGAGGAGCAGAGGAGTACAACAAGCAGTCCCTGGATGCTGCCGCCGCTGGAGCTCTGGCCTAAAGACCACGTCTTCATCTCCACGCCAGCCTTCAACTACACTAATCAGGACTACAAGCGCTTCTTCGCGGACATCAGTCTTGACGACGGCTGGTAACTAACGGCTCCAAATTTCACCTTGGAAACAATCATTCTGAACCAACTGTTGAAAATGCTTTGGAAAAGAAATTCAAACAGTGTTTCTGAATTCTTGGAAGGTTTTCTGCAGATTTTTTTCTTTTGCAGGTCGTTCATTACAGAGTAGAGTAGAATCTATGATCAGTTTTGCTTCTCAGGGCATACTGAGACGTATGACCAAGAGGACCTGGTCTGTGATTCTAGATCAGTTCTCCTAATTTGAGAAACTGGACATGTAACGTGGTCTTTTTCTTTAGGTTCGGTCCACGTGCGTTCTTTCCAATATTCCTACCTGTGCAGGAATATTTTTTTTTTCATATTCACTGACCTACATTTTATTGTCTCTTTTTTATTATTATTCCATTTTATGAACCTCTTGTCCTTATTTTCTCTAGGCACATGTGGGAGGACACCAAGAACCTGACTGCTAATCTGCAGCCCCCCGGTGTCGAGATGTGGTGTATGTACGGCGTGGGGCTGCCAACACCGATAACGTTCATTTACAACGAGGAGTTTCCCAACACGGACCCGGTGGACCTTGTTTACGGCGATGGGGATGACACCGTGGAGAGCCTCAGTATGAGTCTGTGTAAGCGCTGGGTGGGGCAGCAGGAAAAGACGGTCCACGTTACGGAGTTCAGAGCGATGCCTCACCTGGACATTGTGTTCAACCACAAGGTGCTCCACCAAATCCAGGAAATCCTGGAGGGCAAATCAGACTCCCCCAAAGAAGTTGATTGTAGACCAGGAATGAAATAGTAGCTAACTAAATAGATGTTTTAGTGTTTGTAAAAAGAAAACACGAGGATTGCTTCATTTTTTGAGGCTGTTCAAGTGTCAAGAAAATAAATCAAACAGCTCTAATATTTGCAAACCTGAAATATTGAATCCCAAAGCCACTCTGGACTAGCAATTGATCTAATCCTAATATAAAGCCTGTCTGATGACTTTCAGTATGACCTGCTGTGTTTTTGTCTGATAGTAACCTTTTAGTGTGGAGAGATGTGATCTACTGTAGATTTTATGAATAGTAGTCTACTCTGTTGTATCTACCTTATATTTGATTATCATTATAATTATGTTATTTATTGGTAATAATACTAATACTATTATTAATAATATTAATGAGAATATCCATATTTTCTCTGTACAATGGTGCATTTCACAAGTCATGTACTGATCAAACAGAAATGTCTGTGTTGTTTTATCACTTTGCTGAAAGACAATGTCAGATCTTGTTTCATTGTATCTTAAATACTTTTAAAACATGACACAAGCGAGCTGGACCATGCCCTAATGCCCTAATGCCCTAATGCCCTATCACTGTTTACAACTTGTTCTGACCCCCCCCCCCCCCCTTTACACACGCTCCCAGAGTGTGTCTGATACTCGATAGTGACCTTATCATATGTAATTATTACTATAATACTACTATGAGGACTTATAGTTTTGATGTGGTATTTGTATAGTATCCTTCTAAAAAAATAGTGTAGGATTATAGGATAGGATCCTGTATAGACGCAGGATTTATGAAGTGAATTCATCTCAATGTTTTATGCTGCAGTGATACATGTACAATTTATTTTAATGTTTCCAGTGAATTAAAGCACATTTTATTAAAAATCGCTTCGGTACTAAATTATTCGTGTCTGTATCCGTTTTACAGTTTAGTTACAAATCACAATCTCCTCTGCCTTTTGCGTTTGGCGACATCTGAGGTCGATTACTTCAGACTTGATGGGTAAAGCGATATCGGGTGGATTGCTCTGTAATCTGTCGTGAACCTCGTGATCTGCCTCGCTAATCATCGTCAAAGAAGGTTGTGTTTTTACATGGTTGGCAGACGAGCAGCGGCTGTTAGCGACTTCACAGCAAACTCCATCACAAGTGTACAGACACCGAAAAGGAGAACATGACTCTTTGGTTATGAGACATCGGGAGCCATGGCGGGTTGGCACCGGATAACCGCCTTCTCTTCGCTGCTTCAAGTCGGTTTGTTATTGTTGTTGTTGTCGGCTCGGAGCAGCGGAGCACCACTGGGGAAATGTCCCGACGGCAAGACCTGTCAGACCAAAAGAAATCCCGTGGTCCTCAGTAAGTGTATTCGTCGTTCACATTGTGGTTTATTTTTGGTTATATTACGTTATTTGCACTGTTTGTAGTTTGCTCGTCCTCGCATCTGTTGCCAAGGAATGCAGATTGCGCAACTGATGCGCTAGCCAGCTCATCCTCGGCTAGCCTCGATAAGCAGCGCCCTTCTTTCTTCTATGGAAAGTCACTCCGAAGACGACTAATTATAGTGTCTTTGCTCATCAATAAAGGTACATACAACATAAAACGACGACTTTAACCATTTTCTGAATCTGTACGAACCACTCTTCCATTCGGCGTATATATTATCCACCAAGCAGCAGTTATTTCGATAGAAGTTCAACGTTTATAACGGGTTGGCCTCTATCTCCTTCCACCAAATACACCGCGGTAGGCGGTAGCTAACAGGGTGAACCGATCCTAAAAGGTGGAATTATATTGAAATAAATGCAGCTTGGTGGATTATATGTGTGCCGAATTGTGAATGGGTCCATAACGATTCTCAGCAGGCATTGAGTCGTATTTTATGGGGGATGTACTCGGCCGATAAGCAAGAACACGATTTCGAAGGATTTTCGAATGGACTTTGGCGTAACGGTAACGGTCTCTCCATACAAGAAAGAAAGTCGCGTCTCATCATTTTCATCAACCAGCTACTAATAACTACAGTGCATAGCAACGTTAGAGGTGTTTGTGGAGGTCAATGCACATTTCCTATACAGCTACCCATCACCTTTTTTCTCTGCCGAGCAGTCTTGAGTGTGTGAGCTGTATGACTGCTCGTTGAGGCTGAGTGTTTACAGTCAGAGCAGCCTGCTGGTCATGTGACTGACTTGGAACAGAACGTGACCCTCGAGCATACCGGCCAGTGAAGTTCGCCACAATACTGCATAATAAGCTCTGCTCTTAGCTCTTCTGCAAGTTTTGATCATGACCACACCGTTGTGATTTCTGTTCTGCAAATTCTAGCCGATTTCTAGTAACCCAAAGCAGGTGTCATTACTAATGTTAGGGTGTCCTTATGTATGTCATTCTCTGGTTCCTCTTCTTCCACTTTTCAATAGAAAAGGTCTCTTATTTGCAGAAACCTTATCTTGTGTTTGGCCAAGTTACAACCGCAGCTTGTGTTTGTCTGCATGGTTGTGTGATAAGAACCTGTGTAGTTTGAACCATAGGTCTCCTGCTTGTGGTTTCTTACTTATTTGTGTGTGTGTGTGTGTGTGTGTGTGTGTGTGTGTAACACCAGGTATCATTTTTAACTATACTTGTACACATGTTAAAAGTGATTCTGAAGCCTTACCAATACAATCCCCACCTGATCTTATTTTTAGGTTAGAACATTCAAAGACTTAACAAATTCAGCCCATTAAAAGTATGTTTCAGGCCTGGCTCTCTCAGATGTTTTCACATCATAGATCCCCAAATAGACACACGTTAGACCACAAACTCACTGAGATTTTGTCCCAGGGACCCATGTGGGAAGATTGCTGCTGCTGTTGATTTATTCAGCACTAAATTGTTTCTCCACTGTATGCAGAAGATTACAGTGGTGAGAGTGAAAGCTTTGATAGCAATAATCAGTCTGATACACGCTGAAAATCTCTAGTGAATTAGCCTGAAACAAAACAAATAGTGTCCCTGCTCTACTGTAAAATAGATTGGATTGGATGGATTAGTTTCTTTTAAAAGGATTAAGTTTAAGAGTAGTTAGGAAAGTTAGATTATCCTACAAAAGAGCCCCAAAAATCATTGTAGGGCTAGAAAAAATAGATCAGAGAAAAGGGCTAATAACCCAATGGTGTGTCTTTAGCCAGATACAACTGCCTGGTCCTGTGGTTTGATTTATTGATGAGCCAGTATGGACAAACTTTAATCCTAATGTCTACTATTGATCAGACCTGTGACTGACACTGTAACTCATTCCAACAAACAACAACAGACACTGGAATATTAAAGTTCAAGGTGGCCATTTATTTCTTTTGTCATGTCATTTTGGACATTTTGTCATTAGGATGAAAAATCTTTTTTGTTGTTGTTGTTGCTGACAGTTGGCTTCTTGTTATCACTTTGTTCTTTGTAGTCCCGGGGGACCTGGGAAACCAGTTGGAAGCGAAGCTGGATAAGCCCAGCGTTGTCCATTACATCTGTTACAAGAAGACTGACTCCTTCTTCACTCTGTGGCTCAACCTGGAGCTACTGGTCCCCGTAGCCATAGACTGTTGGATGGACAACATCAGGTACGACGTTTGTCCTTCTGTGTTTTTTTTCTGGTGTAAAGCTGAGAAAATGGGTCTAAATTGCCTGGGAGTAGGTGGGTAGGTAGAGGACCTGGTTGACCTATAGTAGCACACAGTTATCAGCCTACACTGGACAAACTAACCTTTGAATCCCCTACTTGTCAACAACATACACCCTTGGGGGGGTCGGGGGGGGTGGGGGGGCATGGGGGGCGAGACAGCATTCCCCTGACGTCAACTAAAATAAGTCTTGCACATCAGATATTAAGTCAGCCTGTTGCTGTATCTCAGCCAGTCGAGCCGCTAAATGCTGAAAATACTGAAATAATACGATACTGAAAACACTGAAATACTGTGCAAGGGACAAAAATAAAATATTAGTTAGCCTAATCCATAAAATAATCCAAAAGCTAGATGATGTGCATGACCTAAAGAGTTAAAGTGCGATGGAGGAACTACAGGTAGATGTTATGACATTTGTGTTGCTCTGTGGGATTTCCATGACCAGAGATGTGGAAGTTGATTTGTCTCACAAGAGGAATGAGGTAGGTGGACAATTTCTGCTGTAGTACTGGATCCATTAAAAATAGGCAGTTGATCTGTTGCCTTGTAGCAAATGAAAGTGTACGGTTTACGGTCGCTCTCAGTTCTTCTTCTGGTGCAGAACTGACACTGATCATTTCCTCCCTGTGACATTATGTGTGTGTCTGTGTGTGTCCTGTGTGTGTGTGTCTGTGTCTGTGTGTCTGTGTGTCTGTGTGTCTGTGTGTCTGTGTGTCTGTGTGTCTGTGTGTCTGTGTGTGTGTGTGTGTGTAGGCTGATGTACAACAAGACCACCCATACCACCTCGTCCCCGCCGGGTGTGGACATTCGCGTCCCAGGGTTTGGACAGACTTATTCACTGGAGTACCTGGACCCCAGCAAACGCAGTGTGGGTGAGTCGGAGGCCGAAAACCTCAGAGACAGAAACACGAGGGAGTCGGATGAAGGGAAATCAACTTTAAACCACACATGGATCACATTAACTCTCTCTCTCTCTCTCTCTCTCTCTCTCTCTCTCTCTCTCTCTCTCTCTCTCTCTCTCTCTCTCTCTCTCTCTCTCTCCGTGTGTGTGTGTGTGTGTCCCCTAGGCATATATTTCTTTACTATAGTGCAGGCGCTGGTGGAGTGGGGTTACACCAGAGACGATGATGTCAGAGGAGCTCCTTACGACTGGAGGAAAGCTCCCAGTGAGTGCACACACACACACACACACACACACAAACACACATTCACGTAAACACTGATGCTGCTCCAGTTGGGAATACATTCCTCAGAGTTACAGTCATTCCCGAAGCCTTTATCCTGACCATAACCCTAAAATAACGCCTTTTATTTTGTTAAATTTGGTTGGTTATCACTTGAGGATTTCATCTTTCTAGCTTTGTGATATCTGGTCCTCCTAAGGATATAGTACATACTAGATATAGTACAACAACAACACATAGCATATTAGCTGTGTGTAGCATGTTATTGACATATTATTTCTTTTGTTTGGTATCTAAATAATTTGAAGAATTGCCTTGTATTTCTTATTCTAAGGACTGTTAACCGTATCACCAGGGTCAAATGCTCAGCACGTCGCTGCAGTTTGTCAACTGGTTTCAAATTTATTGTGAATGAATATGGATAACATAGTGAGGTATGAAGAACAAACATATACAAGATGGTGCTGGTCTTAAGCAATAATGTCCCTTTTACACAAGGTTCCCACTGGTCACTTTAGAGAGGTGTATTCCAGACAGGGGAAAGTCAGGGCATTTGATCCATTTTCTCAGGAAGTCAGGGAAATGTACAAATGGGTCACTTTACAGGAATACGTCAGGCAGTATTTTGTATGTATTTCAATGTATAATGAACCCTCTCACAGTGGGAACCCTCTTTCCACATCTTCACTGTTTTCTCTCGCCCCCCCCCCCCTCTCTCTCTCTTCTAGATGAGAATAAAGAGTATTTCCTGGCGCTGCAGAAGATGATTGAGGAGATGGCGGAGAAGGCCGGTGCGCCTGTGTTGCTGATGGCCCACAGTATGGGCAACATGTACACCTTGTACTTCCTCAACCAGCAGCCCCAGGCCTGGAAGGACCGATACATCAAGGCTTTCATCGCTCTGGGAGCACCCTGGGCTGGGGTGGCCAAGACCCTCCGCGTGGTCACTTCGGGTAAGATATGGAGACAGGTGTGTGGGTTAAGGCCTCATATTTTCCATTTGGATGGACCTGATTATGCTAGAACATATTGTTCTTGAGGTGTCTAATTGAATTAATGCTGCACTAGGCAAGATTTCTATGTAGAAATACACCAGTCTTACCAGCCTAAATCACAAATTGGGGCTGCAGCAGAGAAGAGCACGCCATCCCCCCTAATTGAGATGCTGTAGGTTCACCCTATTTGCCCGGATGAAATCGTGTTATCGGGTATGGTCACTGGCGGGAATACTTAAAGACTTAGACCTAAAAATTCAAACAGTTCACCTCTTAGTGTCACCTAAATACAAAGTTGCCTCGTGCAGCTTTAAACCTCTGTGATGGGAGGAGCCTATTTGAGCCTCAGTGGCATGCCCAGGCTCACCCACTCTTCTTTCCTGAAACCAAGACAAGTCAAGACATTTTGAAAGGGTGTGTTTTCTACAGCCATCGTAGGTGCGCATTCAAAGTTGCACAACGGACAGTTACACCAGATCCTGTGTGTTGGTAAATGTTCGTTCCTCTGGGTGGCCCACAGTTTGGCTCAATTGGCACAATACACTATATCAACGTGTCTTAAACAACGTCAGCTTCAACTGCAAGGCACGGCTGCTGTCATAATGAGTAGGAACCTTGTTGCAACCTCGCATCATTGCCTTCAGATTGTTCAAGTGCTCGGTAATATCCGACATGAGATCCTGTAACTCGGTCACTGTCTGCAAAGAGGCGTTTTAGTATGGCGGCTTCACGACCTAACCGCCTAACTTCAGTGTGGTAGCGAGGGGCATGCGTAATGTTTTTGTCACAATAAGCAGCCTGTCAAACTGAAAAAGCCACAACTACACTTTGTCCAAATCTCCAGCGAGATCACGAGGGAACACGAGCTCTGTTGCCTTCAGCGAGTCTTCACAAACCCAACCACCGCTTTGATGCCGATGCAGTTCCACTAGCAGCTGTGTAGCTAGCGTTCACAGCTGCATCAGTCACGCCAGGACGCAGACTGCTATGTCATTTATGTTCTCTGTTCACAGGCGTCCTTGGAAGTTGTTGTATTTTTGTCATGTTGTTTTTTTTTCATAGGCATACTCTCACTACAGCAGCAGACAACTAGCGGAGAAGATAGGAATAGCAACATGAAAATGAAAAGGCAATTCAGTTTCCACACCTTGTAGAATCATCCTGTACGTGCTGGACTACTAGACTACCTGTTTAAGAAGTCAGGATTAATTCTCTCTCGCTACGTCTCTTGTCTTTCCCTCTCTCTCTTCCTACAGGTGACAATAACCGCATCCCAGTGATCAGCCCGTTGAAGATTCGTTCCCAGCAGCGTTCTGCTGTATCCACCACCTGGCTCTTCCCCTACGCCTACGCCTGGCCCAAAGACCAGGTGTGTGTGTGTGTGTGTGTGTGTGTGTGTGTGTGTGTTCATGTGTGTGTGCCTACAGTTTATTTCTCTGCTACCAAAGGAAATGAATCCCCCCCCCCAACCTTCAATATCAGTCATCAGTTGATCCTCAAAAATCGAAGTTGAGAATTATTCACTTGATGAATATGTTGTGTATGTTAGCCTTGTGGAAGTTGTTCAGCGAGTCTCGTTCAACACCGGCCCAGACGCCAACCACACCGTGCTGGTTTGAGTAATGCCAATATAATATATCATACAATAGCATGTATAAACATTGAAAACCTTGAATGGCGCCAAAATAAAAGTTAAGACAATGTCCAGTCGTTCATAACTGTTTTGTGACATTAGGATTATGAGAAACTGTTTCCGTATGAATTGTGTGCTCAGTTTGATGATGCTGAACTTGGCCATCTCCGACACGCCGCTGCGTTTGCTTTCACTTGTGATGTTACAGCTTCCATTTCCATTTCCATTTCCATCCATGTTGTGAGCCAAGCACGTCCAAAAACCTGACTTGGCCTAAATTCCAAGACGAAGAGCATTTCTAGTTAAAGTGATTTAGTGTGTCTGTTTTTCTTGGGTTTGCATTTGGTTTAGCCCTGTTAGCAACTCATACAAGTAAATAATGAAACTGTGATTTCCTTCCCAACCACCAGGTCCTGGTCCAGACACCCACCGCCAACTACACCGTGCTGGACTACGAGCGCTTCTTCACCGACATCGGCTTCGAGGACGGCTGGCTGATGCGGCAGGACACGGAGCCGCTGGTGGCCGAGCTCGCGCCTCCCGGCGTGGCCGTCCACTGCTTGTACGGCAGCGGCATTCCCACCTCCGAGACCTTCCGGTACTCCGACAAGTTCCCCGACGTGGAGCCCGCCGTGCTGGACGGGGACGGGGACGGGACGGTGAACCTGCGCAGCGCCACCCAGTGCCGACGGTGGGTGGGGCGGCAGAAGCAGCCGGTGACGCTGCTGGAGCTGCCCGGGAACGAACACGTCATGATGCTGCTGAACTTCACCACGGTGGCGTACATCAAGACCGTGGTGTTCTCCCCCTGATGCTGGCAGAGAGACAGCTTGGCACGCACACACACACACATGCACACACATGCATACACACACACACACACACACACACACACACCGGTCTCTTCTCTCCTCTCTCTGAACAGTCTATTTTACTAAACTGTCCTCTTGTCCCACTGATGGAAACTGGAAAAAAGTTTAGTATTGAAATTCTGTCTTTTTAATTTCAGTTTTATAGCTGTAATGACACAAAATGTATATATATATGTCAGAATTGTTTACTGTTGAGCAAAACCAAAATGATTTTTATATCCGTCAATGATTTTTTTTTTTTTTTTTTAAAGAATCCTAGATTTTACCTACTAAATCCACATCTGCTTGGATAGATCCAGGATACAAATTGCATCTACGGAACGTAAAGTGGCAAAACCAGGATTATATGTGCCACTTTCTGAGTCACCAGTCAAGCTGAGCTGTTTTTATCGATGTTCTCAAGGAGACTTCTGAGCTCCTTTGCTTTCTAATGTGGTTTGTAATGGTAAAGCACACGTCTAGGTAACAAGTTACAGTGCTTTGTATATATTTATGACATTAATATAGCTTAGCAACAAAACTAATCAGGATTTTTACCAATTTCAATGTAATTTGATTGCTAATGTTTTTTTTATTATTATTATTATTGGCAGTAATCCTTTTGTTGATCAATTTTGCATGCAGCCGGGCTGATGTCAGAGTCCCTGGTGGTTCTGTGGCTTTCTTGTTTTTATTGTGAGGTCCATGTTCACTGTTGATCTGGGATCGAGTAGTTGATTTGAGCTACATCAAGTCCAGACTCATCAGATATTTGAACCGCCTCGAAAAAGAAATGTCACATCGTGCTCCTTATTTTTCTTCCTCTGAAATGGTCGTATCAAATGCTAGACGAATGAAAGTGAGGGTAAACATTGTTACGGGAGGAGAGGGCTGTTTAAACGACTTACTCACACAGACCGATGAGCCTCATGCATCGTTTTCCAGAAGACTGGACTTGAACTTCTCTATTCTCCGATCACATTACCGACATTCAATATAGAACTGCTGCTTACCTCTCATTGTTCAACTCCACTTGGCACCACCATCCTGCACTCCTACAGTAGCTCAGAGGAGGAGTGTCCCATTCCTTCTCCTAGTCCTAGACTATTTTTGAAGAAGCTGAAATCGTTTTTTTCCCCAGGTCTGGTTTGAACCAGGGGCCTAGACAGACTGGTGATGAACACAGACACACGTTTTAACCCTTTGTGGTACAGATCTGCTTCTCTTCATGGCTGTTTTAACATTGGAAAAAAATGCATACAATAAAACGTTTTCTTTCTTCCAACCATGAAAAGTTCAGATTGGTGTCATACAGAATTAAAAATGTTAAAAAAAAAAGTAAAAGAAATGTAATTGTGTCCCTGTGTGAGTGCAGCCAGCACCGCTCCAACGTGACTGGTCATACTGTGCCATCCGCCCCTTGCTGGGCCAGACAAACAGCGATGTGTCATGAACATGTGTTGCCTTCTATTGAGTAAAGTGTTATAAATATCGCATTCAGCCTTTTGACTTTTCCATCTCCATCTGTCTGGCCAACTACAGTAGAAAAGCGAGGGAAAAGAACAGAACCCCTTCAGTGCATTAAATGAGAACATCATCCGCTGCAGGTCTATGTTGATACAGTAGGCATGATGTGATTTTTGGGAAGGAAACGGTGAGGTTTCAGCACGTACAACTTCCTCTTCATCGGGGAGTTTTCACACATCATGCTCACACTCACATGGTACTTGTCTTACGGTTTCAGCCACGAGGCTTATGAAGGTTTGCAATGTACCACGCTGAAGCTTAAGTGCAGTAGTTAGCGTCACTGCTGTAACGGCTTATACAAACAACAATAAGTAGTACGAAACTAGTAAAAACTTTATTTACATGTAGAAAAATTTGGAAACCGTGTTAATAATATATCACAGTGCTTTAGTCGTTTTAGTGACTGAGCCCTGATTGTCTTTGTTGGGCGAGGACAAGCACTGCTACATAAATCAATATCCTCCGATGGTTATTTGACGAGTACACTTAAAGGGAACACGCCACACGCAGCTTGTCCTGCTCTCCTACGCAAAACTGCCAGACGTAGCCACACATCATTGAAGATTTACATTAAAACTGCTACAAGTTCATTTTCTCACTTTTAAGAGTACGCTAGTAGTCTAAAATCACTCAACATGGAGGACTAAGGGTGTAGGAGTCGGGGGTTGAGGTGAGGGGTAGGTGAATGTTTTCAAGGCTCCAGAGGGAAGGCGAAGGTCTTGTTTCCTGCCCGGCAGCGTAGCTCCTCGCAGTCCAGCCTCAGCAGCAAGGGCCCATCCTCGTGGTCATCAACTAGACTCTTGACGGTTAAGAGAAACAAAGGCTTGTTACCAGCGCTAATTTGTTGTAGGTGCAAGTGCAAGACTAACCCATACCAAAATAGTGGGGAAATGATCCCAATTGTTCTCAAAATGATCTTCAGGAGTGGTTTTTTTTTTTTTTCCAGCACAATATGTTGGCATCATTTTCTGAGATGTTCGGAAGTTGCAGAAATAGGAAGTCTGAATTCAAACATGCGACCAAAAATGTGACCTTACATGTGACGCCTACATCTTTTGGGGAGGAATAGTGAAATGAGATTTCAGTAGAGTTGAACACACTGAGGGTCAGGGGTCAGGGGTCAATCCCAGGTTAGAAAGATGAGGGACCAATACCTGCAGCTGCTGAAGGAACTCCTTCATCTGCTCCGTCACGTCTCCAACACACCAGGCCAGACTCACGTGGAAAGATGGATCCTGAGAGGAGAGGAGAATGGTAACGAGGTGGGAGAACAGAAGGAACGGGAGCAGGAGGAAGTTTATAGTCAGAATTTGGTTATGATGACAGTTCAAGATAAAATAACTTGTGGCGGGTGTCAAAATACACTCGACTTATCAGTCTATATCACCAACTTGGGCTGCAATAAAAAAAAATAAAAAAAAGAGCATCCCATTCCCGTTCACTGGGATGTCATAGATTCACCCCATATGTCCAAAATAAATTCTGCTGTCAGGTATGGATACTTCTCTGCCCACAGGAAGTGACGAATCGAAACATAGGAGCGAAATACAAACTCAGAAACAGGTTGTGGTTTGCGGTGAGTTGTAACCTGATAGAAAGTCTCCAGGCGAAACTCAGTCATAGTTCTGTCCACGACTCTGACCAGATCCAGAAACTGAGCATGCCCAGTAGACACTTCTATCCCCAGGAACGTCCTGCAGGGGACGGACAGACAGACAGAAAGGCCACAGACACAGAAAGTGATAGTCAAGGACTTAGAATAGACACGAGTCACAGAAAGAGATGAGTCAGCCAGACAGACGACACCCACCAAGCTCCAAATGGTGATAAATAAACCAATCAGTCACACAGGCTGGTAACCTTTTGAGATGATAACACTCAGTCTTTGGTCTTTGCCTGTTCTCAAATGAATTACTTGATCTATTCAATATGTGAGCAAGTTTTAAATTAACACACAGTGCCTGAGAGAGAGAGAGAGAGAGAGAGAGAGAGAGAGAGAGAGAGAGAGAGAGAGAGAGAGAGAGAGAGAGAGAGAGAGAGAGAGAGAGAGAGAGAGAATGTTATTTGTACCCAAGCAGGCTATACACGTCTTGACTGTACCTGGTCCTCTCAGCATTACAATAGACCTTCAGTCTTCCTGCTGAGCAAGCAAACCTGGCAACCACAAACACACCCAGTCAGTTTCCAGCTGGAAAAAGTATTTCACCATAACCAACAACAGATGTCATTTTCATATCTCTGCATACTTTTGTTTTTTACTATGCCATCCACCTCAGTTCAACTAATCCCCCAGCCTGCTGCTGTAAATGTGGTCTCGATCAACTTGCCGGGAGTGATACGAATCCTTTAAGTACAGTTCCACAGTGACGGCTTGGCAATGTCTGTGTGGTTCCGACACAGTTTCAAAATTATTTTTCCAGACCTCAATTTTAATGGTTTGTGCTGATAGCGGTTGGGTAATGTGACCGTCAACTAGGCCATATCACTCTAAAACAAAACACAGATCATAATATAATGACTGTATGACTACAGAAAATGTGTATTGGTACAGAACAGTATCTACCCAAACTTTTCTATACTTTTCTTTTGGACCATTTCCAAACCTGCCAAAACATGAAAACTTCATTCCAGATTCTTTCCACAACTTTCCAGACCCGTGTAGGAAGCCTATCGCTGACATTGGTGTAGATGAACTAACTAGGGTAGATTAACTAACTAGGGTAGATGAACTAACTTTTTGCAGCAGGCCAGGCCTGCCCTGAGGCTCTGTGTGAAGGGCAGGATCCAGTGGTGCCTCAGCACCACCGTCTGAGAGAGGCTGAGGTGGAACTCCTCCTGCTGGGTTAGAGCCACACCACGGGCCCTGGCGGCCGACAGCAGCTCATCCAGCAGCTCCTCAAACTCCTCATCAGGGTGGTCTGATGTTTAGAGGGGAGACAGACAGTGAGACTGACAGACAGAGAAAAAGATTATTGTGAAATTAAATGTGGAGCACTGTGGAGAAGAGGAGAGAGACAGATACACTGTGTGTGTGTGTGTGTGTGTGTGTGTGTGTATAAAAAACTCTTGGCAGTGTTTTATTCCCATAGTACTCTGTGTAAGTCTTACATGGAAAATAGACATAGGTGGCCCAGTTCCCGTTCTCGTGTTTGAAGGAGCGGATGCGTCCACCATGATAAGAGCTGTCTTCAGCCTGTGGGTCCGCCTCCTCTGGGAACATGGCCAATAGGCAACCAGGGACAGGCAGCCTGGCGGAAATAGAGCCCAATCAGATTTGTCCATTGTATTTGAACATACCATAGAGGGATAAATTAGAATAATATGAGGCATGTGGCATTTTCACTATGTTACAGAGTTTGAGTATGTTAGGGTCCTATAGAAGATATCATAAGATTCACTTTATCAAACAGGCACACCACTGACAGAACGATGTTTTGGATGAGGTAATGTATGCTCCCCATCATTTAAACCCTCGTGGTCAACAAGGGTTTAAATTAACCTTAAAGGAGGGTGGATGGACTGAACTACACACAGTGGTCAGTTTGTGTCAATTTGAAAAAGGAGATGGTATTTCTTGTAAATACGCCAGACGCATTAACAGGCAGGATTATGAGAGTACCACTCCCATGCACCGCAAAAACGGATAATGTTGGGTTATAAAGCTATAAATTGTGGTGTAATGGACAACTGGATCAGCACAAATCCCAAATAAATAAATAAATAATCAAAAAATGAATAAACATATACAAAATTTTACTGTGGACCCCCTGCTGCCCCCTCAAGGTCCCCAGGTCGTCCCCAACCACTGATCTACCTTACATACAGCTAGTTATGTGGGCTTACAGTGCGTTCCTTTTTTGGGGAGCCACACCTACCTTGTTCTGGTAACCTGCTCCTCTGCTTTTTTGAGCTTCTTCCTCGCTGAGCTGTCATCATTACCATCGTCATCCTCCTGACAGCTTCTTGGGCGTCCTTTGATTTTATCGCTCGATGTTGCTACTTCACTCTCATTTTCCTCCTCTGAGCTGCTGCTGTAGCCAACTAACATCCTACAGCATGTGGTGTGGCAAAATATGTCCAGAAGACATCAATTGTACATATATTAGATAAAACAACACTTGATAAAACGGAACAAAACGCTATTTAAACGATTAATTCACAACAGGAAAAAGAACCGCGACTGCCCCTTTCATAAATTAATCTTCCTCGACCAATCAGTGGCACATGCTTCAAATCCTACGCTTCCGATGTAAACAACCTGTTGTAATCATAATTTATGTCCCACTGAAACACCGTCCGTCACGGTAAAGAGTTCCACTTCAGAACCGCGCTATCATAACATATACAGTACAAACACACGTGCATAGTTTTGCAGGTAAACAGTGACAGCCGAGGTATTCTTTTCTATCCAGCAGGAAAGATCCCATGCTTCCTTCAATTCATTAGATTTCTTCATTAATCCAAAATGCAAATCCAAAAAATAGCATCGTTTACAAACAGTGGCAGGTTTCAAGCTTGGTCTTGTGGAAAATTGAATTATATTTAGTGTCAAGTATGACTGGCAAAGCAATCAGTGCGGCATTTTATAGTTCATATTCAACAAGGAGACGAGGAATACGGAGTTATAGTGTGATAAATGAGTATATGCTTGCTGGAGTGTTTGATAAAAGCTAATAGTAGCGGGTTCCGGGTGTGTTGTGAGCATGCCAATTAACTCTTGGTTTATTCATGTTCCCGTGCGCGGGCAGGAGCTCAGAAGCTAGCCGATAGCCAGCTAGCAATTTATACCAAAATTATTGTCTTTTCACCAGCCGAGAGAATGCCCTAGCTGCCAAATGATTGTACATGTAAACCGATAGCGTTTCGAGGGGCGGTTTGGACTATCGCAGGGTAATTTCGCCCGTTTAATGGCCCACAAATCCTACATTTTTCGGCCCCTGGAGCCACAGCGCTCGAACAAGAGAGCATCCGAGAACTGTCTGCGGATGTGAAGAAGGGACGTGTTTTGGGCCTAGCTACCTACTACGAAGTGGCTTTTTCTGTGCAAATTTGGAGATGCTTTTAATAAGATTTTACTGGATTCTCTAGGTAGGTACACAATAGTATTTATAATCACTGTTTACATATATAAGTCGATCTAACAAACGTGTCGCTGCTGGGTTGCTAATCTTGTTTTCCCGTGGCTAGCTTGCTAGCGTTAGCTATTTTCTGCGCCTAGCTGGCTACGCTAGCAAGTAGCTAGCTAACTCAACCTGGTTACAATGATGCCTTGCCTGTAGACGAATATGATGCGCAGACGCTGCCTTCCACTTTGCTCCGCGAATCGTTGAGCATTTGGGTTTCTTCGTTGAAAGGGGTGGAACTACTTAGCTACTGTGATGCTGATTAAAAATGTACGACTTAATTGCTAGTGTGGATGCTAACCAATGTTGGCTTGCAAGGTATTGGTGCGTTGACGGATGTTGCAGAGATTCAAATAAGGCACTGTACATAACAGATCGTGGTCAAGTGTCAACAGTCCTAATCAACGGAATGATGTTCAGATTCTCCCGATCCTCTTGTGCCTGCCTTCAAGGCTTTTGAATGATGAATGTGTCTGATGTAAACGGATGTTTTGATCATCTCTGTAGCTGGGATGTCGTACACATTTTAGTTTCACTCAGTTGCTGAGCACTATTTAAACCGCGCTTTTGGGATGCTTGTCCTGAACTATATTTCTGACCTACAATGCTTCATGGCTCTGTTTCTGCTGAAATCCAGCAAAAACAAGTCTTAATGAGCCTGGCTCCCAGGGCAAGACTGGATTTACTTAGTTTGATTCCTGGGCTGTAAAAGTTACAGAACTGCTGATGTAGCAAGATGGATTTCACATAGTAAATATTTTGCTACCCAAATATCTCCCTTTGCCAGGGGGGATTGCTAGGGGGGATTTGGCTCAGTGGATGTTTAGGTGTTACGTAATGTTGGAGCTTTGATTGTTTATTACTGAATGGCCTTTCATTGTACATTGATATTTTGACGGATGGTGGCTGTCTCTTTTCTTTTCCCCCCATACAGATACGATTTGAAGACTGAGGATAGACGTGAAAGTAGTGGATTTTCCTCCACCCCCCCATGGACCTCTGATCTCCACCCAGCTGTCCCCTGTCCTCCTCTGTGCGACGCTGTTTCAGTCCTAAAATCGTCCACCACGGCCCCCTCAGCAACCACCATTGCCAGTTCTTCAGTGCCACTCATTGAAATGGAGTGAGTTTTTTTTTTGTCATTTCCTCTTCACACTCCCTGAGCCTTTAGCCCAGTGGTCAAAATATCTACCAATCTCCCTTTCTCACCCTAGTTGGGCCACACCAGCTGCCAAACTGAATCCCTACACCCGAGCCCGCATGACGGAGGCCTGGCAGCAGCATGCTGTCGCTCCACCTCCGGTCGTCCACACCCTCCCACCGGGTGCAGAGAACGCGTTGGGCTGTGCCGTGTATGGCATCGTACTGCAGCCAGAACCTCCGTCTCTTCAGCAGCAGCAGCAGCAGCAACAGGCCCAGCATGGCCAGCACAGCCAACAGCATGGAGGGGGTCAGCAGCATGGGGGAGGGCAGCACAGTCAGCAGCAGCACCCTGCCCAGGCCCAACAGCCCTCCTTGCAGGTAGGGGCTGAGGGAGGACACAAGTGTGGTGCCTGTGGGCACGATATCTCCCACTTGGCCAACCCACACGAGCACCAGTGCATGGTCAGTCAGGATAGGTCGTTCCAGTGCACACAGTGCATGAAGATCTTTCACCAGGCAACGGACCTATTGGAGCACCAGTGTGTTCAAGTGGAGCAGAAGCCCTTTGTGTGTGGGGTGTGTAAGATGGGATTCTCCCTGCTCACCTCTCTGGCCCAGCACCACACATCCCATAACAGCACCAACCCAATGAAGTGCTCAATCTGTGAGAAGACCTACCGACCCGGTTCCTCAGGCAATGTCACGCCCACTTCCTCAGCAACCAATCCCCAGCAGCCTAGTGACGGGGCATCAGCCAGCAGCAGCACCTCCACGCTGCCCTTCCCCTCGGCCCGAGACCGGCCGTACAAATGCTCGGTCTGCCAGAAGGGCTTCAAGCACCTGTCAGAGCTCACACGTCACGAGAGGGTGCACACAGGGAGAGAAGCCCTTCAAATGTGATACGTGTGACAAGGCTTTCAGCCAATCGTCACATTTGGCACACCACCAGCGTACGCACAGCAATGAACGCCCCTTCAAGTGTGCTGTGTGCGAGAAGAGTTTCAAGCACCGCTCCCACCTAGTGCGCCACATGTATGCCCACTCTGGGGAGCACTTGTTCAAGTGCAACCTGTGCGAACTGCACTTCAAGGAGTCGTCTGAGCTCCTTCACCATCCCTGCCACCCACAGGGTGCCCGCCCCTTCCGTTGTGCCACCTGCGGAAAGGGTTTCAAGCGCCCGTCCGACCTGCGGCAGCACGAGCGCACACACTCTGAAGAGCGTCCCTTCCACTGTGATGAGTGCCAGATGAGCTTCAAGCAGCAGTACGCACTGGTGCGCCACCGACGCACTCACAAGGACCCTTCTGACCGGCCGTTCAAATGCAACCTGTGTGACAAGGGCTTCATGCAGCCCTCTCACCTGCTCTACCACCAGCATGTCCATGGCATGGACAACCTGTTCAAGTGCGCCTCATGCCAGAAGGAGTTCAGCCAGTCAGGAGAGCTGCTCAGACACAAGTGCGGTGAATCGTCGTCCAGCTCGCCCGACAAGCCATACAAGTGCGACGTCTGTGGGAAGGGCTACAAGAAGAGCTCTACGCTACAGCGCCACCAGAACTCCCACTGCCAGGAGAAGCCCCTGAAGTGCTCGCTCTGTGACCGCCGCTTCCTCTCCTCCTCCGAATTCGTCCAGCACCGTTGTGACCCGTCGCGAGAGAAGCCACTCAAGTGCCCCGACTGCGAGAAGCGCTTCAAGTACTCGTCGGACCTGAACCGCCACCGGCGCGTGCACACGGGGGAGAAGCCGTACAAGTGCGCCAACTGCAACAAGGGCTTCAAGCAGCGGGAGCACCTGACCAAGCACCAGAGCACCCACTCCCGGGAGGGCCAGTTCAAGTGCGTGTGGTGCGGTGAGCGCTTCAGCGACTTGGGCTCCCTGCAGGACCACACCGTGCAGCACACGGCTGAGGGAGGGGGCTACCCCGTGGCCCCCTGCATATAGGCCTGCTAGTGAATTCCTCCCTTTTGTGTGGAGACGGGCCTAAAATGACCATCCCCTTCGAACATGCTGTCCCCTGTCCTCCGGTCTATCCCTTGCAGGCTCCTCCCTCACCCTGATTTTCTCCACATCTGCAGGACAGGCCAGGCTGTTTTTTAATTCAGTCATCAGCAGTCCTGCATCAGGACCTCCTCACGCTACTGCCCTGCCTGAAGGCTAACATTCCCTTCTCCCTGTCCTGTCCTGATCCCAGGGCAGCCTTCCCTCCTCCTTGTCTGCATTTCCCTTTCCCACCTCTTCCCCTTCCCCTTCTCCCTTTCCTCAGCACCCACTCTCAGTTGATGGCAATGAGGTTTAATTCAAAGGGGCAACACGCAACTTTGCGTCATCAGTAGTCATACTTACTGCCAACTCAGTCTAACTGTTGTGCACAGAAGCAGCTGCCATTATGCAGGTTGATCTAGCAAGTGCTTACATCCTCCCTAACCTCCCCTCCATATGGACCAGCAACTCCCCCTCCGGAAGAGCAAAAGAATCTGAAATGTCAGCCTCCATTCATTGTCTTGACAAAACCAAACAGTCGTCGTTTTTGTGTTTTGTAAATACAGTTTGGCAGTAAGTATGTAAAAGAGAATTGCACGGGAAGTGAATGACAGGGGAGACGCTCCAGTCTCCACCCAAACTGACCTGGCCAACCAGAGACTGTCTTGACTACTTGACTGTCCATTGGAGGGGGATTACCCTCTCCCTTTTCCCTTTTCCCTTTTCCCTCTTTCTCTCTCTCTATTCCAGCCTCTCATTCCATCCTTCCCTTCCCCTCTTTTGCTACTTTTCGTCTCCCTCCCCGCTCCCTCCTTCAGGATACCAGGACTATTTTCGTCAGTGTCTTCAGTGCTAATGGCCTCTTGCTGTTTAGGACCCAAGACTGTAAAGTCCTATTAACCCTAACGCACGTTTCTTCGGTTGGGTGGAGGGCGACTTGAAACGTCATCGGGTTTCATATCCTTGCAGTAATGCCGAAGCGGTGTATACATACAAACAGACTCCTTTTGACCTGACACCTCGTGCCCCACCCCCACCCACCCCCCACCCCCGACCTCTGGGTTTTAGTATTTTTATGCTTTTTATGTATGAAGTACCCAGTATGCTCCGCAGCTTAGAAATGTTCGTGTTTTTTATTATCACATGTGAGGGGGAAGGGTGGGGGGGGGGGGTTGTGTCGTGCTATTGTGAAATGATTCCGATGATAAAACGTCTGTGAGTGTATGTGGATGTCGATGTGGGCCGCGGCGACGATGGCCTCTCTAGTTTGTACCAAAACAGCAGTATAAAGCAGCACCCTGTCCCAAAGGTGTGGCGACTAACTAACCAACCAGCTGAAGTTCTTGTCATTAAAAGCCCTTACGGTTGACATCAATCTCACCCTTCAGTATAGAAATATATCTTTCACACTAATCGATATACCTGTCAACTTCCTCCCGAGGCCGTGCTGTCAGACTACGTGGACCATTACACTTCCTCTCTCAGCCCGTACGCGGCGCGGAGGTGCGACTTGAGTATACTTACCAGTTCGTTTGGAAATGTCCAAATTCGTCTTTCTTAAGTAAACTATCTGTTTTTGTATTCTTGCTACTTTTTACCATGTGAGATGTTTTGACAAATGCATTTCTCTTGTTTTTGTAGTCCATGTGGTGATTGTATCGGTATGTTACAGGGATTGTTAAAGAGCGCCCTGTGTGTGTGCGTGCGTGTGTGTATGTGCGTGCGTGCGTGTGCATGTGATGCTCTCCCTTTCTGAGGCGGAGAGAAAAGAGGAATGAACATGGTGTTCTGTCAAACAGGAGAATCCAGACTGAAGACAATTGTGCTAGAGATGTAAACCAAACAGACCTGCGCCTAACCCTCTGGGTCTGGCGGAGAGCTGTTGTTTTTCCCCGGGACGAGCCTGCATCTTACGTTCAGTTATACTTTTTAAAAATGATTATGGTTAAGATTCTGTTCTCGCTTACATGTCATGTTCAGCGGTTTGTACCGGAGGTAATGACGCCCTTTGAATGCTATGAGATTCTAGTTAGACACTCAAGAAGCCTGGAACTGGTTGGTTCAGATGTCGGCCGCGATGTTCATTGTTCCTTGTTCTGTTCTTTGGCAAGTGGAGCTTTTCGAGGGAAGCCGCCCCCCCCCCCACCACCCCCCCACCCCACCCCACCCCTCCCCCCTTCTCTCCTACCGTTGAGTGGTGTATTTGAGTTATGGTTTGAGTGCAGTATTGAAAAGTATTTTATAAAAATGGAGGAGGCGAGGACATCAAAGAACTATGTGTGATTCTGGCTTTTTTTGGCCCTTTTTAAAAATGTTATTTTTAAGGCCATGGTGCCTCCCTGTCGACCGCCCTCCTCTTCCTCCTCTGCTCTCTGTCTCTGTCCATCTTCCTCACTTAAATGTGCGAGGTCAGACGGCTGTCGTCGTCTGCTGTCTTTTCCGTTGATTTCCTTAAATCTGGCATTAAATAACATCCGAGAACCGTTGGGACTTTAAAGTGAGAAAAGTACTGTATATCTTTTTATGTTTTCACATTTGTGTTCATATTAATTTTTTATTAATATTCTTTAAATCGATATGAATATCTATATTCTTGGAGGGAGAGACCAGGGCCTTGGGTATGTCGGGGATAAAGAGACGACAGATCTGTCCGAGTTGTTTTCAGCTTCCACAAGGTAGACTTATTGTATTTTTTATTAAAGCCCAATCACTGAGGAGAAATGTTTTAACTTTTACATGAAGAATACCCGAGGGTGGTGGTGTAGAATACAGTGATTTCAGGGATGTTATCAGGACAACCCACAAAAAAAAAAACAGCATATAATGAGGATGTGGCAGAACTCTCCATTAGCAATGTATCATAGTCAGAATTGCTTTTTTTAATTTGCTAAGCACTACAGGTGCACTAGGTCATTTGACTTGGTTATTGGTGCTGGCACGTCACAAGAGATACGGGCACTCTGGGTGCAGGACAAAAACGTCACGGGACCTCACACTGCAGTGCAGGCAACATGCACTGCGTGACAGCAGACTAGACATATATATACTAGAAGTATACGTTCAAAGCCAAAGAATTGTTCCCGGCCCAGCAGCATCGGCGTGGTTTGCAACAGCAGTGAGGACGGTCGCAGTTACAAGTAGGTGAACCGTAGGACCGACCTTGACACTGCCGCGGGCAATCGGTAGCACGCAATAAAGTGAAGGGAGTGAAAAGGGAGTGCTGCACTTGAGGAAACGTCACATCCCGCCAAGTCCTGGAAAAAAACGATGCGTCTAACCAACAGGCAAACTGGGAAGGGGTGGAGGGGGAGAGTATCCTCTTTATAAGCACAAATGATTAAGTCCACCCCTGTTTTTGAACCTAAGTGGAAAAATCAGTTTCAGCAACAATCTACCTTCCCACCATCCTACTCCCTCCATGAATTACCACAAATCACCCAGTTCCTTTTTAGCGTTTTTTTCCCCCTTGCTTGCCCGTCAGACCCTGGTGTCTCTTGCTCTCTGCATGCTTGCTGTGTTAGTTCCTGTATTCTGTCCCTGGGAACTGGTGCTCCCCCCCCCCGCCCCTCCCTCCCTCCCCCTCACGGCACTGTTCCCTCCTATAGCTTTTTCAAATTGTACTGTAGTTATGTGAATGATGTAGTTAAAAAAAAAAAAAATGAAAGAAAAGACAAAAACATTGTGGCGACGTACAGTATGTGTACATCCATGCTAAGATTATCTGTATGTATGTAGCATTCAATTACACACAGCACTAACAAATAAAACTTTTTTCATTTATAAAGTCGTATGTGTCTTGTTCGATTATTCAAGCAGAAGTCCTCCCCAGAAGAACCACGTATCCTCTTCCTATGATGTTGGACAGCTGTGTACATTCAGATTGTTTACTGTAATGTTATCTCTTAATTGAAGTTAAACATGATCAGTTATTTCCAGAAAACTCTGAACCGGAACGTAAGACAGTTCCTGGAGTTGCTCCATTGACATTAATGATAGGAGCACCTGGTGACTCAGTGGCCTTTTATTCCTTTATTTCATTGCAGTGCCAACACCCACATGTTGGATCTGTATTGGTGAACATTTGCTGCCAGAAACAAGACGGAAGGGTTCGCCTGCTGAACAGGTCTGATGAGAACTGAAGAAAGGCAAAGTTAGTCGAGACAGTGACCAGGATCCAGGACTCTGGGGATCCGGGTGGACTTTCTGGTTTAGAAATCACAGCGTTGCCTCTTTGCTGAACTATGTCTTAAAAGTAGTCTCTCTCTCGTTGTCAGTGGAGCAGCTCCAGGCGGTCACAAGTTAGTGTCTGTTTCCCTTTGTTTTAGGTTTGAGATAAAGTTGCTTACACATACTAGCTGGGCTGTCCAAGGCCATAAGAATAACAGCTGGGAACATAACTATTCATTCCAGTGGTTCCTAAAGTCCTAAAGTGGGGTAGACCTTTATAGACCTTTAAATAATTCTGTACCAAGTCATATCTAACATCATCAATGTAAGCTTGGGACCAAATATTATCAAATGAGGGTTGGGCTTCAGTCCCTTGACTGATTGGTTAGTCACAAACCCGTCACCGTCTCCTCGACACTAGGCGGCGCTGTTTCCCCGCTGCTAAATTGAAAATCGCATTCCACAGCTTGACCCCGGCAACGACTTTCACATCCGGGTGGCGCTCTGCTCTTCAATCGCAATCCGCTTCCCTGCGGTCTCGACCGGGGAGGTCTCTGCAGAAGAAAGCTCCGAATCCCGGACCTCCGTCGGCGTCTTACCGGGGATCTGAGGCGCTGCTTTCCCGTACAGCCGCACATGCCGCGGGCTCCGCCGGTGGAGCACGGCGCCGAGCGCTCACCGTCGGTGCGACATCTTCGCACTGAGGTAGCATCGCTGGCTAACGTTAGCTAACAACATCGATCTGTCCTACTCCACCCCCTCCCCGGCCGTCCACCGCTACCGATCTGTCACATCAGCAACTGATTGATAACACTGGACCACCGAAGGGATTTTCCCTCGTCCATCGGCCTGACGAAGTCCCGGCCACCGCAGGAAGCCCACCCCTTCCTCCCTAACGTCTCGGGTTTAGGGCCCGTAAAGAGAATGGCTGCAGGGTTTTAACCCGTGACATTTTGATCACCAACCCCTCCTCCTCTGTGGCCTTTTCAGGTCCCAGTTTTGATGAAAATCGTTAATTTAAGCTAACCAACGGGCGTTTCTCCTCGTCTACCTCAACACCCCAATGCCTCCTCGTCCCCGTCTGTAACCTGAGCTGCACTATCATCCTCCTCTGGTCCACCGAGGACCCTTTCGAGCCCCACCGGCTCTGCTGCTTCTGACAATCCGACCAAGGAGCGCTGCTCTGGGGACACGCACAGCGGCGTACTCCGGCAGGCATCTCTGGACCCCCCCCGCCCCCCGCCTCCTCTCTCCCTCTGTCTGACTCCATTCGCCCGAGGGAAGCTAGCTGGCTGGCTGGCCTCTTCGACCTGATTTTCGCTATCGGTCCGCCCTCCTACTCCACTAGTTTCTCCTTCATCTCCACCCACATCTCCGCGACCGACACTTGTCCCACACGAGCGCGCCCGTGCCACGGGTCTCGCCATGCCGGGTCCAGCAGCCGGCAGTAAGTCCCGGGTGTACGCAGACGTCAACACGCTGAAGAGCCGGGAGTACTGGGACTACGAGGCCCACGTACCCAGCTGGAGGTGAGAAAACACACAGACAGATGGCGAATCTTAGCGCTTCTAATGAAAGCATCACCTCCCCTGACATCCTGGGCTCGAGCAGCGCAGATGCCCGGGCCCTTGGCTTAATGGCTTTTCTATCGCAGGTTACTTTAACTGCATGCATGTGATGATGAACAGCAGCGGATAATGCGCCCCAATCTCTCTTTCTGGGCATCATGTGAGTGTGTACGAAAGAGAGAGGGAGGTAGCAGATGAGAAACTATTATTGTGCGTCTTGGTGTGAGGGGATGATAACCTTATGGTGGTATGGTCTCTCTCTCTCTCTCTCTCTCTCTCTCCCCATCCCTCCATCCTGCTGTTCTGCACCCTGCCTGACACTTTCGCTTCCTTCCTTCCTACCACCTTACCTCCTTCTCTGTCTCTACATCCATCCTCTTTCTGTATGGCTCTCTGTTTAGAGGACTGTATAGTAATTATTGTAAAAACTTCAGATCAGAATCATTTTATTCACAAACTGGAGAAGAATTTGGCGACACAAGGCGACGAGTCATGTAGTGATATAATTATATACATTATTACACACAGCTGACATCATATTCCTATGATACTTCATTGATTTGAATTCCCCATGATGGTCTCTCTCTCTCTCTCTCTCTCTCAACACACCTTTTCTCTCCCTCCCGTCCCACGCCCCGACAGCAACCAGGAGGACTACCAGCTGGTTCGTAAGCTGGGCCGAGGGAAGTACAGCGAAGTGTTTGAGGCCATTAACATTACCAACAATGAGAAGGTGGTGGTCAAGATCCTCAAGGTGAGCGGCTCAAACTTTAGATGGTGGAAAAATGAAGTGGGACCGGTTTGGTGGGTCGGGTGGGTCGGGGAGGTTCGGGGCTGACGCGTTCGGGCTAAAGCTCCCAGTCGACCCGGCGCTCCGATGTGTGTCTCCGAGGGGTATGAGAAACAAACTAATGGCACTGCGCGGAATATGAACAAGTGGTCTAAATTCTTAAAATACCTAAAAAAAAAACAACAAATTTTTAAAAAACAGCTCCACTGGTGATGAAAACCATGTGTCTCCAAGCGCTCAGTTTCTGAGGGAACAAGAAAAACAGGCTTGTGTTTTTTACTGCAGGGTATTTTCAATGGGTCTCATGAGTGCTGAGCCTGTAACCTTGGAACTCAGGTTGGGCGAAAACAAAAAACTGTTGGATGACAATTTTAACCACCGCCACCCCCCCCCCAAGTTTTCCTTCTAGTCTGAAACCGATTGAATGAAGGTGTTTATTTCTAGTAGTAGGCTGGCGTTCTACCATGGACTGCGGCCAGTGTGGCGTCTCGTGATGCAGCCGAGGGAGTCGCATACCTCCCATGCAAGTCGGCGAGGCACAACGTCAGAACCGCTCAATTTTAAACGGCAGTCTCCCGCTAACCGGCTGGGGGCGTTTGGGGGGGGCGAGATTGACAGACCGAAGAACGCTGGAGCAGCAGAGCTAACAAAACCAGCACAATCATCAGGGTCACGGTGGGGACAAAATCAGAAGCGGCGCGCAGGCGGTCACGGCTCCATGTGGTGTTTTTTTTTTTTTTTTTTTTCCCATGATGCCTCTCGGTTTAATGGACGTTTTGTTTTGTCCTTGCTTGTTTCCCTGTTTAAATCAGCCGGTCAAGAAGAAGAAGATCAAGCGGGAGATTAAGATCCTGGAGAACCTGCGAGGAGGGACCAACATCATCCGGCTGGTGGACACCGTCAAAGACCCAGTGGTAGGCTCTCGCGTCTCCTCGCTCTCCCTGGTGTCCGTGGGGAAAGGTTCATGTGCTTCGGGAACCAAAATCACAAACTGTTTTTTTTAAAAGGGGGGGCAAAACTTGTGCACTTTCTGGTTATTTGAAGCAGTCAAATAGAGCCATGTAGCCTTTCTGTCTGGTGGGTAATTTTTCACTGCTGGCATGTGGGAGGGGGAAAAAACAACCCATTGTAATTTCAGTTTTCCTGTCACTCATTTTGGTATTTAAATTGAAGGTTTACAGGGTCAGGGGTTCCCACTGGTTTTGGAATTCCTGGAATATCATGGAACTTTGAGAGGTGTATTCGAGACAGGGAATATTGCAGGGATAGACCAGAGTGTATTTTCCAACTTGGTTCACACATTCATTGCATTGCATGGTGGGTTTGAGCTGTTTTTCTACTTCTCCACAGCTGCCCAACTCTAGAAAACTCTTTAGAAAAACATTAACAAGCCGGAAAGGAATCAAACGTTTAGGTCATGGAAGCACTCCGGCTTAGTTATGGAAAGTCATTGAAAAAATCACATAATTTTGCATCAGGCCCACAGTGGGAACCTTGAACCCTTTTGTGTTGGATACATTTCCTGTAAACTACAGCGGTCTCGGTTAGAAAAGCTTGGTTGTCATCGAGCGGTGCAGAGCCCGTGCTCGTGCTACTGAGCTGTTTACAACACAACCGAAGATTACACTGCATCCATTATGGCGATTTGTGATGATTTCTCCTTCCAGGCTGGGTTCAGTTCACTTTCGGCGTAGCCAGTGAACGTGACACCGACTTCACGAAACCTTTGAGCATGCAGAGGCGGACCAAATCTGTCCTTAACGAAGCCGTTGAATCTCTTGATCGACTCAAAGATGAACTGAGCCCAACTCTGTTTTCAGCGGTGTTCATGTATGATTTTGCACTGATTTTTCAATTCTCTGAACCACCTCCCCCTTTCTGTCTCTCTGTGGTGGCTGTACAGTCCAGAACTCCAGCGCTGGTCTTTGAATGCATCAATAACACAGATTTCAAGGTACAAATAATCGCCTCTCTTCTGCATGTGTATGGGGGTCTGATCTTCGTTCTTGACAAATGCTTCGCTTTCACTCGGTGTCACAGCTCCTTTCTGTATCCATTTACCATGTGGACACAAAACGGTGCGAGTGGCAGCAACTCTTTCGTTCAAATACTTTTGGTTGTATTGTGCAGGTTCAGCAACAAATGAGTTTCCTGTGTCTTCAAGCACAAACGCTCATGCAGATTTCTTCTTCACTGCAGGAGCTGTACCAGAAGTTGACAGATTTTGATATCCGTTTCTACATGTATGAACTACTGAAGGTGAGACCGGTTTGCGCTACATACAGTTCACATCAATTTCAAACCTTGAGCAAATCGAAAAGAAAAGATTTATGATTGATCTGACTTCAGTCGCGTCTATCCGATGTTGTAAATATCTGTTGTATCGTATTGGAAGGTACTTGTTTGTACATGCAACCAAACAGCAAATTAGACGGCATCGATTAGAACGTGTGTATATTTTGCAGGCTCTGGACTACTGTCATAGTATGGGCATCATGCACCGTGACGTCAAACCCCACAATGTGATGATCGACCACCAAATGAGAAAGGTAGGTGGTGCTCCAGATCTTTTTTCTTTTTTCTCCATCATCTCTCTGGTTCTCTTCCATCACACACACTCTTTAATACACCCCCCCCCCCCAGTGATCCAATCTATACCCAGTTCATGAAAGCTTTTACATCTGCTGTAAAAGACTAAAAACTAAATGGAAGTCTGGAAGTGATGAGTTTCCGGTTTGTTTGGAATAAACAGAAGAAGAACAGTGTGTTGGCATGAGCAGCGATAGCCACCGTGCCTGAACAGACAAAGAAAAGAGCGAAACTCAAACTTCATCACCAGAAAATCCAAGAGTACTGGACACACTGTTTGATTGACAGGTGATCTCTGGGAAGAGCAGTGAGGAACACCACAGTGATGAGGCTGAGAGACAAAGATGGCGACAGCATAAAAAAAATAGGGATCTCACTTTGACTCTTGTAATGTTAATGTCACACTATGCACACATCTACAATGTATTCAATTCAAAAACAGACTTCCTACATTGGCCAGGAGGGGGCAGCAGGCTGACATGTGAATCAACACACTAGATACATGCGCACACTGAACAATAACAGTATGTGTTGCCACACTAAGAAACAACTTTTTTTTGTGACAACTTTCTTCTTTTGCTTTTTTTTTTTTTTTTAAATTCAGTTGTTAAAAAATCTGAATTAATTAGAAATGTGTTTCCTAGCTACGTCTTATAGACTGGGGTTTGGCAGAGTTCTACCACCCTGCCCAGGAGTACAATGTCAGAGTGGCCTCACGATACTTCAAAGGCCCTGAACTCCTGGTGGACTACCAGGTAACACACACCACACACACACACACACCACACACACACACACACACACACACACACACACAACCTAAGCAGTGACACCTTTTTCTGTTTCTCTTTCACACACAAAGAATACATGTATGCATTTCTGCTCTTTCACAAATTTGTGTTCAAATGTGTTCTTACACTTACATTGACGTGTGTGTGTGTGTGTGTGTGTGTGTGTGTGTGTCAGATGTATGTACTTACATTGACTGTGGAGCTTGGCAGTCTGTCTTCGAAGTTTTCGACA